>CM036615.1:14055386-14614610 GCA_020745705.1 Hemiprocne comata
CTAATGATGACCAATGGACCTTCTTCCAGAGCTCGAGTGGCCCAATGTTTCTGGGTAGGGCTATTCACCTCATCTCCCCTGGGGAACTGATTTAATGCTAAAAGAGCAGTCGCTAGCAGGCGTGCTTGGTCTCCTGGGGGAATGGTGTTGGCAAAACCTTCTGTTTTTGCCAGCACCTCTAATTTAGATTTTAGAGTTTGATTTGCTCGTTCGACTATGGCTTGTCCTGTGCTGTTATACGGAATGCCATGTGTTAGGGTGATACCCCATTTCTGAGCAAATACCTGGACTGATTTAGAGACGAAATTCGGACCGTTGTCCATTTTGATCTGATTAGGGACGCCAAGCCACGCCATGACCGTTAACCAATGTAGGATGGTCGCTTTGGAGTCAGTTCTAAGGTGTTGTATGGCTACGATCACCCCGCTATATGTGTCTACAGTTACCGCTAGCCACGTGTGAGGGTCTTACCCCTCACTAAGGGAAAAATTGTCTCCCATAAAGAACTATTCACCTAGTAAAGGAGACAGGACTGCACCAGGACAAGCCTGGGCAAGTCCAGGACAAGCCTGGGCAAGCTCCTGCTAAGCCCTGGATGGGACTCTTGCAGCTGGCTGGATAGCTATCTGATTGGCTGAAACTATATGTAAATGAACAGATTCAAAAGATGCGCCAAATCAGAAGGCTCCTAGGGGCTATAAAGAGACCGCTCGCGGGAGCTCTCTCGCTTTTCGCCGCTGGACCTCCCTGCTGCCCTGCTGCCTCGCTGCCCTGCCATCTACTGCTCTGCCGCCTCGCTGCTGCCCTGCCGCCTCGCTGCTGCCCTGCCGCCTCGCTGCTGCCCTGCCGCTGCACCCGCCTACCTGCACCCGTCTGTGCCGAGGAGGAGAGGTTAAAGAGCCACGAATCTCAGCTACGGAGGCTAGGTCTCCACCCGAGAATCCAAAAAAGGGGAAGCTTGAAGAACTATACAGCTACTACTCGAGAGCCGGGCTTAAAGCAGGAGCGCTAAGCTCAGTATCTGCTAGCCCCACTGCCTCGAGAGCACCTAAAAGAACAGCGAATCTCCCCAAAGGCGCTCTCTCTCTCTCCCTCCTCCCGTCGGGGAAGACGCCCGCAGCCTGCCGTCTGCCGCGAGCCGCTTTGCTATAGCGCAGCCCGCAGCCTTAAAGCCGCCGCTACAGCTGCCGTGAAGCCTACAGCCTGCCGTCTGCCGCGAGCCGCTTTGCTATAGCGCAGCCCGCAGTCTTAAAGCCGCCGCTACAGCTGCCGTGAAGCCTACAGCCTGCCGCCGCACCCAGAGCCGCTGCTGCCTTTGCTGTAAAGCTACAGACCGCCACGTGGAAGCCGCCATCTTAAAGCCGCAGACCGCCACGTGGAAGCCGCCATCTTAAAGCTACAGACCGCTTGGTGCAGCTTGCCGAGACTGTAAGATTTAATAATATTTCTTTTTCTGTCATTAACCGTAATCTTTCCCCGGGGTAAACCCACAAACGGCCCTCACTTCCACGCACAACGTCGACCCTATTGAGAGGGAAACCGCGTCGCGCTATACCAGCCCCTCTATCATAAGTTTTCTTTCTTCAATCTAAACTCCCACACACATACACACCCCTTGCGTCCCACCTTCTAAATTTACCTCCTACACATTTGTAACTCCATTCAAACAGTTAAAACATATAAAATATAACTCTGTGTCTGGTCTTCATTACGTGTGGACGTGTGTGCTCTCCTATTTAGGGCTTCTGGTATATCATACATTGGCGTCATCGCCATCCCCAAAATCAGGGGCGAATCCTAAATATATAAGGGCTAACCGCTCGAGCCCATCCGAGTCCAAGTCACCGCTTGGACCGGGACATTTTAATCTGGTGTCAGAAGTGGGATACACCTTAGAAGCTCTGAGCCACACACCACGCGTAATGGGACTCCTAGATAAGCTGCGTTCAAAATCTGAGGAAACATCTATCCGCACCCCATCTCCATTCCAGGACGAATTTAAGCATTATCCATTGGTGATCCCTTTTTACAGCCATCTCAAAGCCCGAGGGTACATCCCTTCAACTGTTTATTTCGATACAATAAAAAGACACTATAACGAGGGTAATTTGGAACAAATTTGCCAGAATTTAAAATACCTGGAGAATGGTTCATATTTGACAAAAGATCAGTACCGAAGAGTGAGAAAAGCTGGCTATGATCTTTATAATGCCAAAACATTCTTTATTCTAGCAACATTAATTTGGCAGGAGAAGGAAGAGCTAAAACAAATTCTCAAGGACAATGGCATAGATATGGATCAAAAGGCTGTACCATGTGGGGGAGGATATGACTCAGATTCGTCCCGTGAAAAGAGGGGTATGACCTCACGGAGAGACACACCTCCACTAGAGGAGGAGCTTGTTAATCTTATAACATCCGATACAGACAGTGATGAAGAGCAAACAGTGCACACACTTCCCAAAAAACACGTGACATTTAGCAAGAGGAGGACCCAGCAATATAGTAAACCCAAACGCAGGTTGGATACCTCCTCTAATATCAGCAAATTGGAGAAGGATCTTGCATCCCTTAAACACGATGTGAATAACACTATCCAGACCCTGATGGATACTGGTCATGAGGAAATGAAAAGAATGGGGAAAAAGATTAATAAATTGGCAACTTTAATTGAAAGTCATTCAAAAAATTCATCCCGCAATTCATCCTGCAATTCATCCCGTCATCAAAGCTCAGATGATGAGGAAACCCCGCATAAAACCCTCAGGCCAGTAATCCGGTCAGAATATTCTATTGATACTGAAACTGGGAGGGCAATCCTTAGGCAAAAGCAAACCCCTTACTCACCAATCGAGTTGGCTGACCTCAAAAAACGGTTCAGTAAAAAACCCACAGAGAGTGACACAGAATATGTTATCCGTGTCTCTGTTGAGGGCGGGGACGATATTCTGCTTTCAGAAAAAGAAGCCTCTGGATATTGGGGTCCAGGAGCTTCACTTACCACTGGAAATTACCAAGCTATGTGGACAATAACACAGCGTGCTGCCTATAATGTAGGTTTAATAGACCCTATGTCACGGGGTGAACCTTTAGTCCTGAAAGGTGACATAACACAACTAATGGAAAACATTCATAAGGCCGCTGTGATACAAATGATTTATCAAAATGATTTAATTGTGGGACAAGATTCTCCCCTCCTGCAGCCGGTAAGACCAGAAAGAATGAACATTCTTATCCGGGGCTTACCGGGAGAGCTTAAAAATTTGGCAATCCAGCTGAAAGGCAAAATTGCAAATAATGATCAGGACAACAATCCATATACTTGGGGAGACCTGGCCAAAGAACTAACAGAGTATGGTCGACAATATGGAGTGCCAGAATATGATGCCTCTAAAAGGCACACCATACGCAAAGTGGACTCAGCCTATGAAAGTCCAGAGCCAACTTATGCCGCAGTGGCTGCAAGGCCACCACGCACCCCCCCCCGAACTTCGGGAGGACGGCGCGGTGACCGAGCCCCCACTAGAAACCAGACACCTTCCAGGAACAGGCCACACACTGCACGTGACCCCCAACCCTCCACGAGTTCTGGGTCACAAAATGGCGTCCGCCAGGGGCCCTTTGCACGGCTTAAAGAGGAAGCCCGACGCAAAGGCATACCCCCTGAACTTTTAACACGAAATTACAGTTACAGTCATCTCAAAGATTTGGTTGAGAAGTGGCCTGTGAACAATAACAATCAGGGAAACTAAATTGCTCTCCTTCTGCACCAAAACAAACTAAAAAGAAAAAGCAGAAGGAGAAAAACAAAACACAAAATACTGTTGGCAATGATGAGCCAAACAATCCGGGAAAATCGTGGGAAGACATGCCCGAAAACAAAGATGATTGTGAACAAGAAAATAAATCAGATTCTAAACTCAATCAGCTTCCTCACAATTGGCAGCACATATTAAGACTAACTCAAAATTCCAAGGGTGACTTGGAAATCACTTGTAGTGTTGGTCCTAATAGGTACCCTGTGACATTTGTGGTAGATACTGGAGCACAAATATCCACACTCAGAAAAGATGATGCCCGAAAATGTGGAATCAATCCATCCCTAAAACCTATGCTTGTGAGTGGTGCATTTGGCCAGCCCACTCTCCAAAAGACTGCTAAAGTCTCTTTGAAATTACCAGGCGAAGATAGTGTAATTAGAGCTGAAATGATAGTGGGTGACATCCCCTACAATTTGATGGGGATGGATATATTGCAAGGAAGAGCATGGAGAGATGATAAAGGCAACTTCTGGAACTTTGGTACACCCACTCTAAATGTGAGGCTATTACAAAAAGCTCCATGCCTGCCACAAAGCACAGTCACAAATGTAAAACAATATCCTCTTTCTAAAGCGGCAAGAGAAGGAATAAAAGATGTAATTGAAGATCTTAAAACTCGAGGAATTTTAATTGACACTCATTCCCCATATAACTCTCCAATCTGGCCTGTCAAAAAGTCCAATGGGAAATGGAGGCTCACTATGGATTTTCGCAAACTGAATGCTAATACCAACTCACTCACAGCTGCAGTACCCAACTTATCAGAACTGATCATAGAGATACAAGAGGCAGCTCACCCTATAATGGCTGTACTGGACATTAAAGACATGTTTTTCATGATTCCAATTGAAGAGAAAGACCAGGAGAAGTTTGCTTTCACCTGGCAAGGAAACCAGTACACATTTACCAGACTCCCTCAAGGATACAAACATTCTCCTACTTTAGCACATCATGCATTGGCGACTGAATTAGAACAAATAATCTCCAAAGCACCTAAAGATGTAAAAATTTACCAATACATTGATGATATACTAATTGGAGGGCCTGATGTGTCTAAAGTACAAGAGGTCTATAACAATATTATTGACCATTTGTCTGGCATAGGGATTGAAATCCCTGATGATAAAAAACAGCCACCTTCCCCGGAGGTGAAGTTCTTGGGTATCTGGTGGAGGAAAGGTACATGGAATATTCCTACTGATACAATTTCCAAATTGGGAGAGATCAAAATCCCTGATAACAAAAAAGAGCTACAAGAGATTCTGGGAACTTTGCAATTTTGGCGGAAGCACATACCAGACCTTGCCATAATAGCAAGACCGCTCTATGATTTGTTAAAAAAGAATACACATTGGGAGTGGTCTCAGGTACACGATGAAGCCCTGCAACTACTGCTATTAGAAATACAGACATACCAAACATTAGGTCCAATTCATCCAAATGACCCTATAATTATAGAATGGGGATTTGCCATAAATGGACTCTCATATCATTTGTGGCAAAAGGGCCCCGAGGGAGCTACAAGACCAATTGGTTTCTTTTCGCAAACCTTTAAAGAAACAGAAAGAAGATACTCAATTTGGGAAAAAGGCCTATTGACTGTTACCACTGCATTGAAAGAGGTGGAGAAAATGGTTAAAAAACAAAAAATCATCTTGAGAGGCCCATTCAAAATTGTCAATCAGGTCACATCGGGAAAACCACCACCCGAGGGGGTCTCACAAAAGAATACAGTACGCAAGTGGTATTCTCAAATTGAATATTACTGTAATCTGTTCAATGTCTCTGAGGGTCCTGAAAAAAATTTAAAAATACAAGATCAGATTAAGTCCACTGAAAGGGATGATACACATTTGGCAGAAAAAATACCTTCCCCAATCAAAGAAGCTCCAGAATTCTCAGCTCAACTAAAGAATGTGTGGTTCACTGATGCATCCTCAAAAAGAGAGGGGAAAACATGGAAATTTCGCTCTGCTGCATTGAATGTAAATACTGGTGAACAAATAATCAATGAAAGTGAAGGAAGTGCCCAGGTGGGCGAATTAGATGCAGTCTTTAATGTCATTCAAAAAGAAAAGACTAATAAAGAACCTGTGTATATATATACAGACTCATATGCTGTTTATAAAGGTTGTGTGGAGTGGATCTCCTATTGGCAAGAAAATGATTGGCAGATCAATGGAATCCAAGTATGGCAATCAGAGAAATGGAAATTAATATTAGAAGCAGCTAAATTGCATTCCAAACTGTATGTAGGATGGATTCCATCACATCAATCAGATCTAACAAATGAAGCAGCTAAATTTAACAATGAAGTAGACGAATTGGCAAGACTAAACTTAATTGAAATCAGGAAAGCTGCAATTGAAGGAGAAAACTTGGAATGGAAAAGGTTACTCGAGTGGCTACACTGTAAGAGAGGTCACTCAGGTAACTACGACCTTTATAAAGAAGCACAAGCTAGAGGATGGCCTGTCACCAAGGAGGCATGCAAGACTATCATTTCAGCATGTGATCAATGTAAAATCAGGTTGGGACAACATCCTCTAACTCAAGAACAACTGCATATCAGAGATAATAAAAGTTTATGGGACTGCTGGCAGATAGATTACATCGGACCTTTCAGAAAATCAAATGCAAAACAATATGTCATTGTAGCAGTAGAAGTAGTCTCTGGTTTGACCTATGCAGAAGCGCTTCCTAGAGCCACAGGTGAAAATACAGTATCTTTCTTAAAGAACTTATTCAGCATAATGCCAAAACCTAAGAACATACAATCAGATAATGGATCTCATTTCACTTCACGTTCGGTACAACACTGGGCTGAACAGGAAAACATTAAATGGACCTTACATACACCCTACTATCCTCAGGCGAATGGAATAGTAGAGCGTACTAATGGTCTTATAAAAAGTATTCTGAAGCCACAAGCCACACAGTGGGACAAAAGATTAAGTCAAGCCCTCACAGTTGTGAACAACCGATGGGGAGTGAACGGATGTCCCAGACTCAATGCCTTTTACCCAACTCCACCTACCAGCCAACATTCAAAGAATCACGGGGTGAGAGAAAGGAAAGCATAAGGATGGTTTTGAAACTGGACAAACTGTTTTGGTTAATTTACCTAATGTTGGGAGAGTTAAACTGATATTGGACGTACCACTGAATCAAAATACATGGAAAGCTAAAGATTACAATGACAAGCAGTATAAAATTAGTACTAAATGGATTCTGCGCATTGAATAACCTTTTATGTTGTAATATAATGCTTTTAATCCTCTCAGAAGATCGAGAAATCAAGAGTGACAACTAAGGGACTTTGCTGGAAACAACTGTACACTGCCCACTCTTATTGATTCTTTTGGGAAAACTGTATCATTGCAGTTTTATCATTGTAATAGTGTTTCAAGGGAAGATTGTCTTGTTTGCCTTGGCAGAGACTGCTCACCTTTGCTAAAGGAAAACAAGAGAGCAGCTGTTATTTCGTGCAACCAAAACTGAGCACTTTGGAAGCACAGAATGCAGCCTGCTAACATAATTAAATACCCCTCATACTTGATTTTTACATCAGTAACACTGTTACAATGTATAAAACCTTTAACATCTGATTTAGTAAAGCTGCCAGGTCACAGTCTGATACACACATTGGAAAATGGTGATATCCCTAATCTGGGCAATATGGCTAACAAATTATGCAAAAACACAAGGCATAGTAATTATAGACCATTAAGATATGGTCTAGGTAGAAAAATACCACCTTTGAGACATTGTATACTGTAACAAGTAGATAAACATAATTATTCAAAAGTGGTGTTCTTGAACATCACTGAAGTTTGTTATAGGTGATTAAAGTTGTGAGTTGATATACGTTCTGAAGTTACTGAAATTAAGTGGATTACAATGTCTTTCTTACAGGATAAGCTACAGTCAATGTTGTTTACATGTTATATAAATATTACGGTTCTGTATAATGTTTCATAGTTCTTTTGTGAGTCACAGGGTGAAGTGTGAGGGTCTTACCCCTCACTAAGGGAAAAATTGTCTCCCATAAAGAACTATTCACCTAGTAAAGGAGACAGGACTGCACCAGGACAAGCCTGGGCAAGTCCAGGACAAGCCTGGGCAAGCTCCTGCTAAGCCCTGGATGGGACTCTTGCAGCTGGCTGGATAGCTATCTGATTGGCTGAAACTATATGTAAATGAACAGATTCAAAAGATGCGCCAAATCAGAAGGCTCCTAGGGGCTATAAAGAGACCGCTCGCGGGAGCTCACTCGCTTTTCGCCGCTGGACCTCCCTGCTGCCCTGCTGCCTCGCTGCCCTGCCATCTACTGCCCTGCCGCCTCGCTGCTGCCCTGCCGCCTCGCTGCTGCCCTGCCGCTGCACCCGCCTACCTGCACCCGTCTGTGCCGAGGAGGAGAGGTTAAAGAGCCACGAATCTCGGCTACGGAGGCTAGGTCTCCACCCGAGAATCCAAAAAAGGGGAAGCTTGAAGAACTATACAGCTACTACTCGAGAGCCGGGCTTAAAGCAGGAGCGCTAAGCTCAGTATCTGCTAGCCCCACTGCCTCGAGAGCACCTAAAAGAACAGCGAATCTCCCCAAAGGCGCTCTCTCTCTCTCCCTCCTCCCGTCGGGGAAGACGCCCGCAGCCTGCCGTCTGCCGCGAGCCGCTTTGCTATAGCGCAGCCCGCAGCCTTAAAGCCGCCGCTACAGCTGCCGTGAAGCCTACAGCCTGCCGTCTGCCGCGAGCCGCTTTGCTATAGCGCAGCCCGCAGTCTTAAAGCCGCCGCTACAGCTGCCGTGAAGCCTACAGCCTGCCGCCGCACCCAGAGCCGCTGCTGCCTTTGCTGTAAAGCTACAGACCGCCACGTGGAAGCCGCCATCTTAAAGCTACAGACCGCTTGGTGCAGCTTGCCGAGACTGTAAGATTTAATAATATTTCTTTTTCTGTCATTAACCGTAATCTTTCCCCGGGGTAAACCCACAAACGGCCCTCACTTCCACGCACAACGTCGACCCTATTGAGAGGGAAACCGCGTCGCGCTATACCAGCCCCTCTATCATAAGTTTTCTTTCTTCAATCTAAACTCCCACACACATACACACCCCTTGCGTCCCACCTTCTAAATTTACCTCCTACACATTTGTAACTCCATTCAAACAGTTAAAACATATAAAATATAACTCTGTGTCTGGTCTTCATTACGTGTGGACGTGTGTGCTCTCCTATTTAGGGCTTCTGGTATATCATACATTGGCGTCATCGCCATCCCCAAAATCAGGGGCGAATCCTAAATATATAAGGGCTAACCGCTCGAGCCCATCCGAGTCCAAGTCACCGCTTGGACCGGGACACCACGCTCGAGGTTTCAGCAACTGACAGAGCGTAAAATCTGTCTGCCACACCTCGGAGGCCTTAAGACCTCTGGGGTTGACTCCACTGGACCACAGTGGTGTTTTCTGACAGTGGGGACACGTGGCTACTACATGTTTCGCGTCAGCAACTGAGATCCCACACTTCTTTGCTAGCGCTTTAGCTCCGATGTGGAGGGACTCATGTAGCATCTCTTAGTGTCCACAATCCTTTTGCAGTGGCGTCTGCTTTGTCGTTGCCGGTTTGGAAAAATCCTTTGATTGGGTTGTGGCTGTTGACATGGATGACCGATATGGTGCCCTTTCGGGAAAAGAGTGCTTCTTCTAGCATTAGGGCTGTTGTGGATGTTGACACGCCAGGTCCTGACATGGCTAAGCAAAGCTTGGCCACAAACATTGAATCAGTCACTATGTTGAGGTGTTCTGTTGGGAACAGGCCGCACGCCAGCACCACGGCCATCGCTTCCAGCTGCTGGACTGAAAGCGCACAGTCGGTCATTTTAATACAGAACCATTCTTCTCCCAATTGCCATACCGCCACTGCAGTTGAGGTCGTTGAGGATGCGTCTGTGAAAACCGTTGGTCCCTGTTGGGGTCGGTCCATGATCTTCTGTGGGAGGTCGATGTTGACAATTGCCAGCATTTGAGTCCAGGGGGGCTTGGTGGCGTACCGGACTTCTCCACCAAATCCGGCAAGAGCTATAGCTAGATACTCTGACATCGTCACTAATTGCGTTGAGAGCTGTTTTCGGAAGGGTAGGTATATCCTGGCAGGTTCGATGCCTAGATGTCTTAGGGCGAGTTTTCTGCCTTTCATGATGAGATTACCAAGGCACTCCACTCCTGGAGAGAATGCACGTGACGGTTTTCCCAGGACTATCCATTGTATTGGTTGGGCTTTTTCAGGGGGCCCCTGGGCCAGTGCCCCTACTCCCCCTCCTTCCGTGAAATGTGCATACAAATCGAGTGGTACACCCGGGTTCCACCTGGCGAGCGTGCTTGATGAGACCTGTTGCTCGATAAAATCAAGAGAATTCATTGCTTCCGTTGTCAGAGTTTTGTGTTCCCATGGGTTCTTTCCTTTCAGAAGGTCGTGCAGGGGGGCAATGATTTCAGGAGGTATCAGGACAATATTGCGAAGCCATTGCAAGGATCCCACCAATTGTTGCATATCATGGAGTGTTTTGATGTCCCGACGGATCTTTATTTGGGGGGGTGTTATGTAAGAACTTGTGATCCCCACTCCCAAAAAGGTTACACATGGCCCTCTTTTAACTTTCGCGCTCGCGATTTCGAACCCGTTTGCTCTTAAAGTTTCCGAAACAGTTGTTACCAGCTGGTCCACCCAAGTTCCTGACGGCGCGGCGATCAAAATATCGTCCATGTATTGAATGATAGTCGCGGTCGGGTCACTGCGCCGAACCGGTGCCAACGCCCGATCCACTGTAATCTGGCAGATGGTAGGCGAGTTGATCATTCCTTGAGGCAGCACTTTCCACTGAAAGCGTAGGTTGGGGCGTTGGCTGTTTGGGAACATGACAGAAAAAGCAAACCTCTCCTTGTCCTCCTCATGTAGAGGTATCGAAAAGAAACAGTCCTTAATATCGAGGACAGCACAAGGTTGTCCTTCTGGTATCATAGAGTTCATGGGCAGCAGCGTTTGGACGGGACCCATTGGTTGAATTCTCTTATTTACTTCACGCAGGTCATGGAGGAGGCGAAACCCCTCGCCAGTTCGTTTGGGTATTACAAAAACTGGGGTGTTCCATGGGCTGGTAGAAGGCTCTATATGACCTCGTTGTAGTTTTCGATTGACTAGCTCAAGAAGAGCGTCCATTCGAGGCTTTGACAGGGGCCACTGCTCGACCCACACTGGGTCGGACGATTTCCACATCAGTCTAATTGGTGGAAGTGGGTGTGTGGCAGTGGCCCTCACGGTAAATTTGTCACCCTGGCTTTTAATAGGGCTAGAGCGTCCCTTCCCAACAGGGGTGGGACTCCTGACATGACATATGGGAAGAGGGTGATGGTTTTCTCTGGTCCTTTTTCAGTGTGAAGCGTGATTGCTACCAATTGAGCGCTCTTCCGAGCCCGGGTTAATCCCCCGACTCCACCCACCATGGGGGCGTCTTCCAATTTCCAGTGCGGGGGCCAGCTTGTTTCAGGAATAACTGTAACATCTGCTCCAGTATCGATCAAAAAGGGAACACTAATGGCAGTGCCATTTAAGGTATTATAGAGGGAACAGATCCCCCACACCACTGGCGGGTTGTCACACTTTACTGCCAGGGCCACCCTGGGGTCTCGTCCCCAGGGGGTGGTCCTTGCTGTCCTTGGGATAGGGACAGGTTCGGCTGGATCTCCGGTTGAACCATAAAGTTGGTTGCTTCTCGAGGGGGCAGCAGGTTCGGGAGCGCCTCGCCCCATCCAGGGTTGACATAGTTGGGCCGCCTCGTGTCCCAAGTGGGAGAGGGCTGTGTGCAGCCCTGGTGCCCTCTCCCCCTCCCGTTTCCCTGGTTTTTAGGTATGCATTCCCTGGCAAGATGTCCTTTCTTCCCACAAGCCCAACATGGTCCTTTGGGTCGATTTTGGCGTGGAAGGAGCGCTGTTGGTGGGTCCCCCAAGTGAGGGCAGTTTGCTGCCACATGGCCCGCCTGGCCACATCTAAAACATGCCATCACACTGGCTATTGCAGTGCTAACGGCCACCTGAATCGGGTTCAGATGCTCTTCCTTCGCGACATGCTTAATCATGTCTGCGATACTTGACCCCACTGGCAGTGATCGTAGGATTTCTTTGGTTGCCGAATTACACTGCTGGCGTAAACAATCTGCAACAACCGGGCCTTTTGCTTCTGTGGGCAGGGTCGAGGAGTCGACCGCTGCCTGGAGGCGATCCACAAATTGTGTAAAGCTCTCACTTTCATTTCGCTTAATTGTGGACCATGGTGATGGTTTCACAATAACTTTAGAGGCTGCACGAATGGCTTCTCTGACCGCACGAGTAGTTGTTATAACTTCATGGGCCCGCAGGCCCTGGGCCTGCGCTTGGGGGGTAATCATTGTTGGGTCTGTACCCATCAAGCGCTGCAAGCTGGAGCCATGTAGTGGGTGATCCGCCCCGGTTGCTTGGGCCAGCTGCCTTGCACAGTTGTCCTCCCATTCTTGTTTAAAAACAATCATCCCTGCCCCATCAAAGATCAATCTACAAATTTGTTTGATATCAAATGGGAACATATCATCTCCCCCAAAAACACCATCTATGAGGGTGGAGACCATGGCAGAATTAAACCCTTTATCTGCAATTGCCTTAACAATTGCTTGTATATCCTTAGGGTTTACTGGCGAGTAGACTCTCTGTCCCCCGTCCATCACCCGGACCGGGAACGCTAGCGTGGTTGATGGGGCCCAATCGGCACAAGCAATCTTTATTTTTCTCCAATCAGTGAGAGGGAGTTCTTCCCCTCGTGGTCCCTTTTTATTTCGGATTTTATTTTTATTTTGGATGGGAATATTTTGGCTTTTGATTGTATCCACTCCCATTTCCTCCTCCTCTGAATTTGAAGCTGTAACGAGCCATTCGTCCCAGCCAGCTTCTGATCCGGAGTCGGAGCTCGACTGGCTGGTCACCTCCGGGCTCCAGCGCCCCCCCGGCCGAGCTCCAGTCCCGCCTGCCTCCCTTGCGGGGTTGACTCCGGCCCCGGTCACTTCCCTTGCGGACGGGCCGTTCCCTCCCTCTTGGCTCATCCCGTCCTCTACTCGGCGGGGTGTTTGCCCTAGAAGGGCATTTTTTCAGAGGGCTGCTCTGATTGGCTCTCCGCCCCTCACCCGCGCTCCCGGCTCTCCGCCCCCTGCCCGCGCTCCCCTCCTCCTCCCGTTCAGATGCGCTTGTTGGTTCTAGCGCTTTCTCCCTGTTCCCACGGGGCACATCCTCGCCCCGCCCTTCCCTTCTCCGTCCGGCGCCATCTTGGGGTGCATATGGCGGCGGTCTTGCCCGGGCGTCAGTGCCCCTGGCCTCCTCGGCTAACCCACCCCAGAAGGCTACAGATCGTTCCCGTCCCTCCGTAAGTGGGTCGGGGTCCGGGGACCGAGGGGGCGCGTCGCCCTCCCGCAGATCGGGGCTGGGGCTGCGCGGGGGAGCCTGAGCGGGCGGGCGTTCCGGTATCGGGGGTGTTGATGACCCGCTTCCCCGCGGATCCCCAGGCTCGGTAAAGTCGTCATCGCCTGGGGGGTGCGGAGTCTGTGTGGCTGCCCCGACTCCCAATTTCGGGGTGGCCAACAAACAGTTCTTTGCCGCCGTCCAGGTCTCCTGTTCTTGTCTGGCCTTCCGCAGGGCCTGTACGACTCTCCCCCACGACTTAAGGTTTTTCCCACAACCCGAGGACATCGTCTCCTCGGCTAACACTTTAGTGCATTTGTCCCACACCTCAGGGTGGAGAATATCCACCGGCTGGTCAATGACCCCGATTTGTAAAAGCCTCGCAACAGCGAGAGTAAAATCTCTAGGCTTGCAATCAATACCCCACTGCCTATGTAATTGTGATACAACCTTCACAAGGGCTTCCATCCTCCTTGTCAATCTGGGAGCGTCCTCCCCGCCGGGCTGGTCCTGCCGCTCCGGCCGCCGTTCACCCGATTCCAGGCGAGTTTCCCGATCTCGGCTCCGGTCCCGTTTCCAGCTCCCGGCACCACTTGTTGCCTTCTGAAAAGGCGTGACGACCTGGTTCAGGAAAGGCACGGCGACCAACCCCAGGCCGCGCGGGCCATCAACTCACAGACACCAATGTGGTGGATGGCAAATGGCGTTTATTAAGGCGCGACGCAGCATTATATGACTTGGGTTTTACAGCGTCACTTCCGTCTGCTTATGTCACTGGCCTAACGCTATTGGCTATCCGGGGGGGGGGGTCCTGTCTTCCCGTACAGCGCGAGATCTTCCGACCGCCGGGCCCTAAATACCCACACTGGTGCCCGGCGCCGCCGGCCGCCATGGGGTAAGGACGTTGCGGGAGCTGCCAGGGCCGGGGTGGTGGTGGAAGTGGCTGCCTGCGCGAGCTGTTGCTGTTCAAGCGAGCGCTGCTGGATGCGCATGGAGATGAGTGGTTTTGCTGGCTGGGTGCATAAGGAGCAGGAATCTTGCTGCGATTGATGCTGTGTATCAACCTGATGAAAGAAAAGCGTGGCGCACTGTGATCTGCAGAGCTTTACCTCGCCGTAGCCACATCGGGTTGCTTGAAGAGCCGCCTTGGCTTCCAGTTTCCCACTGTGAGGACCTTTCTCTGCTCTTTTAGGGCTGGTCAGTCCTGAAAACGAATGCTTTAAGCTCAGTGAGACAAGGTGAAACGTAAGAGCAGCGAAGGCTCCTTTTAACTCTTCTGGAGTCTTCAGAGAATATAAAACAAGGTGTGAATTTTCTCAATATAGCAAAGGCTCTAGAGAAATCTGCTAAAGCAGGTCCCCTAAGTGAGTTGGAACACCGCTTGAGGCTTTAAAGGAAATTGGAAGGAATAAAATCTTTAAAATTAACCCAATCACTTTTATAGCTACTAAATTAGATGTGATATAGATGCCTGTAAAAACTTTCCACAGTTGTATTCTTAATAATTTGTATAGTGAGATTAAAAATAAACCTTGTGCTTGCCTGATAACCTCTGAATAGAATGGAAACTCATCCATGTTCAAAAGCAAAAGAAACCCAGTATGATTTGGCTACTAGCAAGGTGGAGGCAGACTTTTAATGCATTAACAAGTTGTTGGTTTTCTAAGACTCTATGACATATTTCAGAGAATAGAAGTTTTGTAACTCGTGTCCTTTGTGTTTTGGTCATTCAGGAATTTGAATGTGAAATTGATATAGTAATATGGAAGTTGTGTTTCTTCAAGGTGTTAAGGATGCTTGGAATTGCCCAATTTATTAACTTCCTTGCATGTAAGGGTGATAACAGCTGTGTCTTTGGCTCTGTCCTAGTCACTGGGGTTCACTCTACAAGATGTAGGAAGGCTAGCTTTTATTTTCCTGTTGTGTTCCCTTCCATTTGGAAATAAATAAATCCCAAACAGAATAAACCCAAGCTTGCATCTGTCTACATATTCAAGAAAACCCTGCCAAAAGGCTAAATGATGTTATAGTGTTTTGGGGATATATTCTTAAAACTACTAAGCAGACAGAATTATGTAGCTTTTAAAATTCAAATAATGGAAAACAACTTGTTTATTTAAAATAAATATTGTGTTTGTAGATATGTCAGTTAAGTGTATTGTGTTACAAATACAGAGAACTGTTGAAGAAGAGTAAACTTTTTACTTGCTCCAGAATTAAATCGAGCACTTCTGAAAACAAAAACCTGACTTTAAGAAATAAATCCTTAATTTCTCTATTTCATAAACTCCTGTACTGCTAGTGTTTTAGCATGGTAGCTTCTTAATGAGCAGTGCAGATATGTATCTGTAGAGGGAGTGGAAATAATCCTAAATACTGAAGGACTATAAAAAATTATTTGGAGAAAGGGTGTAAAGGTGATGTCATGACTTAAGTAGTATCTTGGCATGTCAAGAAGACAAAACTTGCAAATATTTTGAAGACTCTTTAGGCAGTACACACTGAGATATAATCTGCAAATTAATGCTATATTGCAATCTTTTAACAAGGTGGTCAAAACCAACTCTGTAGGTATGTGTTACTGATAAGCTCTCTGCTCTCGAAGAGTTAGTGAGCAAGCGTCTCCAAGCCAGGGCCAGCACCAGCTCTGTAGATCTGCAGTTAAGTATCAGATGTTTGCTAATGTTCAGAGCAGAGGTCTTGTTTCAGTAGCTATTTTGTCTTTGCATCTAAATGCAATCGCCCATAGATTTCAAACTATTTCTAGACCAAGATGTACTGGACTGTTAACACTGTGGTTATGAAAAGAGTCTTCTGATGCTCTACTAAGGTCTTAAAATGAGTGCTCCAGAAGCAAGTTGCAAAATCATTGATAAACCATGTACCTGGCCATACAAGGGTCAGTGTGCTATATTCAGTATTTAATGGGTACTGCTATCCTACATGAGCTTACAGTATCTGGCTGGTGTTTACCTATTCCAATGGTCAGAACACAGAAAACTTGGGATGGAGGAGAGGAATTGGCTTACCAAACCAGCAGTGGCTTAGTCTCATTTGTTATAGTGAAGAATTCACTATTATGCTGGTGTAGTTCAGCCTGCTCAGCTCATTGAATACCATCAGGCAAACCAGGTAATTATGCACTGTGTATGCAGTGAATACCAAGCTGTGAGTGACTGGTCTTTGAGGCTGTGCTGCTATTAAATATTTGTTTTCAGAAGCTTGAAACTTGAGAATGGTCTATAGGGTCCAGTAGTTTAGGAGTCACTCTTCTTAGTGCTGTATCCCATATGTCTGTGGGTGTCTCTCTTCACAGGAGAAGGTAAATAAATCAAGCCCTGAGGATTGTACAGGCCAGGCACTCTAACATAGGATGTCCACTATTGATTTCCCCTCTCGCTCCCAGACAAGTTCCTATCAATACTCAATGTTGAATGCTATACCCATTTATTTGTGTTGGCCTTGTTGGGTTGACCACACTGAATACCGCATTCTTCAATAGGCAAGCCTTGACAGGCTTTAGAGATGGGCCTATGCCAACCTCATGAAGTTCAACAAGGCCAAGTGCAACATCCTGCACCTGGGTTGGGGCAACCTCAAGCACAAATATAGGTTGGGCAGAGAATGGATTGAGAACACTCTTGAGGAGAAGGACCTGGGGGTGTTGGTCAATGAAAAGCTAAACATAAGTCGGCAATGTGCACTCGCAGCCCAGAAATCCAACCGTTTCCTGGGCTGCATCAAAAGAAGCGTGGCCAGCAGGTTGAGGGAGGTTATCCTGCCCCTCTACTCCACACTCGTGAGAACCCACCTGGAATACTTTGTCCAGTTCTGCAGCCCTCTGTCAGAGGCGACGTATGGACTTCACACAACTCTATAAGAGTTATAACTGAAGACCTTTATTATTAAAAATGGCGGCAATTTATACCCCTCTGACTCCAGATGGTCCACCCCAGTACAGACCTCGTTGGTTACATACATACACAGTTCATATATGATTGGCTACGTGTCTTGTCACTTGCTGTCCGTGTTATGATGACCTAAGGTGTTTCGCTTCCCAGACGGTGCCTCTCAGTTCTTGCTACAACATTCTTTTCCCACTACTTCTCAAGATAACAACCGTGAGATAGGACACCTGCTGTTTGCTGGTCCCATGAGGTACCAGGCTGTGAGACATCTGTTTGTTTACTGATCCCACTGCTTCAGGGTACAATTTGGTCAGCAGTACCTGCAACACTGCTGTTTTAATTCAGGCATATTAATTTTCCATAAATCCCATATTAATTTTCCATAAATCCCAACAATTCCCCCTTTTTTGTTTTAGTAATAAGGTGAGCATAACCCAGGGTTTGGGGTATCAATTGTTGTCAATCACAGGCCTCGTGGCCTGTCCTCCTCTCCTGGATGGCCCTCTTATAATAGAGCAGGCCATCCCTCACATCAAGGTCTGGTATGGCATATGTCTCCACCACTCAATGCCTACTGGGTTGCAGCCAGCAGCGGAGCTCGAGGTTCTTCTTGGTGGCAAACACAGAGACCAACCCAGGCTTGCCCTTGATGATGGTAGGAGATGCTTTGCCAGCCACGGTCCTTTCACCTTCTTTATCCAGTAATAAACTGCTACTATGGCAAAACACACACGTTATATCAATGCAACAGGTTAGTCAATATAAGTAGCAAGGCACACACAGATTACATCAATACTACAGGTTATTCAATACAGGTAGCGAGATACACACAGATTACATCAATACAATAGATTATTCAATACCACACAATACAAAATAAAAGGTGCATAATATGACGTGCAATAAACTCTTGCTATTACAAACTACAGTGTTTGAGAGAAACTCAGTCCACATACTTTTAATAAGGAGGACAAGGTTCCGACACATGGGGCCAACATGTGTCGCAAGTCATCCTGCCCAGGATGCACATTTACAGTGGGACAAGGTTGTGACACATGGGGCCAACATGTGCCACAAGCTGTCTCACTCTCTTCATCAATGTCCATTCACCTGCATTATTTCTATTTCATAGCCAAATACTCGTGACTGTGTTCCTCCAAAAAGGACTCTACAATTTACAATTCCCTTCTTTTCCTCCTTTTTTTTTTTTGTGAACTACCCATATCTCCTTTACAACTTTCTTCATCATGTGGTTAAGCATTTTCAAAATACAGGGTACAACTGATAGCACAACCAATATTATTACTAGTATGATAAGTCCATATACCATAAGATGTTTCAACCATTCAGTAATACCTCAATCTGCCAGCCATCCATCAAGGCCTACACTCGAGTGAGTTAATTGCTTTGTGAGATGTTAAAGATCCCGGGACTTCTTCTGTTATAGGCTCAGAATGGTCAGACAGGTTCAAGCAACACATACCCTCAAAAACCTCACATCCATGTCCTTGTGCTAATAGTAAAAGTAAAAAAAGTCAACAGCTGTTCTACTCTGTAGCATGGCATATTACTAGGAAAGGAAACTAACAGATCCATCTCCTGTGGGTCAAAGTCAGTTACATTCAAAGCTGCAATCATATAAGCTACTCGTGAAACACTTGTTACCTCATCTAAAAGCTTATTTCGTTTCGTTCGTTTCTTCTTTTTTTTTTTTCTCTTTTTCTTTTTTTTTTTTTTTTTTTCAGTTTTAGCCTTAACATATCTAGCAAAGGAAGTAAAAGTACTCAAAGGGAGCCCCACCAAACAAATTCGAAAAAGGGTCCCCTGTTGTCGTTACTAAGAAACAAAAGGAGTTCTGCTGGAAAAGGAGAAAAAAAACAAAACACCCAAACAAAAACAAACCGCAGCAGCGGCCAGACGCCGTCAGCGCTCGAGAGGTTAAAAGAATGCGGCGGGGCCGGGGGGGGGGAAGGCGCTTCTCTGTAACCTCCGGCTCGCGACAAGTCAAAAAGGGGAGGGGGGGGGCTGGGCGGTGTTCCGCAGCTGCCGCTCCCTTTTCCAGGCTGGGGGTGCGGGGCTGCATATCCGTATCGGCTGACAGTTATTACGTCTTTTCTGACTGTTCCCCCCAGTCGGACATTCCTTTTTAATTTGATCCACTTTTCCACAACCAAAACACTTCAAACCCACTCTGCCTACCGTAAGCTGCTGAGCAAGGGCCTCAGCCAGCATAGATACCTTAAGTGACTCTGAGCTCACATTCTGACACACCTTTAACAACTCATCAATCGAGTTAGCAGAGCGCCTAATTGGGGTAATTGCCTCCTGGCAATCAGCATTTACATTTCTAAAAGCCAGCTGAAAAAACAAACATGCCACATTCTCATTGTCTACCTGCCTTGTAAGAGCTGTCTGAAGCCAATTTATAAAAGAAACATAGGCCTTCTGTCCTGCATATACACTACCTAACAGAGCTTGTGTAAACGATGCTTGGAACCCATACGTTAAAGCAGATTGATTACAACCTTTGGCTACAAAAGTTACCGTACACACAGAAATCAACACCCACTCAAGCAACTCTCCCACCCCCCAGGCAGCAAAGTACACCTCCCCCCACCTCCTTCTCGGATCGTACATATGTTCCTCCTGTCCCACCCCCCCGCGCGCTAGAGTCACTCCCTGACTCCCCCCAGTCACTAGCAACGCAGGGCAAGGGTGGATACAAATCTTCTTGCTGCTCCGATGTTCGCGTCCGCTCCCCGGTGCTGGCAGTGCACGGACCCGTCCGGGCTGTGTCAGGAGGAGGAGGGGGGTGGAGGAGGGGGTGGAGGAGGGGGTGGAGGAGGGGGTGGAGGAGGGGGTGGAGGAGGGGGTGGAGGAGGGGGTGGAGGAGGGGGTGGAGGAGGGGGTGGAGGAGGGGGTGGAGGAGGGGGTGGAGGAGGGGGTGGAGGAGGGGGTGGAGGCTCCGATGGTTTTACCGCGGCGCTTTCCTCCGGGCGTTTAGAATTCTCCACCGAATCAGAAATCAGGGCAAAAATGGTTGGGACTTTTGAAAAAGGTTTAGAATCTCCGGGCCATATGACGTGAGGGGATGTCAACGCCAAGTCCATGCTGGCGGTGGCTTGTCTTTCTGCTCTCATGGCTTGCAAAGTTTCTGTGACTAGTTGCCAGGCAGTGAGTTCACTAGCTGTCCGGTCGCCTTTACTAATTGCTTCCCATAGTTTGTTCCCTACTGAGTTCCAAGTCTCTACCTTAAATATTAATACAGGGTCAGGAGCAAAACCCTGGTTCCGGCACCACTTCAACAACTTCTTCAAGGTGCCCTCCACACACTTTATCCCTCTCACAGAGAGTATATGTAGCAGGATCCAAACTACTGCCCCTTCTTCTTGACTAAAACCGACCCCTGCTACTCCCCGGCTGCCTCACCTCTCCCGGCGAGATCACGTTGCAACGATTTCCACTTCACTCGGGTAGTACTCCTACCCCCTGGGACCGGTCCAGCCGACCCAGCTGCCAGCCGGGTTCCCCCGTCGCCTCCGCAGTGCTCCTTCGTAAATCACGTCGGGGGTCACCAGTTGTCGAAGGCGACGTATGAACTTCACACAACTCTATAAGAGTTATAACTGAAGACCTTTATTATTAAAAATGGCGGCAATTTATACCCCTCTGACTCCAGATGTTCCACCCCAGTACAGACCTCGTTGGTTACATACATACACAGTTCATATATGATTGGCTACGTGTCTTGTCACTTGCTGTCCGTGTTATGATGACCCAAGGTGTTTTGCTTCCCAGACGGTGCCTCTCAGTTCTTGCTACAACATTCTTTTCCCACTACTTCTCAAGATAACAACCGTGAGATAGGACACCTGCTGTTTGCTGGTCCCGTGGGGTACCAGGCTGTGAGACATCTGCTTGTTTACTGATCCCACTGCTTCAGGGTACAATTTGGTCAGCAGTACCTGCAACACTGCTGTTTTAATTCAGGCATATTAATTTTCCATAAATCCCATATTAATTTTCCATAAATCCCAACAGCCCTCAACACAGGAAGGACATAGAGCTCTTGGAGCAAGTCCAGAGGAGGGCCACAAAGAAGATTTGAGGGCTGGAGCACCTCTCCTATGAAGACAGGCTGAGAGAGTTGGGGCTGTTCAGCCTGGAGAAAAGGAGGCTCTGAGGAGACCTTATAGCAGTCTTCCAGTATCTGAAGGGGTCCTACAGGAACGCTGGGCAGTGACTTTTTACCAGGGTGTGTAGTGATAGGATGAGGGGTAATGGTTTCAAACTTAAAGAGGGTAGATTTAGGTTAGATGTTAGGAAGAAATTCTTTACTGTTAGTGTGGTGAGGCATTGGAACAGGTTGCCCAGAGAGGTTGTGGATGCCCCCTCCCTGGAGGTGTTCAAGGCCTGGTTGGACAGGGCTTTGTGCAACCTGGTCTAGTGGAAGATGTCCCTGCCCTTGCAGGGGGGTTGGAACTGGATGATCTTCTAGGTCCCTTCCGACCCAAACCATTCTATGATTCTATGATTGATTTTTGTATAAATAAGATTACCTCAGTGTCTTCTGTCCCAGTTCATAATGTGTCTTTTTTTGTATTGCCAGTATTGAGAAACACAAAATCTGTAATTATTGTGCAATTGGTTGTCTTTGAGTAGAGGTTTGACTATAGTAAAACCCTGTTACTTGTCGATCCATTCCTAGCTCTTACACCTGTTAAAGAATGGGGAGTTAGTCAAATGCGTCTCTTTAAAGCATTCAGAATGCAGAGTCTCATTTTCAATACTGTAGTTGTAGGGGAATTTACTAATCATGCTAATTCTAAACTCTAGAATGTAATAACTTTTACAAAGCCAGTTTGAAGCTTTAAATTCTATAAATATATGAAAATCTATACTTTTGGGGCATATGGGATAGACAAATCTTGCTGTGGAAATTGATTTGCTACCTGTTGAGTTGCGCTTTTTTTGGTGTTTCCAAACCAAAGTCTTGTCCTTAAACTTTTTAGTTTCCTTTCCCTAGCTTGGTAACAAGACATTAGCACTATAAAGCTGTTAAGAGCCAGAAGTATTGTTAACCATTGAATTTGACCTGATTCAAGTTCTTTAACCTGTCTTTCCCCTACCACAAGGCTTAATGATAGCTCTCCCAAAACTTTGTTTTAGCAACAGTTCCATCAGCTGTGCTCCTCTGACACGGTTGGATCATTGGATTAGATGTGTCATAAGGTCTATTACAAAGAGGATCTCACTTTAGGTACCCCTTAGAAGAGTACCCCAACATATACACATATCCCATATCAACAGTCTGATTTTCTCTAACAACCATGTTTCAGAGGGATCTCCTGGACTGGTGTTACAATCAGTTACTTTGTAACATGAAAATAAGTCATTAGGTGAATGGTAGCGAACATCTACATATCTCAAAGGTTTTAGTGTTGGTTTTTCTGTAGACCATATGCACTGAATTTATGAAAGATCCTGAGGCTCAGTCCCAGTGCTATTTGGGAGTCAGATACACCAGGGGAAGGTAACATTTAAGGAGAAGGTTGCTTCGTAGTAGTCAGGCTGTATTAGGGGATGAAAATTGGGATCAAAAGGGAAGTAGAAGCAAGGCACGGCATGGGAACTGGCAGGGTCAACCTCCATCAAATCCCCCGGCAAGCAAGTTACGTTTCCCTCCTGAACACTCCAGGTCTGTCCTACTTGCCCTGCAGGTACAGTAAAATTTATCCCCTCTGGGTGAGATGCACCACATATCCACCATGCCCAAAAATCTGTATCAGTGATGTCATAATATACAAAAAAGGTATCATTTTGATCAAAAGTTTTGTTCCAGCTGGGTGGTGGTGGATTTCTTCCACATAGCCATCCACTAACAGATTATCAGCCTTCCATTTTAGATAGGTATTTTTAGCAAAATGCTTACTTGTGGAGAGAAGGTTATAGGGTTGCAGCAGTGACTGTTTAGTAGCCGGATTGATGGATATGTTTGTAGGTGTTACAAAAAATCTCAACCCTTGTTTGGTGGAGGAGGGGAGAGTAATACAAATTCCTTGGTCAGTACTATTCCGTACCCGCACGAAACCTCAGATTAATTCCCATGCTACATTGGCAGGGGAATATTTGCTTGCAATTGCAAACTTCAAGAAAATTGCTGTAAACAAGAATTGCCATATATGCATCTTAGTCATAACTAATCAAATAGCAGTAGTATTGGGTTTTCCTAAACACCTTTCCTGATAAATATATACATATACAGCAAAAATATTAATGTAACATGACAAAGGACTATGGTAACTTATAAAAAAATTCTATTCATCTTCTTCAGATTTCCTTTCCATTGTTCCTTCCTTTTTTGTACCTGTGAGAAAGCAAGAAAGAAAAATAAACTTGGTTCTATCAAACCAGTTAAAAAGAAGGTGTAATCCAACAGGTGCTTGTCCAGTGCTCTTTCCCATGGGCATCCGTGGCAACCCATGCATAGGTATTAATGGGGGTTTTCAAAACTAAGGGGTACTTCCCCTATGGTGGGCAAGTTGACAACAGGCTGGCCTGGATGATAGAGGGTTTTTTTTGGGTGTTTTTCTTTCCTTTTCTCAGGAGCAATGGAGGGGGATTTTGGACAGAAAGCTTTAAGTCTAGGACACCCATTTACTCCCCATCGGTCATTAACTTTTGTTATTGCCTCCTTTCAACTATCCCATTAGCCTGGGGATAATAGGGTGTAGGAAATAGCCACTGTAAAATCTCTGGGGGAATACGTATCATCCCTCCTTCCCACCATATCCCTAGGAATTTTACTGCAGGGGAATGGAGTTATACTTTTTAAGTTGGGATTTGGTGGCCCAAGTTTTCTAGATGAATGATAATCATCCTATCAGGGTTAGAAATTAATAACATAGGAGGGGGTTGATGACCAAGGCCTCTGTCATGCATGAGTTGGAGACAAGCTGCCTTTTGTATGCTCTCTGTAAGCTGACTCAAACCAGGAGTAGGAATAGCATAGAGGAGCCTAGGTGCAGCTGGGCCCAAAATCCTTCTTTTAGACCTGGTCTTTTCCCAGAGAGAGTAAATGTATAATGGTCCGAGTAAAAGCTCTCTCGGCAGATCATTTTCGGATGCGGCTTTTCTTAGGCAGATTAAATAGTCGAGATGGACACATGGAAGGGATACTAATTGTACACATTAGTCCAGCCATCTCATACATGCTCAGATGAGAATACATTTTCCCATCTGAACATGCCCACGCAGTCCCTTTAGGGGCTCGGTATTTAGCCTTCTCACAGTGTTATAGATCACCTCTTGGTAATTGTTCTAGGTCTTCTGGGTCCCATATCTTTCTTTGGTCTGGGCTGGGGGTGGTTGGAATGCCACACATTTGTGCCACAGTCACATTTGAAAAGGAGCCGTTGCAACAACTATCTTGGTTTTTATAACCATAGTTTGGAAAACCCCAACAAGTACATATCATGGATAAAATTTCTTAATTCAGGAATATACCAGGTTTCAAAAGGATCTCCTGCTCCAGTGAGACAATTCAATATGTGGGAACAACTTAACAAATATGAACCCAAATATTTAGTGTGTTGTTCAGTACTCCTCTGTTCTCTTATTTTCCCTTTCATTTCCCACCCCAATTGTTTCCCAGTCGGAGGGTGGGAGTCAAGTAATTGTTTTAAGGACTATGCCCATTCATACCTTGTACGATCCATTAAGGGTGGAGTCCCCGGTTTACTAGGGATTTGAATGCACCAATCTGCATCCCAGTGTACATCATATTCATGCTGAAAATAATTTGAATGAGGGGGAGGGTCCCACCAGGGTACTATAGTACAGGGAATAGAGGTAACACCCTGTCCTGGTCCAAGTGGTGACTCAGACTCGGATGGGCTTGAGCGGTTAGCCCTTCTATATTTAGGATTCGCCCCTGATTTTGGGGATGGCGATGACGCCAATGTATGATATACCAGAAGCCCTAAATAGGAGAGCACGTATGTCCGCACGCAATGAAGACCAGACACAGAGTTATATTTTATATGCTTTAACTGTTTGAGTGGAGTCACAAATATGTAGGAGGTAAATTTAAAGGGTAGGATGCAAGGGGTATGTGTGTGTATGTGTGTAGTAGTTTAGACTGAAAAGAGAAGAAAACTTATGATAGAGGGGGCTGGTATAGCGCGGCACGGTTTCCCTCTCAATAGGGTCGACGTTGTGCGTGGAAGAAGGGCCTGTGAGAGACGGACTCTATAATGGCCTTTAATCCAGCGACATCTACTGACCATTCCTGGTGATGCGCTCCTCGCACCCGTGAGAAGAGAGAGGTACCAGGCGCATGCGCACAGGACCACAGACTACAGCTCCCAGGAGGCACAGCCGGGCCGGAACCGGAAGGGGAGTCGAAAGGCGCGCGCTGTGAACCCCCACTAGCCACTTTCAGATATAGTCACCGCCGTGTGTGTATCGCTGCGGAGGCTGTTGTGGAACCGTGAAGCGCTTTTTCCTGTGGATGTTGGTGTGTGAGCGTACCAAACGGACTGCTTATCTGGAGTCGTTGGAGAAAGAGGAGGATCCCGACCTGGGATCGGCTTCGGCCGCACCCCGGTGGTGAGACTTGCGAACTTTGGGTCCTGTCACCCCCTATTACTGCTTCTAACAGTCACACACACCATACCCTCACTTTCATAATTTTCTATATACACTTAATTTCCTATAATTCCTAAAGGCTCTCTCCAGGCTTCTTCCCTCCTATCCCTGTCCGGGAATAAGAACGGGGGAAAGGGGGGAATTTCTCTATTGTCTTTTGTGTATATTTCTATTAACAGTCGATATCATTTTGTAGCAACAGACTTGCCAAAACCTCGGTGCCTTAAATAAATCTGTTGATTCTTGAGCATTTGTTTGTGAGTGTGACAGGGAGTGGTCCTCAGCCCTCAGTCCCCTTTGGAGGGGGTGTGAGTCGCGGCTTTACCCATCTCGGTCTGCGACAGGGCCGTTTGTGGGTTTACCCCGGGGAAAGATTGCGGTTAATGACAGAAAAGAAAGAAATATTATTATTCAATCTTATAGTCTCGGCAAGCTGCACGTGGCGGTCTGTAGCTTTAAGATGGCGGCTTCCACGTGGCAGCAGCGGCTCTGGGTGCGGCGGCAGTTTGCAGGCTTCACGGCAGAGGCAGCAGCAGCAGCTCTGGGTGCAGCGGCGGTTTGCAGGCTCCACGGCATCTGTAGTGGCAGCTTTAAGACTGCGGACTGCGCTATAGTAAAGCGGCTTGTGGCAGACGGTAGGCTACTGGCGTCTTACCCGATGGGAGGAGGGGGAGAGAGAGAGAGAGCGCCTTTGGAGGAGATTCACCTGTTCTTTGAGGTTCTCTCTAGGCAGTGGGGCTAGCAGATACTGAGCTTACAGCTCCTGCTTTAAGCCCAGCTCTCGAGTAGTAATTTTATAGTTCTTTTAGGCTTCCCCTTTTTGGATTCTCGGGTGGAGACCTAGCCTCCGTAGCCGAGATCCGTGGCTCTTCTACCTCTCCTCGGCACAGACGGGTGCAGGTAGGTGGGTGCAGCAGCGGAGCAGCGAGGAGGTCCAGCGGCGAAAAGAAAAAGAACGGACCCTGGCGAGCGGTCCCTTAATAGCCCCTAGGAGCCTTCTGATTGGTGCATCTTTTGAATCCATTTATTTGCATATAGTTCCAGCCAATCAGATAGCTATCCAGCTAGCTGCAGAGTTCCATCCAGGGCTTAGCAGCAGTCTTGGTCTAAGGCTTGCCCAGGCTTGTCCTGGACTTGCCCTTGACTGTGTAGTAGTTCCTGGTGCAGCCCTACTGTCTTCTTTACCAGATGAATAGTTCTTTATGGGAGACAATTTTCCCTTGGTGAGGGGTAAAACCCTCACACACCCTATATTGAACTGGCTACCTCTGATTGGTAGCAGGTTTGATTCCACAAAAGCTCCCAATTAGGTTTTCTTGGAAGGTGGTATAAGGCTTTTTGCTTCTCTACCCAGGTCCCATTTTTGTTTTCCAGATAGTTCTATAAAGGGAGATTCAACACTCCCCCACGTAAGATTTCCACCTCCTGTACAATTAAGCGTGGCCATATCTGCTTCTAATATACTGGAGAGGTTTGGCCATATCATAAAAAATTTAAATCCATGTGATGCAGAACTGGGAAGTGCAATACATACTCCCTGATCTGTGTGATTCCAGATGGATATGAACCCTTGTATCAACTTCCAAGCTAAATTGGACTTTTTGCCCAAGGATTGTGCTTGCCACAGGGCAAGTATGAGGAAAGGAATTTTCAGATCCATTTTCCTTGTGCAAGATATAAAAGCAGTACAAACAACAAATAATCACAATTTTGATTATAGTTAGTCTTCTGGTTTTCTTGAGACCTGCAAAACATAGTACAACAAACAAGCAACATTATTAAAATGAGGGGACTATCCAGTGGGCATGGATATGGTATGTTTTACAATGAGCATCTTCTGCCACCCAAGTCTTGTTACCCGATGGGGTTTTCAGGACAAGGGGTACCACTCCCACAGTGGGAAGTTCCACTAGGACAGGCTGGCCAGACTGGTAAAGTGCTGAGCTTGCTGTTAGCTTAGTCCCCAGTATTCGGTTTGGGGGGGGGGGCAATGAAAAAAAGCGGTCACACAGGGGCATCCATTCACCCCAAAACAACTATTCACTTGGTATACCGCATCCAATAGTTGCTGGTTCCAGGCTGGTTCATGGGCCCTTAGAAATTGTTTCAGGAGACCATTGGTACGTTCAACAATGCCATTAGCTTGAGGATAATAGGGAGTGTGAAAAACCCACTGAATTCCCTCATTCTGTGCCCATTCTTGGACCACCCCAGCAGTAAAGTGGCTGCCATTATCTGATTGTAATGATTGAGGTTTGGGCAGACAGCTGAACCATAATTTCAGACTTAACAGAATTGTCTCCTGTAGCTTTTGAGACTGCTTCAGCTAAAGTCAATCTTGACACCAAAATTAGTTCTGCCATATTTGGCACTACAGATGTTAAGGAGCTTGTTAAAGCATTTAAGCATCGATAATCAATTGTTAGTTGCCACTTGCCATTAGGTTTTTCGTACAGACCAAACTGGAGAATTATAAGGCAAGCGGCTGGGAACAACTATCCCTTTCTCATGTGGGTAAGTGCTAACAGAAGTTATCCCCTCTTTAGCACCCAGTGGCAAGGGGTATTGTTTACATTTACAATTTTAGATTGGGGAAGGGAAGGTGCAGTTTGCAAATGTCTCAAGCAGGGTGTGGGCAGCCCAAATTTCCATTCCCTGCCCTTTGAGTCCACCCATGCCTTTCCTTTGAGCAAATCCAGTCCTAAAATGTTGGTAGGCAGGGCCCCAAGTACCATAACAACATCTGTGGGGTTTTCATCCCCCAGTAACTAACATTTAACCTGAGCAGTCAGTTGTGGTTTAGAATTCCCGAAAACATCAGTGACCCAAATTTGTTTTTTGTTGGGTTTGATGCTGCTTTTAATAGCAGCATCTGTTTGTATAGCAGATACTTGTGCACCTGTGTCTACCAAAAAGGTGACTAGTGTTTTAAAAGGCCCTAAAGGGAAGGTAACCATCAAGTCTCCACTTTCCTTTTCAGAGAGCTGTCTTGTATAAACCCAGCTGCTGTCCCCTGTCTCACATCTGGGGAACAGCACTGCTGGTTTCCCAACTCCAAATCTATCAAACCTCTCTCAGGGGGAGTGGGAGCAGAGGCTTCTTTGAACAGCAATTCTCGATTATCATTATTATTACTAGGCTGTTTGGGTCGTGGCTTAGGAAGGGGTTTTCTATCCTTCCAGGCTTCTTCTAAAGCCACAGTTGGTAGCCCATCCATCACCTCCCGTGGGATCCCCTTCTCTATTCCATCAGCCCACAGCAAATTTCGTCTTGCCCCTAAAGGTCTGACAGGGAGGTTTCTCTTATCCTGGTATTCTACCCTTCTTACAACCTTTTGTTTGGGTGGGATCATGGTGGCTCCAATTCTTCTTCCATAATTAATTAGCTCCTGAGCCATCTCCCCCCATGTCATTCGGTCAGCAGCCCTTCCTTGCCTGTTACCTCTCATAGGCTGATCCTGTAAATGGCCTTGTAACTGGACTCCATATAATTTTAAAGAATCTGGGAGTCCCCTAATTAAAGGAGTTAGCCATTCCAGGTGTGCTTTTAAGAACATGGGAGAGGGCTGCTGGGGGACCAGTGTTCTATCATGCATCAGTTGGAGACAAGCTGCCTTCTGCAAGTTTTCAGTCAAATTATTTACAGACTGGGTATAAATAGTATGAGGATTCCCATGCTCTAGGGGATCCATGCCCCCTGCCCAGTAAGCTGCATGTTGGCTCAGGGACCACATATCACGCTCATCACCAGTGGTTAAGAAAACTCCAGGGCCCCAGTACCCTTGTGCTTCATTTTCAGAGAGGAAAATCCTGTCTCCTCCTGTTAGTGAAACTCTCCAAACATATTAAGTTTCAGAGGCCCATCTTGAGAATTTCTCTTGGATTTTAGCAAGCTCTGTAGGTGAAGAAGGTGTTGTACGAGTGGTGGTTTGCGGAGCTGGGGCCTGCTGGCCATTGGCAGCCAGAGCTTGAATAGTTTCAGTTTTAATCAGTGGCCTCATTACTGCTTCAGATTTGTCTGAGTAAAATGTTTCTCTGCTTGCGGCCAAGTCCTCAAACGGATACTTGGACAACTGGCCTTGTTTTTCATTTGTTTGGGCCAAGTGCAAGAAACCGGATTCACTATTTACAGGATCCTCATCCACCACCCGATCCTCTAGTTCTGATCTGAGGATTTTTTCTTGATCAAGAGAGTTCGATAATGCAGCATGAAGCCGCTGAGTTGTACAGCGTTCAGCTGCCAACTGACTCTGTACAGCTCAGACTTGCTCTTGCAAAAAACTTTACAGTTTCATCATTATTTTCACATTGTTGTTTTTCTTTCTGGGCTGGCATTAACACAACTCCCAGAACTGCACATACCATGGCTTTGTTTTTTCCAGGTTTTGTTTTTTGCTCCTTCTGTAAGTTGGAAATTCTCTCCACTACCGCCTGGGGATCATGCCAGTTACTATGAGCCCAGGACATGCCTGGTGGAGAGGGACAGCATTAAACTCCTTCAACTTCTCAATTATAGGGGAACAGTTGAGCGTAGGCATTTCCTGGGCAGCCATTGCTTGCTGCTGTTCGAATCTCTTCTGGCACAAGCTAAGAGATCACCTCATATTCTCCCTTCCTATGCAATCAAGGAGGAGGTCTACTACCCCAAGAGACCTTCTGATAAAGGGGTATCCTGTCCATGATGCCAATTAAAGTGACACAGCCTGGATTTAACAACCCAGGAAGGTTAGAACTGGACCCCCTTGCTTTCTAAACTGCTGCAATAGAGGAGCCTAGGTGTGGCTGGATCCAGTCCTGTATGTGTCACGACTCAGACTGGGCAGCCCAGGGAGATTAGGACTGAACCCCCTTGCTTTCTAGACTTCCTTCAGAAAGGAGCCTAGGTGCAGCTGAGTCCAAAATCCTTCTCTTAGACCTGGTCTTTTCCCAGAGAGAGTAAATGTATAACGGTCCGAGTAAAAGCTCGACCGTCCAATACCCCTTGATCAGATTAAAGTGTAGTGAAACACGAGGTCTGTTTATAACAAATAACACATTTATTACACCAGTAGAAGGTAATATTGGACAACCTTTCAAAAAAACCCACCTGCATATATATTAAGCAAGGATAAGGGGATGAAAAGAAAAAGGGGGAAGACAATAGAGAGTGGGAGTGAGAACAGGAAAATCACTGGTACTGGATCCAGTGTCGTTAGTCCAGCCAACAGGGGAGTGTCGGTGTTGATAGTCGATGTTGATGAAACTCCTGAAGCCCACCATTGCAGCCCCCTGTTTTATAGGCCTAGAATCTTGATTTCGCAATGATGAGTAGGTGTGATTGAGCCATACACGTGTGAGCAGCTGGAGCGGACCTACGCCCCCTCCACCCCTTGATCGTTGTTGTTATCTCAATCATTTTTGTTATCTCGATCGTTGTCTATGCAGGCCGTTACTGCAGTCTCCATCCTCCCAGGCAGGCCTTTTGGGATGCATATGAGACTTTGTTCGAGGGGCTACAATGGGGTTTCGACACCATTTCCCAAAATAGGTCCTGAGGGCTGGTCCCTCACACCCAGTCAGAGGAACTCTCCAAACATACTCCTGTTTGGGTCTCCTTAACTCGCCTACTGTATTCTTGCAACTTTGCTAACTTGGTCGCATTATAGGGTATCTGTTTGACAATAACATTTGGCTCAGCATTATCCCCATCGCCCCTCAATTCAGTCTCCATTTTAATGAGAGGTCACAATTTTTGATTAGATTGGGATTTGGCCTTTGTGAGAGACGGACTCTATAATGGCCTTTAATCCAGCGACATCTATTGACCATTCGTGGTGATGCACTCCTCGCACTCGTGAGAAGAGGGGAGAGGTACCAGGCGCGTGCGTACAGGACCATAGACTACAGTTCCCAGGAGGCTAGGCACAGCCGTGCCGGAACTGGGAGGGGAGCCAAAGGCGCACGCTGCGAATGCTCACTGCGGACACAGCTGCCATGTGTGTATGTGTCTCGCCGCGGAGGCTGCCGTGGAGCGTCTTTCCTGTGGTTCTTGGCCGTGTGAACTCACCAAACGGACTGCTCGCCTGGAGTCGAGGACGGAGAAGGAGGGTCCCGACCAGGGATCGGCTTCCGCCACACCCCGGTGGTGAGGATTGCAAACTTACATTCTATAATGTAACTATACATTCTTACGTTTCATACTGACTCTTATACACGTTCATACACAACATACACCATAAATCACAATTCTATGATATTTCCTACAGGCTCTCTCCAAGCTTTTTCCCTCTTATCCCTATCTGAGAATTGGGAATGGGGGGGGGGGGGGGGGAAAGAAGGAGGGGGGATACTCTTGTTTTGATATCTAATATAGACATAGCCTTGCCATAACCTCAGTGCCTATAATAAACCTATTAATTCCTTTCTGGTCTGGATAATTGTTTGTGAGTGTGATAGGGTGTAGTCCTCAGCCCTCGACCCCCTTTAGGAGGGGAGTGAGTTGCAGTCTTGCCCACATCGGTCTGCGACAGCCTTAGCTACCTTTAATTCCTTCCAGGGGTACTGGGGATCACATTCTTGACAAACAATAAGATCATCTTATTTTGAAAGGCTAGAGAAGCCAGATTCGTTATCCAAATAATTTTCATACTCTGCTAGCTGTACCTTCAAATCTCTTTCCCTAGTATGAGCTTCTCACAAGCTTTCTTGGGGGTCTTTCTAGCTTCCTCGTTGTAGAGGAGAAATATTAGGAGGGATAGAATGATGATTTCAGACTGTGGATAAGTTAAATGATTTTGGGAAAACTAGATCATTTAATGCTACCTCATATGAATATCAGTTTTGAAGCAAGGTAGATGTCTGTGTGCTACTATTAAGAACTTGATTAGAACACAAAGTATATGTTTAGCAGTGCTTGTTATGACCACTAAGTGAAATTTTGTCTTTCACATTTGAAAAATTCAGCTAGTATTCTGTTAGAAGCTTGTACTGAACAAGAAATATCCCTGCCCAGAGTGGCACAATCAACCTTCTTATTTGGCATTCAACCTTCTTAATTGAAACTTGACAGTTGTGATGACTCACTTATGTCACCTGACACCTTAATGAAGGTGATGAACAGCAACAAAAAGACATGACTTCTGGTTTCAGATACCATTGAACTTATAAATGTATATGCTCATATACCAGAGGTTTGGGAAATTAGTGGTCATGATCAAACTCCACACAGAGCAGACTAAGTAATGATTAAAACTGATACTATAACTGGCAAACATAAAATTTTGTTCTAAATCATCTTATATATATAGTTGTTCCTAAAGAATTGTTCATCTTCATTTGATTGTAAACATTGAAGAGTGGGGGTTTTTTTACCTTGTTTTGGTTTTGTTTGGTGATTTGGTTTATTTGTATGGTGGTTTTGTGGTTTTTTTTCAATGAAGTTTGATTTTTAGTACTTCTGTTGCGAGCCAATATCAAAGCCACCAGCTGTCAGGATGCCCTCACAACTTTTTACCCTCCCCCATCAGAGAGGTGTGTAGATGAGACCGCATGCGCGGCCGCTGTGGGATCGTAGCCCAGAGAGTAGATTGGAATGCCCCCTCACCACGCTCACAAATTGTTACCGAGATCAATGTTTAACTAACAGGTTAATTGGTTTATTAAGGGTTAACACAAACTGAGGGACCGAGATTCAGGGAAGGTAGGTATATATATCAGGAAGGAAATCCGGGTTCTATGGTATTAGTAAGTGCACTCCCTGCGGAAGAGATGTAGGAAGGATTAATGGAGGAGAAAGGGAAGGAATTGAGCCCGGTAAATATATAAATGTGGATGTGTGTGTGTGTGTGTGTATATGTACGCGTGTTACCCTCCTTCCGCAGCAAGGACATGATCAGCGTCCTGACGCTCTGTGCGGAGTGGCCCCGCGACAGGGCGACCCGGCATGTCGATCTCCCGGCAGGCACCAGCCACAGGCAAGCACAGCAGTCACGGCTGCAGTTCCAGGACCCCCAGGCTCACGACCCCCAGGCTCTGTTTCGGGTGGCTTCAAGGCTCTGCTTTGGGTGACTCCCCAGCTCCGCTTCAGGCGACAGGGAGGAGGCGATCCCCTGCAGACGAGCACCGGCCCCCCCCATGCGCAGCCGCAGCACCAACAGATGGCTCAGCAAGTCCAGTGGCTTTTGATAACATTCTCTCTTTTAGTTTGTGGCTAAGTGCCCAGTCTTTCAGAGAGAGCCTACTATCTTTATTTTCTGCCAAGTCTGTTTCAGTTTGTCCTTGGCTAAAATCAGCAAGGCACTTCGCTGGCTTGAAAGGCATTCCATTTAGTCTTGTGTGGGGGGAAGAAGAAATAGTCCATTCCCCACATCTTCCTACTCATGACATTATGTTTCTAAACACAAAGCCTGTAACAGAGTGGGAAATGGCAATTTCTGCTACACAGACTTGTATATGATGCTTCATTTAAGCCTCTTCTGGATGTAAACATGTGGGCATCTAAATACTCCAGTAATGCAAAACATGGTATAGTCTTCCCTAAGTAAGTAAAACAGCTAAAAATCCAGGAACACATTGAGTCCATGGAGGAAAAAGAGTTAACAATGAAAACTCCCAGTCCTATTAAGGAGGCCCCAGAATACAAAAGTGAGATGACTAATGCCTGGTTCACAGACGCGTCAGCCAGAAGAGAGGGTAAAACCTGGTTCTTCAAATCTGCTGCAGTCAAACCGTCCACGGCTGAACGCATAATAAATCATGATAAGGGCAGTGCACAAGTGGGGGAGCTGGATGCTGTTCTCAATGTGTTTGTACGGGAAAAGGCCGCCAAGGACGCTGTGTACATCTACACAGATTCCTTTTCGGTCTTCAAGGGCTGTGTGGAATGGATAACTTTCTGGGAACAGAACAATTGGGAGATTAACAGGGAGCCAGTGTGGCAGAAAGAAAAATGGCAACAGATCCTAAAAATTGCCAAGAAAAATCCTAACTTTCATGTAGGGTGGATTCCTGCTCACCAGACCAGTCTGAAAAATGATGCTAGCAGGTGGAATAACTATGTTGATGAACTGGCCAAAATCAATGTAGTGGAAATCAGAACAGCAGAAGAAAATCAGGAGTGGGAGCGATTGCTTGAATGGCTTCATTGTAAAAGGGGTCACTCAGGGATCTTTGATTTGTACAAGGAGGCACAAACCAGGGGATGGCCTGTTACCCGTGAACAGTGTAAAACAATCATTTCTGAATGTGATCTGTGTAAGATTCGGTTGGGGAAGCATCCCCTGACGACTGACACTCTGCATATTCGAGAGGGAAAGTCCTTGTGGTCTACTTGGCAAGTGGACTACATAGGTCCTTTCCGCAAATCAGGTAACAAACAGTATATCATTGTGATGGTAGAAGTGGTATCAGGTCTAACTTGTGCTGAAGCTGTTTCTAAAGCAAATGGTGAAAATACGGTCCGCTTCCTGGAAAGGGTATTTGGGGTATTACCTAAACCTACACATATTCAGTCTGATAATGGCACTCACTTCACTTCACATCTGGTACAACAGTGGGCAAGAAGTGAAGGCATCCAATGGACATTTCATATGCCATACTATCCCCAAGCAAATGGGATAGTAGAACGTACTAACGGGTTAATCAAAAGCCTTATCCGCCCACAGGACTCCAAATGGGATGAAAGGTTGCGATATGCAGTCACCACCATAAATAACAGATGGGGGGTAAACGGGTGTCCTCGTCTAACTGCTTTCTTTCCTACATCACCCACTCAAGAAAAGGAGACACAAAGAAAACCTTGCAACAAGAAAATCTCTCTATACCCAGGACAGACTGTAATGGTTCACCTGCAAAACATTGGGAAAGTCAAAATGATCCTACAAACACCCGTGAACTCGAATACGTGGGTTGCATCCGACCTGAATAACAAACAACTTAAAATCAGTACAAATTGGATACTTCATGTTGAATGAAGCAAGCCAGATTGTAGAGATAGGTTGTAACTGTGTATCTGTATACTTGTGTATATAGCAATGTGTATATGCTAAACCAACAACCCAAAGAACCGGAGACATCCCAAGCCAGAATAGGGTCTGATCAGCCCGACACTGGTTTTGAGGGGTGAGGTACCTTGTGCATACTATGGACTTGATCACCCCATGGTTTGCACAACGCCTCCTACTACACAGCATCATGTCTCCTATACCTATTTCCCCTTTGGGTTTTGGTCAGTAAATAAGATACTAATGGTGCACCAATATATTCATTATGGGTTTTCTATTTATATTTTTCTTATGTATTATATATATGTATGAGTTTATAAGTATATATGTTGTATAGGGAATTGTTCCCTCAGAAACATGCACACAACGTTATATACGTTGTTTTAGATATGTAGATATGAAATACGTAAGATTGTATGAAAGGTTTGTTTCAAACAGGGAAAGAGGTAAGAGTCTGGACAAGAGCCTACTAGGGTACAGATGTACATACATATACAGACACAAACATACACCACACAGGAACCAAGTCGCTGTCATAAAAGCCACGGGGTGAGATGTGAGAGACGGACTCCATGATGGCCTTTAATCCAGCGACATCTACTGACCAGTCCTGGTAATGCACTCCCCGGCACTCGTGGGGAGAGGACAGAGGTACCAGGCGCATGCGCACAGACCCACAGACTACAGCTCCCAGGAGGCACGGCGGGGCCGGAACCAGGAAAGGGAGGAGCAAGAAGGCGCGCGCTCTGTGAACTCACACGGATCCAGCCGGCGCGGTGAGGGTATCGCTGCGGAGGCGGCCGTGCCGTTGCGGCGCCGCTCCCTGTGGTTGTTGGCGTGTGGACGTACCAAGCGGACCGTTTGCCTGGAGTCTCAGGGGACAGGACGTGGATCCCGACCAGGGATTGGCTTCGGCCGTACCCCCCCCGGTGGTGAGAATTGCGAACATCTTACTAACATTCCTACAAACATTCCTACATAATACTCACACATACCAGACACTCACTTCTCTTTTCCAATATTCTTCTATTTCTCAAAGGCTCTCTCCAGGCTTTCCCTCTTATCCCTGTCCGGGAACGGGAACAGGGGGGAAGGGGGGAGGTTCTCTCTTGTTTTCTGTGTGTGTTGTTATTGGTATATAGATGTAGTGTTGTATAGCTGTTGGTATATGGATATATAGGTGTGGATATACATAGAGATAGACCCTGTGTGATCGTTGATATCGGACTTGCCAAACCCTCAGTGCCTTTAATAAATCTATTGATTCTTAAGCGTTGTTTGTGGGTGTGACAGGGAGTGGTCTTCAGCTCTCGATCCCCTGAGGTGGGGGTGTGAGTCGCGGCTTTACCTATCTCGGTCCGCGACAGCTTTCTTTAAAACTGACTGTGCAATGGCAAGTGTTCTGTAAGTAAACCTGCTCATTTCTGGTCACTGTTTATTTCAAGGATATAGAAGCACATGGTATTCATAGAATCATAGAATGGCTAGGGTTGGAAGGGACCTTAAAGATCATCTAGTTCCACCCCTTCTGCATGGGCAGAGACACCTTCCACTAGACCAGGTTGCTCAAAGCCCTGTCCAACCTAGCCTTGAACACCTCCAGGGAGGGGGCATCCACAACCTCCCTGGGCAACCTGTTCCAATGCCTCACCACACTAACAGTAAAGAATTTCTGCCTAACATCTAACCTAAATCTACCCTCTTTAAGTTTGAAACCATTACCCCTTATCCTATCACTACACACCCTGGTAAAAAGTCACTCCCCAGCGTTCCTGTAGGACCCCTTCAGATACTGGAAGACTGCTATAAGGTCTCCTCAGAGCCTCCTTTTCTCCAGGCTGAACAGCCCCAACTCTCTCAGCTTGTCTTCATAGGAGAGGTGCTCCAGCCCTCAAATCTTCTTTGTGGCCCTCTGACCACGGCGAGGGAAGACAAGCAGTCGAATCAATATGATTGATAAAGCAAGCTTCAACTTTATTAGGATACAGCAGTGCTTATATACTCTTTCTACTAATTATGCATACGTATTGTAATTGCATTGGTTACACACAGGTGGTTACGTCTACACCCTCCTCCTGTTTTGCAGACTCTAGCCCAAGGTTCTTCCTCGTTCTTACCGTTATACTCCCTACTCCCACTCTAAACAAAACTGGCAAGGACACTGTGCCCTTGCTTTTCTCCCTTGTCAGCATGATTTTGCAGTTTCTACAAAATGGAGTCAGGCCTACTTATGCTAAGCTAGCAAGGAGATTGCTTGTACAATGCCTCCATGGATTCGTGGCCCTGTTCTGCAGGCCATTCTGCAACAAATCCCCCTTTTTCTTTTTGTACAAGCTATATCCTATTAAACAAACGAGAGACATAGTTACAACAGCAACAAAAGAATTATAAAGCATGCTAATATAATTCCTAGAGTAATTAACAATTTGCAAACATCCAGCAGCCATCCTGTTAGACCCAGGCCCTTCAGCCATTCTTCCAGGTCTAAACCCTCCATTTCTTTTAAGTGTCCTGTAAGCCGATATAATTCATTTAACTGCTTGTGAATTGACTTTGAATTGTGAGATAAATTCATACAGCACATTCCTTCAAATTCATCACAACCATTCCCTTGAGCTAACAATAGGAAATCAATGGCCGCACAATTCTGGAGTGTAGCATGTCTTATAGAATCTACATCAGTTAATAGTTCAGATAAGGCAACAGAAGTAGCATTAGTTTGTTTCGCTAGCCAGCACCCTAGTTTGTCGAGCATTTTCAATGCACCTGCAGAGGCAACCCCTGGAACAAAAATGGAAGCTGCAATAATAGCTGCAGGGGACCGAAAGGTCACTCTGTCATCACATTCAGCTGTAAATGCGTGTGTCATCCGTGTGACATTTAAAATCATAGAGGTGTTTGGGGTAAGGAGTGTTAATTGCCCAAGGGTACATGGTCCACCTCTAAGTTTAGAAGGGATTCTGGGCCATGCTCGATCGCCACAAATGAGAAAATAACCAGATGGTAAGCTGAGAGGGTTGTTAGTTGACAGAGAGATATTAGGTGACGTATAATTATGCCAAATAGATGCGTTTTGATAAACAGGGAGGCTAGAATCAACTATAACTGAATGTGAGTTATTCTGTTTGCTGGTCCCGTGGGGTACCAGGCTGTGAGACATCCGCTTGTTTACTGATCCCACTGCTTCAGGGTACAATTTGGTCAGCAGTACCTGCAACACTGCTGTTTTAATTCAGGCATATTAATTTTCCATAAATCCCATATTAATTTTCCACAAATCCCATGCTAATTTTCCATAAATCCCAACAATTCCCCCATTTTTGTTTTAGCAACAAGGTGAGCAAATTCCAGGCTTTGGGGTATCAATTGTTGTCAACCACAGGCCTTGTGGCCTGTCCTCCTCTCCTGGATGGCCCTCTTATAATAGAGCAGGCCATCCCTCACATCAAGGTCTGGTATGGCATATGTCTCCACCACTCAACGCCTACTGGGTTGCAGCCAGCAGCGGAGCTCGAGGTTCTTCTTGGTGGCATAAACACAGAGACCAACCCAGTCTTGCCCTTGATGATGGTAGGAGATGCGTGGCCAGCCCTAGTCCTTTCACTTTCTTTATCCAGTAATAAACTGCTACTATGGCAAAGCACACACAGGTTATATCAATACAACAGGTTAGTCAATATAAGTAGCAAGGCACGCACAAATTACATCAATTCAACAGGTTACTCAATACAACAAAATACTATATAAAGGGTGCATAATATAAAGTGCAATAAACTCTTGCTATTACAAACTACAGTGTTTGAGAGAAACTCGGTCCACATACCTTTTATAAGGAGGACAAGGTTCCGACACATGGGGCCAACATGTGTCGCAAGCCATCCTGCCCAGGATGCACATTTACAGTGGGACAAGGTTGTGACATATGGGGCCAACATGTGCCACAAGCTGTCTCACTCTCTTCATTAATGCCCGTTCACCTGCATTATTTCTATTTCATAGCCAAATACTCATGACCGTGTTCCTCCAAAAAAGGACCCTAAAATTCCCCTTTTTTTTTTTTTTTCTGTGAACTACCCAGACCTCCTTCATAACTTTCTCCATTATGTGGTTAAGCATTTCCAAAATACATGGCACAACTGACAGCACAATCAAGATTATTACTAGTATGATAAATCCATATACCATAAGATCTGTCAGTCATTCAGTAAAACCCCAATCTGCCAGCCATCCATCAAGGCCTACACTCGAGCGAGTTAATTGCTTTGTGAGATGTTAAAAATCCGGATTCTATTCTGTTATCGGCTCAGAATGGTCAGACAGGTTCATGCAACACACACCCTCAAAAGCCTCACATCCACGTCCTCGTGTTAATAGCAAAAGTAAAAAAAAAATCAATAGCTGTTCTATTTTGTAGCATGGCATATTACTAGGAAAGGAACCTAACAGATCCATCTCCTGTGGGTCAAAGTCAGTGACATTTAAAAACTGCAAGCATATAAGCTACTCATGAAACACTTGTTACCGTATAAAAAAGCTTCTTTCGTTTTGCTTGTTCCTTTTTTTTTTTTTTTTTTATCCGAACATACCTAGCAAAGGAAGCAAAAGTACTCAAAGGGAGCCCCACCAAGCAAGTTCGAATAGGGTCCCCTGTTTTCATTACTGAAAAACAAAAGGAGTTCCGCTGGAAAAAGAGAAAAAAAAAACAACACACAAGCTACATTCTCTACCTGCCTCGAAATAGCTGTCTGACGCCAAGTTATGAAAGAAACATAGGCCTCCTGTCCTCTATATATATTATCTAATAGAGCTTGCGTTAAAGCAGAGTGATTACAACCGTTGTCTATCAAAGTTACCGTACACACAGAAAGCAACACCCACTCAAGCAACTCTCCCATCCCCCAGGCAGCAACGTACACCTCCCCCCACCTCCTTCTCGGATCGTACGCATGCTCCTCCCGTCCCACCCCCCGCACGCCAGAGTCACTCCGTGACTCCCCCCAGTCACTAGCAACGCAGGGCAAGGGTGGATACAAATCTTCTTGCGGCTCCGATGTTCGCGTCCGCTCCCCGGTGCTGGCAGTGCACGGACCCGTCCGGGCTGTGTCAGGAGGAGGAGGGGGTGGGCGTGGCTCCGTCCGAGCTCCGTCGGAAGGCAGGGGCGGTGCAGATGGTTTTACCGTGGCACTTTCCTCCGGGCGTTTAGGATTCTCCGAATGAGCAATCAGGGCAAAAATGGTTGGGACTTTTGAAAAAGGTTTAGAATCTCCGGGCCATATAACGTGAGGGGATGCCAGCACCACGTCCATGCTGGCGGTGGCTTGTCTTTCTGCTCTCATAGCTTGCAAAGTTTGTGTGACTAGCTCCCAGATCCTTCCTGCTGAAGGGGTGCGAGGGCAGCGAAGGCTTGACTCTGGGCTTGCATTAGATCTTTCCCTAGCTCTTTCACTGCCTCCACTAACATTGCTTGCGGACCTACTGGCACTCAACTCATTCTTTCTAACAATTCCTCTATAGAGGCATTACACGGCAGAGTCACTATAACAGCCCGAGTGGCAGCATTGCAGTTTTGCATAACACACTGCTTCAACAAAGCCCCTTTCATCCAGTCCTGCACATCTGCTCTATCAATAGCATCTGTGACTTTATCCACAAACTGCGCATAAGTTTCATCCTTTCCTTGCTTAATAGACATGTACGATGGCATAGGTTGTACTGTTTTTACTAGGCTAAGAGCATTCCTAGCTAGCCGCATTGACTCCCTTAAAACCTCTGGCCCTACCTGTAGTTGCATTTCCACTGTGGCAAAGGGACCCACACCCATAAGGTGCTCAGCTGTAACACCAAACAAGGGATCCTGCTGATCTCGAAGGGTAGCAGCAGCATTGGCACACAACCTGTGCCAATGAGCTTGCCACAACATCAACTGAGACTGAGTAGTAATCATCCTAATAATTACCTTGATACCCTCTGGGCAGAGCAACCCACTGCCCCAAATGTAATTTAACATTTGCTTAGTTGGCTCACCATGCAAACCAGACTCCTTCACCGTACTACGCAACTGTGTCAACAATTTCCAATCAATAGGGCTATGCATTCCCCTAGCATTCCCTTGATCATCAACATCATAAAAACCAGAAAGGCACCTAACTCATCCATGGCACCCAAAATCTCAAAATCCTCCTTGTCAATTGCTTCCCTTGAAATTGCCTGCCAATTTATTATTGAGACTCTCTTTTGTCCCCTTTGTTCCAGATTTCTCATTTCTCCCTTTTTATCTCCCTGTCCCTTTATTGGGAGTTTATCATACTCATTATTATAGGCTGCTGCCGCCTGCTCTAGTTTCTCCTCATCACTTTCTGGTAATGTACTACTCACGCTTTCCTCTCCAGCCGGCGGGGCAGAGGGCTTCACCCTGATCCCCATGGCATTCCCTCCCACCGGCTCTAAATCTGTCAAGGTTAGAGGCTTTACTAAGATTGAACACCCGGTGGGGGGAGTGGGTACATAGTCAGTCCCTAATTTAAACATTCCTGCCTCCGAAACTGCTCCCCCCCCTTCCAAATGGCTAGATGCCACCACTGCTATTTTCTTTTCTGTCTGATGCCGCTTTAAGCAATCTATCACTGCCCGCCAAGGCTTCATCAATTTCTTAGCACTTTTATTACCATCAATAACCATATTCCACAATCTATCACCATATTCCTTCAATTCTTCAACCTGAAAAACTGTCCCGGGATCCTTAAAACATCCTTGCAACTTCTCAAAAACAATCAATCCCCGCAATTCTTTCTTAAGGTCAATATCCTTTACTCCCCACTTTTCTAAAAAGCACTTCAATAAATCAAGGGCTACCTCATTCTCCATTTTTCTGCCGGCCGGCAACTTTCCCTGTCGATACGATTTACTGCAGCCTTTCTCCTCTTGGTAGCCCAATCGGACGGCGAGCCCCTCCGATGAGGTCGGCCCAAGCACGGATCAGACGTCTCACACCAGCGTTCGCTGATCTTCTGCTCCCCGGTCGCTGCCACCGGTGCTTCTCCGATCTCCCGTCGTCCGGTGAGAACAAGGACTTAAATCGGTCCCTGTTCGGGCGCCACTTTGACGACGGCGAGGGAAGACAAGCAGTCGAATCAATATGATTGATAAAGCAAGCTTCAACTTTATTAGGATACAGCAGTGCTTATATACTCTTTCTACTAATTATGCATACGTATTGTAATTGCATTGGTTACACACAGGTGGTTACGTCTGTACCCTCCTCCTGTTTTGCAGACTCTAGCCCAAGGTTCTTCCTCATTCTTACCGTTATACTCCCTACTCCCACTCTAAACAAAACTGGCAAGGACACTGTGCCCTTGCTTTTCTCCCTTGTCAGCATGATTTTGCAGTTTCTACAAAATGGAGTCAGGCCTACTTATGCTAAGCTAGCAAGGAGATTGCTTGTACAATGCCTCCATGGATTCGTGGCCCTGTTCTGCAGGCCATTCTGCAACAGCCCTCCTCTGGACTTGCTCCAAGAGCTCTATGTCCTTCCTGTGTTGAGGGCTCCAGAACTGGACAAAGTATTCCAGGTGGGGTCTCACGAGTGTGGAGTAGAGGGGCAGGATAACCTCCCTCAACCTGCTGGCCACGCTTCTTTTGATGCAGCCCAGGAAACGGTTGGATTTCTGGGCTGTGAGTGCACATTGCCGACTTATGTTTAGCTTTTCATTGACCAACACCCCCAGGTCCTTCTCCTCAAGAGTGTTCTCAATCCATTCTCTGCCCAACCTATATTTGTGCTTGAGGTTGCCCCAACCCAGGTGCAGGATGTTGCACTTGGCCTTGTTGAGCTTCATGAGGTTGGCATGGGCCCACCTCTCAAGCCTCTCAAGGTTCCTCTGGATGGCATCCCTTCCCTCCAGCGTGTCAACCACACCACACAGTTTGGTGTCATCAGCAAACTTGCTGAGGGTGCACTCAGTTTCACTGTCCATGTCACTGACAAAGATACTAAACAGCACCGGTCCCAAAAGCAACCCCTGAGGAATGCCACTCGTCACTGTTCTCCATCTGGACATCGAGCCATTGATCACTACTCTCTGAGTGTGACTATCCAGCCAATTCCTTATCCACCAAGTGGTACCTCCATTGAATCCATATCCTTCCAATTTTGAGACCAGGATGTCATGTAGGAGAGTGTTGAATACTTTGCACAGTCCAGGTAGATGACATCAGTTGCTCTTCCCTTGTCCACTGATGCTGTGACCCCATTATAAAAGGCCACCAAATTTGTCAGGTATGATTTGCCCTTGGTGAAGCCATGTTGGCTGTCACCAACCACCTCCATATTTTCAAGTGCCTTAGCAGAGCCTTCAGGAGGATCTGCTTCATGATCTTGCTGGGCACAGAGGTGAGACTGACTGGCCTGTAGTTCCCGGGGTCTTCTTTCCTTCCCTTTTTGAAAATGGGGGTTATGTTTCCCCTTTTCCAGTCAGTGGGAACTTCACCAGACTGCCATGACTTTTCAAATATGATGGAAAGCAGCATTGCAACTTCATCTGCCAGCTCCCTTAGGACCCGTGGGTGGATCTTGTCAGGTCCCATGGACTTGTGCACTTTCAGGTTCTTTAGATGGTCTTGAACCTGCTCTTCTCCTACAGTGAGCGTATCTTCCTTTTCCCAGTCTCTGTCTTTTCCCACTCTCTGCCTTTGCCTTCTGTGACTTGGACGGTGTAGCCAGAGCCCTTACAGGTGAAGACTGAGGCAAAGAAGTCGTTCAGTACCTCAGCCTTCTCCATTTCCTGCGTGATGACGTCTCCTGTTTCCTTCTGGAGAGGCCCCACATTTTCCTTGTTCTGCCTCTGTCACATCCCACAAGTTGGGTATGGCACTGTCACATCCCACAAAGTGGTTACGGCTCCCCAGAGGTGGGGGCCCAAACTAAATATCACGTTCCACAAAGTGGGCACAACGTTATGTCCCACAAACTGGGCACGAGTAGAGTTCCCCAGAGATGGGGTTCGACCCAGGGAGTTTTGGATCCAGTCCTTCTCTCTTAATAATCTCTTTTAACAACCCATTCGGCGAGATTAAGCTCAGGAATGCTCCGCGCGGTACTCTAAGAGTAAGACCATTACCCAGGAGGCTTTCACAAAACACATCTTTACTTAAAATTGAGTAAGATTATAAAGCTTGTCAAAAGGAAACACACAACAATTTCATTCTCAAAGCAATAGATTACAACTAGCAGAACTTAGCAAAATTGTACTCTCAAAACAACAGGTTACAACCGGAAAAACTCAGTAAAATTAGAAATTATGTTACCCCTATGTGCCAAGAATAAGGTTAGAAACAGAGAGGGGGAGAGAGAGAGAGAGAGACAGAGATGAAGAAAGAGCGGATAGGAAAGATATCACCACCCTTGGATCCAGCAACAATCTCAGCATGATATTGTGGTCCTTGAATGGCGAGCACGCACCCTGAACATTTCAAGTCTGCCTCTTTTATGGCACCTGGCCCCGTCTCTCCTGGTGAGGCTTGGCCTACTTTGCGCGGATTCAGTGTCATGGGGTGGGGCATGAGGGTCCAGGTGATTACTTTGCCCCCCCCATCTGGGTTGACCGAGCAATGACCTTTGTTTTCATACATGCGCTCTGTCCTTAAACAGGAAAGTGGTCTTTCGCAACATGGCACTGTGCCTCCACGGGGCTCCTCTTGCCGGCCACTGTTCCTTATCAAGTAAGGACAGTGTCCCATTTATCAGGGTGGTTACCAAATGAGGGGCTCTCCTTGCGAGAACAGGGTCCAGGTGTTTATTGAATGAGGCCTGCACCTGAGCACAATGTCCAGTTTGTCAGGGTGGCTGTTTTGAGACGATTATTCTTTTTGGGACTCTACAGCGTCTTATCACTGATGTACCTGTAGAGACCCTTCTTATTACCTTTGATGTCCCTGGCCAGGTTTAACTCTATCAAGGCTTTAGCTTTCCTAACCTGATCCCTGGCTTCTCAGAAAACTTCTTTGTATTTTCCCAGGCTACCTGTCCCTGCTTCCACCCTCTGAAGACTTTCTTTTTTCATCTAAGAGTGTCCAGAAGCTCTTTGTTCATCCATGCAGGTCTCCTGGCATTCTTGCCTGCCTTCCTCTTTCTTGGGATGCATTGCTCCTGGGCTTGGAGGATGTAGTCTTTGAATATTGACCAGCTTTCTTGGGCTCCTCTCCCATCCAGGATTTGATGTCATGATATCCTACCAAGCAGATCCCTGAAGAGGGTGAAATCTGCTCTCCTGAAGTCCAGGGTATAGAGCTTGCTGCAGACCCTCCTTGTTGTCCTACGGATCCTGAATTCCACCATTTCATGGTCACTGCAGCCAAGGCTGCCCTTAAGCTTCACGTTGTCCACCAGGCCATCCTTGTTGGTGAGAACAAGGTACAGCATAGCACCTTTGTAGTCGGTTCCTCTACCACTTGGAAAAGGAAGTTGTCATCAATGAATTCCAGGAACTTCCTGGATTACTGGTACTTTGCTGTGTTGTCCCTTCAGCAGATGTCAGGGTGGTTGAAATCCCCCATGAGGATCATGGCCCGTGAACGGGAAGCTGCACCTATTAGCCTGTAGAGGGCCTCATCTGCTCAGTCATCCTGGTCAGGTGGCCTATAGCAGACTCCCACTGTAATATCACCAGCCCCTGTCTTCCCTTTAACCCTGACCCATAAGCTCTCTGTCAGCTCCTCATCCATCCCCAGGTGGAGCTCCACAGACTCCAGCTGGTCATTGATGTAGAGGCTGACACCCCCTCCTCTTCTCCCCTGCCTATTCCTCCTAAAGAGTTTATACCCCTCCATTCCCACGATCCAGTCATAGGAGTTGTCCCACCATGTCTCAGTGATGCCAATAACATCATAGCCCTGCAGGCTTGCAAACATTTGCAGCTCCTCCTGCTTATTTCCCATGCTGTGTGCATTTGCAGAGAGGCATTTAAGTTGGGCGCCCATTGAAGCTACATCACTGCCTGGGATTCCATTATCCTTCATTTCAGGTATTCTCCTGTTGGCCTGTGATCCTTCTTCGGGCCCAGGCTTGGCTTCTTTTGTTTAATATCTATTCTGATATTTATGCAAAGGAGTGAGGGAGGCATTTCTAGTTCTTGATTCATACATAGGTTTTAAATGCATTAAACCCTACCAGTTCACTCAGGTACCATATAAGGAAAATAGCTCCTGTTCGTGAAAAGAGACCATACAGTTTTATATGTCACACAGGTATGTGAGCCAGCACTTATGCACAAACTGTATGGTGTGCATTTAGCTGCTTAGTTTGTCAAAATGCTGGACAGTTTCCTGAGACATTATGATGTGCTGTAATTAAACTTCCAACAAGTAAACTACATCTGGGTAAAGCCCTGATATCTATCTGCTATCTTGGGGTTAGAACTGCAGTAATTATAGGGGCCCTTCTGAAGTATAAACTATATTTTAAAGTATCCTTTGCAAATTTGTTGATAATCTATTTCTGGTACAACTAACAGATGTGTCCTGGTTTGAGCCATGATGAAGCCAATTTTCCTTTTAATGATTTTTTCTTTCCTTCAGTAAGCTCTCTTTTAACTAGCAGCAAGTGTTCCAACTAGTGGACTGATAACACTGGAATGTTTATCTTACTGCTGAGACCCGAAGGTCACTTCACTCTACTCTGTGAATCTGCAGCATAGATGCTACCAAGAGCAGAAGAGTCGTATCTACAACGCCCCGTGGAGAGGAGTAGACTAGACGGACAGCAAAATTGGTAAGAGATATTCCATTCCATATATCTACGTAAGCTTAGTGTAAGGTCAGAGATCACAGAAGACAACTTCCTTCCTGTTTCTTCTTCTTCCCTTCTCTTCCGTCCATGGCCGGCATCCGGGGAGGACTCCGTCTATCCATCACCATTGATCACTAGGCTTGTGCATCCCTGTGTTTTGGTTTGAGCAAGCTCTTTGCTGAATTTTTTTTCTTCCTTTCAGTGAACTTTTTTAGCAGCGCCAGTGGACTGATAATAACCAAGGTCACTTCTGGCTGTCTGCAGCCTCCCCCCCCTCTACGGGGGAGCAGATTAGACTGAAGGCAGGATCAGCAAACCAGACTATTCCCTTCTCATAATATTTTCTCTATTTGGCTTTCAGTATAGGCTAATATATCACGGAAGTCAAGCCTCTCGTTTTCCTTTTTCTCTCACTTTTCTGCTTACTGTCGCTTCTATCGCCCTCTCTTTGGATCTCTCTCTTTGTTTTTTTTTCCATTTTTCCTTACAGCTGACACCCGAGGACCCCGTCCGTGTGCCTGGACACTCCCTCCTTCAGCTGGGAGACTGTGAGAGTGGTCAGGGGAGGAGGGAGGGGGTCGGGTGTTGCACATTCCTTTGCAAATATATAGTCCCTTGTCACCAATAAGTGAAATAAATCTGTTTCACTTTTCAACCCAGAGAGCCTCTCTTTCTCATTTTTCTCCCTCTTTCCCTACCTTGGGGGAGGAGGGGGGGAGGGGTGAATCGAGAGACTGCCAACTCGGTGCCAAACCGACACACCCTGGACCCTCATAACTCTACCCTCAGCTCCTGTCTGTTCTTATCTCTGACAGCGGTGCGGGACATTTCAGGACTGTTCACAGCTAAGGAGAGTACTGTGGGAGTTGCTGGGGGTGGGGGGGAGGCAATAGGGTTTTTCACAGAATCACCAAGGCTGGAAAAGACCTTTAAGATCATCAAGTCCAGCCTATGACCTAACACCACCACATCGGCTAGACCATGGCATTAAGTGCCACATCCAGTCTTTTCTTGAACACATCCAGGGATGGTGCCTCTACCACCTCCCTGGGAAGTCCATTCCAATGTCTAATCACACTCTTCGTGAGGAAGTGCTTCCTAATATCCAACCTAAACCTTCCTTGGTGCAGCTTCAGGGTGTGCCCTCTTGTCTTGTCACTAGTTGCCAGGGAGAAGAGCCCAGCCCCCATCTGACTACAACCTCCCTTCAGGTAGTTGAAGAGAGTGATTAGGTCCCCCGAGTCTCCTCTTCTCTAGGCTAAACAACCCCAGCTCCCTCAGCCTACCCCTATAAGACTTTCCCTCTAGTCCCTTCACCAGCCTCGTTGCTCTCTTCTGGACCCGCTCCAGCACCTCAATATCCTTCTTGAAGTGAGGAGCCCAGAACTGAACTCAAGGTGAGGCCTCACCAGTGCTGAGTACAGGGGGAGAATTACATCCCTACTCCTGCTGGCCACACTATTCCTGATACAAGCCAGGATGCCATTGGCCTTCCGGGCCACCTGGGCACACTGCTGGCTCATGTTCAACCGGCTGTCCACCAGCACTCCCAGGTCCCTCTGCCAGGCTGCTCTCCAGCCACTCTTCCCCAGCCCGTGGTGCTGCAGGGGGTGATTGTGGCCAAAGTGCAGGACCTGGCACTTGGTCTTGTTGAACCTCATCCCGTTGGCCTTGGCCCATCGACCCAGCCTGTCCAGGTCCTCCTGCAGCTTCTTTTCCTACCCTCTGGCAGATTGACACTCCCCCCCATCTTGGTGTCATCTGCGAACTTACTAAGGGTGGACTCAATCCTCACATCCAGGTTGTCGATAACGATGTTGAATAGGACTGGTCCCAGTACTGTTCCCTGGGGGACATTCCTGAACATACTTGTATATAATTGTTCGTATTTTCTTTTGTCATTAGTGTTTAATTAAAGCTGTCTAGTTTAGTTTTATATCCAGAAAGTCTCTCTCCTCAATTCTCTCTTTCCTTCCGTATCTGGGTGGGAGAGGGAGGGGATCGAGAGCATTGTTCTCGCTGGTTTAATTGCCTATACTGAGTCAAACCCTGACAGCAATATATTGGCACCCAATGTGGGGCTCGATTTTAAGTCCAGGCTATAAATTCTCACTAATTGGTGAATGTTTAAATTTCCATCTTTGATGGGAGGAATCCCTCAGATAGCTATGGGGAACACTTCTGCTGAATATATTGATGGATTGAAAACTGAACAGACACTTTCTGCAATGTTTCTGCTGGACCTTTTTCCCAACATGCAGTTGTACATGTGGTATGTAGCCGGGATAATACTGCTCTGTGTAGCTGCTCTTGTGATTGTTTTATGGTTTATCGGCAGGACTATAGCCATAATCAACCGTGTAATAATCTATATAGTGATCAAAGGGGTTTTGATAGTGATCTGTATTGTGGCACTGTATGTGTACAGTACAAATCCTCATGTGAACAGAAAGGTCTATGTTGGTAATGGAAGTAGCAGGTCCAGTTTTACCTCTCCATTTTCTCTCAAGCTGAATCTCCCAGCTCTTGATCTAAATAGCATTGTTTCACTAGGGATGCTTCTGCTGAATGTTTATAATGTATTGTGGATGCGTAGAGCAAGATGTTCTTCCACTCACTGGCACTTCCCCAGAGGAAAGGCTGCTGCCACCACTGCTGCTGCAGCAAAGACCAAGGCCACTCAATCCAAACGAAAAAAATTGATCCTGTGACCAAGAGCAAAGCAAAGAAACAGCCATCTGACACCACGAGAACACATTCAACAGTAGAGGACTCTGATTTAAAAAAGGTGTTAAAAAATCTAGTCAAAAGAGACCAGGAAGAGGGTGATGGAGAAGATTCTTGTCAGGCAGATGAAGGAGCAGTTACTTGTAAAACAGGTAAAGGAGCGGGCCCTTCTCAAGCAGATAAAAAATCAGGCCACTCTCAAGCAGATAGAAAAGCAGGCCCTTCTCAAGCAGATGACAACAATGATCTTGTCCAGCCTTTCTCTCTAAAGGAACTGTGCCTCATGAGAAAGGACTTTACCCACAATGAAGGTGAGCTGCTTCTTCCTTGGTTGCTCCGATGCTTTGATAGTGGGGCTGAAACCTATGATGTGGATGAAAGAGAAGCCAAGCAGTTGGAATCCCTGGCCAGAGATGCTGGTATTGATAGAGCACTTGGTAGCAAGACAGGAACTACCACCCTGTGGAGCCAACTTCTTTCAGCTGTGAGGAAGAGATACCCCCATAAGGGTGACATCAACTGGTGCCAAAGTAGAACGCCCACTCTTGAGAGAGCCATCACGTATTTGAGAGAATTAACTGTCTGAGAGGTTATCTATGATATCCATGGGATTACAAATCCTGATGACGTCCTGGCTGACACGCCCATGTTTCTGAGGTTTGCGCAGGCTGTACCAGCAGCACATGCCCATATATTCTCCTTCATGGGATGCTGGAATGAATATGAGGGACCGACTTTGTGTGAATTGGCTTTGAAAGCACGATAGTATGAAGACATGATCTCTGATTCCCATCAGTTCCACACCTCAGCCATTGAAAGAATGACAGAAGGAATAAGATGCCGAACAGATGGGAAGGTAGACCTCAGTATCTCCCTAGAGACAATTGGTCTAGTGTTGCAGCCATTAAGAGGAGATGTCCTGCTATGAGACAGCAGCAAGAGAAACGGGACCCACTTAGACACCACCTGTGGAATCTCTTGCATAATTATTTTAAAGAGGACATGAGAACCTGGGACTATAAACCCACTGCTATTCTCCAGATACACGTACAAGAGCTGCTAAATAGAACAAAGGCAGGAGATGGTTCTTCGAGGAAGAAGGCTGCACCAGTCTCTACACAGGATGGTGCTTCAACCTCAAATGCTCAACATTAGAGGTGCCCAGCCTCTGGCCAGGAGGAGGAGAGAGACAACTGAGTTTACTGGACTGTGTGGATTTGGTGGCTTGGCACATTAGAACCACAAAAGTATAAAGCCTTGGTGGACACTGGGGCACAGTGCATCCTAATGCCATCGAATCATAAAGAGACAGAATCCGTCACTATTTCTGGAGTGACAAGAGGATCTCAAGAACTGACTGTTGTGGAGGCCGATGTGAGCCTCACTGGTAAACAGTCGCAAATGCACCCTATAGTGACTGGCCCAGATGCTTAGTGCATCCTTGGCATAGACTATCTCAAAAAAGGATATTTACACGACGAAAAGAGTACCGGTGGGCCTTTGGTATAGCAGCTGTAGAGACTGAGGACACTGAACAGCTGCATACTTTGCCTGGCCTTTCAGATGACCCTTCTCTAGTGGGGTTGCTGAAGGTTGAAGACCAGCAGGTGCCAAGTGCCACTTCAACGGTGCATAGACAACAATATCGCACCAACAGAGACTCTGTGATTCCCATCCATAAGCTGATTCAGGAGTTCGAACAGGGCCAGACATCAAAAATGTGCTTTACACCGCAGCTGGGTACTATGGTCTTACCTAGAGCCTTTTGCAGAAAGCACCAGGGGAGACTTGAGGTCGACCTCTGGGATTCTGGAGCTAGGAGAGCCAGAGGATCCCAGGCCAACTATACGTCAACTGAAAAGGTAGGGGAAGAGTGTCGCGGGCTGATATCGGGGGGCTACCACCTGTCTGTATGCTTCCGCGACTTCCCTCCCCCCACAGTGGAGAGGTTTGTGAATGAGACCGAGGGCGCACACGCGGCGCTCACCTCTCACAGAGGAACGGCCACTGTGGGACCGTATCTTAGAGCGTAGATTGGAATACTCCCTCACCACGCTCACAAACTGTTACCAAGACCAATGTTTAACTTACAAATTAATTGGTTTATTAAGGGTTAACACCAATTCAGGGACCAAGGTTCAGGGAAGGTAATCTAGGCATATATTAGAAAGGAAAATCAGGGTTCTATGGTATTAGTAAGTGCACTCCCCGAGAGAGAGGTGTAGAATCAATGGAGGAGAAGGGTAGGAGTTGAGCCCGGCAGATATGTGTGTGTGTGGGTGTGTGGGTGTGTGGGTGTATGTATGTGTACGCGTGTTACCCTCCTTCCGCAGCGAGAATGTGACTGGCATCCTGGCGACCCGGCAGCAGGGCGACCCCCCCAGCAGGTAACAGGCAGGCACGGCAAGTGGGCACAGCAAGCTCAGTTCTGGTTCGGGCAGCGATTCCTTGCAAGCAGACAGGCTCTGGCGAGTGGCAAGCGGCGATCCCCCACGAGCGAGCACAGGCTCTCCTGTGGAGCGGCTGCAGCACTCGCAGGCAGCTCAGTCTATCACCAAGTCTGGCAGACAAAGAAAGTTCTCTGGTTCTCCAGCACAGCTTGCTTTCTTTTTTAGATAACATTCTCTGTTCGACTTAGCCAATTAACAGTGGCCAGATGCCCAGTCTCTCAGGGGCAGTCCTTTTTAGCCTGTTATCTATTTTTCTGCCAGTTCTGTTTCAGTTCGTCCTTGGCTAAATCAGGAAAAGGCACTTCGCTGGCTTGAAAGGCATTCCGTTTAATCTTATGTGGGGAGAAGGGAAAATGGCCGTTCCCCACAAGGAGAGATAAAATTAGAGAGTGAGAGACACTTTTCTGGATTGAAAACTAAACTAGAGAGCTTTAATTAGACACTAATGACAAAATATGTACAATTATATAAAAGTATGTTCAGGAATGTGCAAAACCTCACTCCCAGCAACTCCCACAGCACTCTCCTTAGCTGTGAACAGTCCCAAAAAGTCCTGCACTGCTGTCTGAGATACGAGCAGATGGGAGCTGAGGGTAGAGTTATGAGGATCCAGGGATGCAGAAGCCTAGGGGTCAACAGGGATGGATGGATGGAGTCCCCCCCAGACGCTGAGCATGGACAGAAGAGAAGGGAAGAAGAAGCAGGAAGGAAGTTGTCTTCTGTGATCTCTGACCTTCCTCGGAGCTTACGTAGATATATGGAATGGAATACCTTTGGTCAATTCTGCTGTCTGTCTAGTCCAGCTCCCCTATGGGGGGGTCATAGATCACTCTCCTGCCTCGGTAGCCTCTGTGGCGGCATAGCTAAGAAGCGACCTTGGAGTCTCAGCAGTAACATAAGCATTCTAGTGTTATCAGTCCACTGGCTAGAACACTTGTTGCTAGTTAAAAGAGAGCTTACTGAAGGAAAAAAATCAGTAAAAGCAAAATTTGCTTAATCCTGGCTAAAACCGGGATGAGACTCTATCTCTACACTGACTTCTAGATGGCAGCAAATGCCTTGTGGGGGTGGCTAAAACTGGCAGCAGAACAACTGGCAGCGAAAAGTGTAAACCTATTTGGGTTGCCGAGCTGCAGAAAGACATTGCAACTCGGATAGACAAAATGGTTGTAAAAGTGCATCATGTAGATGCACACGTACCTCTGAGTCAAGTCACTGAGGAACATTGACACAACCAATGAGCAGATGAGGCTGCTCAAGTGTTCCAAATAGACTTAGACTGGGAACATAAGGGTGAACTCTTTTTAGCTCGATGGACCCATGACACTTCAGGTCATCAGGGCAGAGATGCAACATACAGATGGGCTCATGACTGAGGGGTGGACTTAACCATGGATGCTTTTTCACAGGTTATCCATGACTGTGAAACGTGCTTCAATTAAGCAGGTTAAACAGTTGAAACCTTTGTGGTATGAGGGGAGATGGTCAAAGTACAGGTATGGGGAGGCTTGGCAAATTGACTATATCACACTGCCTCATACCCGCCAGGGTAAGTGCTATGTGCTTACAATGGTGGAAACAAGTACAGGATGGCTGGAAACATATCCTGTGCCTCATGCCACAGCCCGGAACACCATCCTGGGCCCTGAGAAGCAGGTCTTGTGGCAACATGGTACCCCAGAGAGAATTGAGTCAGACAATGGGACTAATTTCAATAAACATCTTGTGACTGAGTGGGCCAAAGAACATGGTATTGAGTGGCTATACCATATCCCGTACCATGCTCCAGCCTTAGGGAAGATTGAAAGGTACAATGGTCTTTTAAAAGCTACCCTGAAGGCAATGGGTGGTGGAACTTTCAAAAACTGGGACAAAAATTTGGCAAAGGCCATCTGGTTAGTTAATACCAGGGGATACATCAGTAGAGCTGGTCCTGCTCAGTCAGACCTTTTGCAAACAGCGGATGGGGATAAAGTCCCTGTGGTATGTGAAAGGAATCTGTTGGGGAACAGTGTTTGGGTTTATCCTGCTTCAGGCAAAGGTAAACCTGTCCGGGGTGTTGCTTTTGCTCAGGGACCTGGACATACCTGGTGTGTGATGATGGAGGACGGTGAAGTACAATATGTACCTCAAGGTAATCTGACTCTGGGGGAGAATCCTTAATTTGACAGTTTGTAAAATATAGAGCCTACGTATAATATATATGGTATGGAATAAGGGGGAAAAATTGGTTTAATCCTGGCTCAAACCAGGACAAGATGATACTTTGTTTTTACCAGCCTCCACCGCTGCAATCAAAGCAAGAGCACAAGCTGTCAGTGAAGAAACGTTTCTTTACATTATTTTGATAGCAATACCTAAGAGTAGTACTGATGCAGCTGTTCTGCTTCCAGCACAGTCATCTTCCCTATGAGCTAGGTTCTGGTTTGGGCCAGGATGAAGCCAATTTTCTTTTTACTGATTTTTTCTTTTCAGTGGACTCTTTTCTAAGCAGCACGCTTGCTGAAATTAACAGCAAGTTTTCCAGCTAGTGGACTGATAATGCTCAAGTAGAACTTGAGCACCATGTGATAGCTGGGGGCGTTGGAGGAGAGGCATTACTTGCAGTTTTAACCTTTAAAAAAAGTACTAGGATTAAAGAAGTTAAAGCAAGTCCAATGTTTATCTGTTTTCTTCCTTTTAAAAATCAGGTTAACAATACACTATGTATATGCTCCAGGTACCTTTTTTACTCTTTAGCGCAAGCAGCTCCACATTCACTGACATTATACCAAAAATAAAAGATAATTTTGTTGTTTTTGTTGGTTTTTTTGTTTTTGTTGTGTTTTTTTTCCTTGCTTTAGAATATAAGCCTTAATTTTATGTAGTATCTGTTTTATTCAGAATATTGAAGTTTGCACCTTAACTGGCAAATGTAATTCAGCATGTTCTGTTTTGATTAGGACTTTGAGGGCATGTTGGCGCTGCTTGTTAGAGCTCAGCAGAAGTGCCTTTACCATCTTGAGAGCCCCAGAAAACAGCAGTGCTAGACTACAAGCTGTTTTGTGAAATCAGGAGACAGACTTCTAGCTGAGGTTCAGAATGGTGAGGACAAGCAACTGTTGAGATACTACCTGGATGGCAGGGTGAAGTGCCTGAGCTACAGGTGTCATTATGACTCGCATCTAAGTAAGCTGAATTTTATTGCAGAATCCCGTGCACTCTGTCATGTTCTTTCTCTGAAGAATGTGCATACGTTTTTGTTTCAGTTTTTGCTTTCTCTGAGATGTGAGAAAGCAAAACATGAGTTTTTGCTGTTGATCTGGACATTAAGCATATCTAGTAAGACCCATCTGATTTCACTGTATCAAAGATGAATTTTGTCCATTACTTTTTTGAAGGAAAAGGAGCGGAACACTGTCATTCAGATTGTCATTGTATTCCGAGAAATAGCAATGCAACTAGTGGATTCAGTTAAAACTTCTCTACTGGTATCTTTAATTTGCTTGAGAAATGAAGAAAAAAATAATTTAAAATATCTGTCATGCAGTGAAGTTAACTGACCTAACAAAATTATTTATTCCATCATTCTCATTAAAGTTAATATGTTAAAGCCTTCCCCACTTCATTTTAGGCATATGAAGAGGGGATGAAACAAAATTCTTGTCTTCTGAGTGCTTTTGTGTCTTTTGTGCCTGTTGATGTGGTCAGGGCCAAGGAGTGCTGCGAGGGGGTTGTTCTTAATGTAAGTTATTGAGGGCAGAATCTGTTTGCTTAGTGTGCTCAAAGTACGCTAACTGAATTAGTGACCAACTTTATTTTTAATTTTGTGTGTCCTTTTTGCTGTTTGAAGAAATCTGAAATAATAGGTCAATCTTGTATGTGTAGCATGTTAAACACTGTGTAATATCTTTGAGGTGTGTATATATATGTGTGTATATATATGTAAAAACACCGATCAGAGCATGTCAAAATGAATGGGGCCTTAAGGCCACGAAGGCAAGCAGGACAAAGAAGAGTATCAGAGACATATTTAGAGGACAGCTGTTCAAGGGACCCTTGTTCCTGCTGTTTTGTAGAGTTTCACAGTCAGTGAGATGCCTGAACAGAAATAGATTGGAAAAAAGTGTATTTTCTAAGAGGGAGGGTGCCAAGGAAGAGTTGGTCAGGTCAAATGAATGACTTGCAATGAGGCAAAAAGTTGGGATGAGAAAAGGATTAAAGCAAGGTCACTTGTGTCCCTGTCTAAGACTCACTCCATTCTCCTGTGCCTGGGGGTGCCAGCACAAGCAGTGCTGCTACCACCATTGTCCTGACAAACTCATGCTTGGCTTTTCCTGTGTTCTATGGAGAGTTGGAAGCTGGGCACTGATTTGCCCTGTACTCTGCAACTCTGCCATCTTCCATGTTGTTGATGTTATTAAATTTGTGAGACTAATCTGTGCTGTGCTACAGTTAATTTTAAATCTATGCTGTGGAAGAAGCTCTTTACTCTTCTAAATTTTACCAATAACTACTATTCTTCACTGGTCTCTTATGAATGGGAAGCTCAGACAGAAGAGGAACAAGTTTAAATGAACTTTCTCATTGTTCTTCATAGTTCTATTTTTTGATTTTGTAGGTTTTTTTGTTTAATAGCAAAAGCCTTAAATCCCCAGGTATGGTAATTCTAGCTCTTGTGATTTTATATGATGACTGTAAGTTATTAGTGCTGTCTGCAATTGTCTTGCAGTGCGTGCTTGTAGGATACTCTTATGCCTTTCTTCTCTCCCCTCTCTGGAACATCTTCCGTATGGGCTTCCTGAGCATTTAGTTGAGATTAGCATGTATACAGTGGTTAATTTTTTCCCCAAATGGACTATTGTATAGGATTATATGTTCATCCACATTAGTGGGTGTGCCAAAAAGTTATCAGAAGGAATCCAATTTAAATAAACTTTTCTACCCTACATTTTTAAGTTATCTGCTTTTCTGACTTGCATTCTGTATCATACAGAAACTTTTATTCATTGATACAAATAATCATAAATAGACATTTTTCTACTAATGAAAGTCAATTGCTGACTTCTATATAAAAAATAGTTCTTTGGTGGGTTTTTTTGTGGTTTTTTTTAAGCTTGGGTTTTTAAGGTGTGCAAATACAGTGCAACTATTCCCCCTCCTGCCTGAATAACTCTCAAATTTCAACTAGTCTTTATAGGGACATTGACATTTGTGGTGGGTTCACCTTGGCTGGCTGCCAGGTGTCCATCAAGCTGCTCTATTACTCCCCCTCCCCAACTGGGCAGGGGAGAGAAAATATGAAAAAAGGCTTGTGGGTCGAGATAAGGACAGGGAGATCACTCACCAATTACCATCATGAGCAAAATGGACTCAACTCAGGAAAATTATTTTAATTTATTGCAATCAATTCAGAGTAGGATGAGAAAATAAAACTGAATTTTAAAACACCTTCCCTCCATCCCTCCCTTCTTCCTGGGATCAACTTCACTCCTGAATTCTTTACCTCCTCCCCTTGAGAAGCACAGGGGAATGGAAAATGGGGGTTATAGTCAGTTCATCATGTGTTGTCTCTGATGCTCCTTCCTCCTCATGCTCTTCCCCTGCTCCAGCATGGGTCCCACCCATGGCCTGCAGTCCTCCAAGAACTGCTCCAGTGTGGGTCCTTTCCATGGGGTGCAGTCCTTCAGGAACAGACTTCTCCAGTGTGTGACTCCATGGAGTCACAAGTCCTGCCAGAAAGCCTGCTCTAGTGTGGGCTTCTCTCCATGGGACCACAGGTGTGGCCAGGAGCCTTCTCCAGTGTGGGCTCTCCACAGGGTCACAGCCTCCTTCAGGTGCATCCACCTGCTCTGGCGTGGGGTCCTCCACGGGCAGCAGGTAGATATCTGCTCCACCGTAGACCTCCCTGGGCTGCAGGGGGACAACCTGCTTCACCATGGGCTTCACCAAGGGAATCTCTGCCCATGTGCCTGGAGCACCTCCTCCCCCTCCTTCACTGACCTTGGTGTCTGCAGGGTTGTTTCTCTCACATATTCTCACTCATCTCTTCCGGCTGCTGTTTTTTTCCCCCTTCTTAAATATGTTATCATAGAGGTGCTATCATTGCTGATTGGCTCAGCTTTGGCCAGCAGCAGGTCTGTCTTGGAGCTGGCTGGCACTTGCTCTTTCAGACGTGGTAGAAGCTTCTGGCATCTTCTTACAGAAGCCAACCGTGTAGCCCCTCTTCTATGAAAACCTTGCCATGTAAACTCAATACAACATTTCAAAGATAACAGATTTCTGATAATTTTTTAAGATAAAGAGCCAAGTTGAAACAACTTTATTGGAGCGCTTGTTGAGAGAGCAAGCGCTCAACTCCTAATAGTCACAGAGGAATCTGTTGCGTCAGATGTTCTGCCTCAAAAGCCAGGAAGGTTTCAGGTGGAAGTTTGCTTTTGTTAGACACTGGAGGTTCAACTGCGACTTAAAATTGGTCTAAAACTAATTTCTATTAATTCTGCTATTTGTACAGATATGTAAAAAAAAACCAAAACAAAACAAACCCCCACCATTGGTAAAGAAGAGGACAAGGGATTGCCAGCATCACCAACAACTCCTTATTAAGTGTGGGACTGTGTGATATGCTGTCTCTTTAGGATGATACAAAGTGATGCAGGTATAAAATTGAATTAAGATGAAGTTCTCTGTCACATTTCCATTGGAATGGGTACTGTGGTATTTCTGTTACATCTTTATTCTCTCTTCTTGTTCTGTTTTCCACAGGCCTATCTCCCTCCCTTAATCCCTGTACTCAGATTGTGGGGTTTTTTTACATTGATTCGTACTTACCCAGGTGATAATTTAAGGATGCCATGGCCAAAACCAAATGCATAATTGTCTGCCTTCACTAGAAGTAATACCATTGCTATGGACTCTTCCTGCAAGATATTTTCCAGGGACTTCTATACAAACCAGTCACAGAATGATTTCCAATAGTTAAGATCTTTTACAATTTGGACAGTTACTTAGAACATATTGTGATTTCCCATTCACATGACTAAAGCTACTAAGTAAATTTGAATTCTAAAACCAGCTATGACTCAGTCCATTTAACATTAGTGTTACCATTGTGCAGCTTGACTAAGGGTGGAATCCAGCAGTATTTGCTTATTTATATACCCTTTAATGTGAGAAGCCATTTTATCAATTCAGTGAGGGATTTGCCATTGTCTTCTGAAGTTATTTGACATCCAATGAACTTTAAAAATCTAGTGTTTGAATAATTTTTCAGTATTTTCAAAGTCTGATCTTTAATTGCATAGGATTAGAAATGTTTCAAACCATACTCTGTACTTCTACTCTCTTTGAAATTTCCTTGTTCATGTGTAAGACTAGAACTAATGAGCAAAAATCAACTGTGGATTAAGCATAGATGCTGTCATGTGGGCAAAGATGGAGGGGAAGAGACAGAGTTTACAGGCTGGGGTTTGAATCTTCCACCATAATAGTCTCTCAGGGCAGGATAAAATGGTGTGGAGTCATTCAGTTGGCAGATCAGGACCAGGCCCCCATACAGTTTGACGGATAGATGAAGTAGGGCACAGCAGGATGATGTGTCATGCAGCTGGAGCTTGCAGTCGGTGTATCTGGTGTGGCCCATGTTCACAGTCTGGTGCAAATACTGATCTCAGGGAAATTACCGGGTGCTGGTTGCTGAGGTTCATTCTTATAAAATCATAGAATGTATTGGGTTGGAAGGGACCTCTAAAGGTCATCTAGTCCAACCCCCCCACAATAAGCAGGGACATCTCCAACTAGACCAGATTGCTCAGAGTCCCATCAAGCTTGACCTTAAATGTCTCCAGGGATGGGGCCTCCACCACCTCTCTAGGCAACCTGTTCCAGTGATCCACCACCCTCATATTAAAGAACTTTTTCCTAATGTCCAACCTAAATCTACCCTTTTCTAGCTTAAAACCATTATCCCTTGTCCTATTGTTACATGCTCTTGTGAATAGGTCTTCCCCAGCCTTCTTATAGGCCCCTTTCAGGTATTGGAAGGTCGCTATAAGGTCCCCCTGGAGTCTTCTCTTCTTTAGGCTGAAAAACCTCAACTCCCTCAGCCTGTCCTCAAGAGAGAGGTGCTCCAGCCTTCTGATCATTTTCGTGGCCCTCCTCTGGAAACTCTCCAACAGGTCCACATCCTTCTAGTGTTGGGGGCTCCAGAGCTGGACGCAGTACTCCAGGTGAATTCTCACGAGAGTGGAGTAGAGGGGCAGAATCACCTCTCTCGATCTGCTGGCCACACTTCTTTTGATGCAGCCTAGGATGTGATTGGCCTTCTGGGCTGCAGTTGCACATTGGTGGCTCATGTCCAGCTTTTCATCCACTAGTACCCCCAGGTCTTTTTCCACAGGGCTGCTCTCTAGCATGTCTTCCCCCAGCCTGTATTCATATCTCTGGTTGCCCCGGCCCAGGTGCAGAACCCTGCACTTGGCCTTGTTGAACCTCATGAGGTTCACTTGGGCCCACTTCTCCAGCTTGTCCAGGTCCCTCTGGATGGCACCCCGTCTCTCTGGCATATCGACCACACAACCCACCTTGGTGTCATCAGCAAACTTGCTGAGGGTGCTCTCAATGCCGTACTGCTCCCAGTACGGACCCCTGAGGGACACCATTTGTCACCATTTTCCATCTGGACATCAAGTCATTGACCACTACTCTCTTCTTCACTAATCTCCATGATTCTTACTGTAATAGCTACAGGAATGATGACAAGCAGTATCCTATTAAAATTAGCATCATACAGGTCAAATTATGGCTATTCTCACTGTCACGGTTTGGCACTGAGTTGGCAGTCAAACCAATAACAATAACACTCTCGATTCACCCCCCTCCTCCCCTAAGGTAGGGAAAGAGGGAGAAAAATGAGAAAGAGAGGCTTTCTGGGTTGAAAAGTGAAACAGATTGATTTTAATTATTCGTGATAAGGGAATATATATATATTCGTAAAGGGATGTGCAACACCCGATCCCCTCCCTCCTCCCCCAGCGACTCTCACAGCATCTCTTCTCCCTGGTGACTCCCAGCTGAAGGGGGGAGTGTCCGGGCGCACGGACGGGGTCCTCGGATGTCGGCTGTAAAGAAAAAATGAAAAAAAAGAGAGAGAGAGCCAAAGAAAGGGTGATAGAAGCAACAGTAAGCAGAAAAAAGTGAAAGGAAAAGGAAAACGAAAGGCTTGACTTCCGTGATGTCTTAACCTATACTGAAAGCCAAATAGAGAAAATATTATAAGAAGGGAATATTCTGATTTGCTGATCCTGCCTTCGGTCTAATCTGCTCCCCCGTAGGGGGGAAGGCTGCAGACAGTCAGAAGTGACCTTGGTTATTATCAGTCCACTGGCGCTGCTAAAAAAGTTCACTGAAAGAAAAAAAAATCAGCAAAGAGAAACTTCGCTTCACCCTGGCTCAAACCAAAACAAGGTCAAGGGAGGTAATTCTCCCACTCTACTCTGCCCTGGTGAGGCCACAGCTGGAATACTGCATCCAGTTCTGGGCTCCACAGTTCAAGAGAGACAGGGAACTACTGGAGAGAGTCCAGAGGAGGGTGATGAAGATGATAGGGGATGATTAGGAAAGTCTGAGAGAGCTGGGACTCTTTAGCCTGGAGATGAGAAGGCTGAGGGGAGACCTTATCAATGTATACAAGTATCTAAAGGGTGGGTGCAAGGAAGATGGAGACAGGCTTTTCTCAGTAGTTCCCGGTGTCAGAACGAGGGGCAAAAGGTACAACCTGGAACATAGGAAGTTCCATTTAAACATAAGAAAAAACTTCTTTACCATGAGAGTGATGAGACACTGGAACAGGCTGCCCAGGGAGGTTGTGGAGTCTCCATCTCTGGAGATATTCAAAACCTACCTGGATGCAGTCCTGTGTAAAGTGCTCTAGGTTATCCTACTTCAGTGGGAGAGTTGGACTAGTTGATCTCTGCGGTGTGCAGAAGGTTGTGGTGGGCATAAATCACGCAGTCAACAGGTCCATTAGAAAGCAGAAGCAGATGCAGAAGCCGCTTTATTTCTTGTCTCTCTACATTTATACTGTGTCACTCAGATTATACAACAATGCTATATTAACATACTGTTCATGCACACTTTACAAAGGGATGATTGGTCTGTCTTGTTTGGCCACGCTCTGTCCACGCGCATCTATCTTCAGTTTGGAACACTTCTCTGAATCCCCAGCCAGTGCCTCTCAATTCTTGCTACAACATTCTGTTTTCCCTTATCACTTACATTCCATGACCTTTTAAGGGCGTAGTTCCATCTCCCAAAGCTTCCCTTATCTCTTTTTCCTTATGCATACACTCTAATGTCATGGAGACTGATTTCATCCCCCTGCATGTTTACAGCAAGGGTGTCTTGAGATCCCCCAAAACTCTCCACAATTCCCCCTTTTTGTTTTTGCACCAAAAATGCAGAGTTTACCATCCGCTGCAGGGCCCTTTGCAGACAGGATAGCAAACACGGCACGATGAGCAGAATGATGACGATCACAAATAAAATTATCAACCCTGTCTTTATGAGTGAAATAACCCAACCAGATAACCCCCAGTTTTGAAACCAGCCTGACATCCATGTTGTACTGGTTGTCAACCAGTACTCCCAAGTCCCTCTCTGCCGTGCCGCTCTCCAGCCACTCTTCCCCCAGCCTGTAGTGCTGCCTGGGGTTATTGTGGCCAAAGTGCAGGACCCTGCACTTGGTCTTGTTGAATTTCATGCCGTTAGCCTCGGCCCATCTATCCAGCCTGTCCAGGTCCTTCTGCAGCCTCTTCCTACCCTCTGGCAGATCAACACTCCCCCCCCCCAGCTTGGTGTCATCTGCGAATTTACTGAGGGTGGACTCAATCCCCACATCCAGGTCGTCAATAAAGATATTGAATAGGGCTGGGCCCAGTACTGATCCTTGGGGGACACCGCTGGTCACCGGATGCCAGCTGGATGCAGCTCCATTCACCATCACTCTCTTGGCCCGGTCATCCAACCAGTTTTTGACCCAGCGAAGGGTGCACCTGTCGAAGCCGTGCATTGCTAGCTTCTCCAGGAGGATGCTGTGGGAGACTGTGTCAAAGGCCTTGCTGAAGTCAAGGTAGACCACATCCACAGCCTTCCCCTCATCCACTAGGCGGGTCACCCAGTAATAGAAGGAGATGAGATTAGTCAGGCAGGACCTCCCTTTCCTAAACCCATGTTGGCTGGACCTGATCCCCTGGTTGTCTTCCACATGCCGCTTGATGGCACTTAGGATGATCTGTTCCATAACCTTGCCAGGCACCGAGGTCAGGCTGACAGGCCTATAGTTCCCCGGATCCTCCTTCCGGCCCTTCTTGTGGATGGGCGTCACACAGGACCTCCCCAGTGAGCCAGGACTGGTGATAAATGATGGAGAGCGGCTTAGCCAGTTCTTCCGCCAGCTCCCTCAGCACCCTAGGATGAATCCCATCCGGACCCATGGACTTGTTGGGATCTAAGTGGCACAGCAGGTCCCTAACTACTTCCTCCTGGATTACAAGAGGGGGATTCTGCTCCCCATCCCTGTCTACCAACTCAGGAGCCCAGTTGTCCTGAGGGTAGCTAGTCTTTTTGTTAATTTGTTAGTCTTTTTTGTTAATTCCTGCGGTTCCAAAGGGTTATGGCCCGATTTTGACAAATACCTCACCCAAGAGTCCCACATGTCCACTTCAGCTCCAAATCGTGTCCAAGGTGACGGAGAACTGCTCTCAGGCACGAACCCAGAGGAAGCACTTCTCTACATAGTCAAAGCGGGGTCATCGGGCCAAGGCCAGTCATCAGCAGGAACTCCCACCAGACAAGTGGAAAATGGTTTATCAGGGGATGCTGTGGCCAAACAGAGGGTGTCCTGTCCCGTTGCATTTGCCAACGTAACCCAGACATTAGTTTTCAGCTGAGAGACGACCCAAGCCGCCGCAGGGAGGATTCCCATCAGGGTGAGTAGGACAGTGCCGGCTTGACATTTCATGCAGGTACCCATGCTGGGCCACGATCTGTGGAAACACAAGCATACCCTCTTCCCCAGGTTATTAGATCATAAGACCCTGCCACTGTCCAGTTTGCAGATCTCGTACCATGACTCGGACCCTTTTATTTGAAAGAGTGTTATCTACAGACCCACTAAGAGAAACAAAGTGGCATACCATAGGTGGAGCCTGCGCGTCATCCGTAACCTGTAAAAAATTCAATACATACATGACCTTGTTTAAACGAGCTTCTGGAGGTTCACCCATCATTCCCACTTTTTGTTTTTGAAGGAGGCGTTTGAGGGTGGCATGAGCTTGCTCAATTATTCCCTGACCAGTGGGGTTGTGTGGGATTCCAGTAACATGGGTAACACCCCATTGATGTAAGAATTCGGTCAATCTGCGGGAAACATAAGCAGGACCATTATCTGTTTTTACCTGCTGGGGAACACCAAAACAGCAAAGGCCTTTTGCCAGTGGCGAATAATGTCACGAGCACTTTCTCCTACATGAGCAGAGGCAACAACAGCATGAGAAAAGGTATCTATTGAAACATGTACATACTTTAAACGACCAAACTCCGCAACATGAGTTACAACAGTCTGCCATATCTGTAGTGCTTGTAAGCCACGAGGATTAGTTCCATGATAAGCGGGAACATGCTGTCCCTGGTAATCTGGGCACGCTGCAACAATGGCTCGTGCATCACCAGTAGATATATGGAACTGATGTTTGAGTGCTCGCCAGCCCTGGTGGTAAAAGTGGTGAGAGTCCAGAGCTTGTTGTCAAGTATTGGGTACTGGTCCCAGAGCTATGGCCGACATCAGGGCATCAGCCCTAGCATTTCCCTCCATTATAAAACCAGATAATGAAGTGTGACTATGGACATGCATGACATAATAGATATGTTGACGCTTCTGAATTTCCAACCATAACATCCTTAGAACCCCAAACAATTGTTTGTTGGCAACACATCCCAATATGGCCTTGTCCAGACGCTGCGTTAGCCCAGCCACATAGGCTGAATCTGTGACGATGTTGACTGGGCCCGTAAAGTGCTGAAACGCCATTGCCATGGCTTTTAATTCCACCACTTGTGGTGATTCTTCCTGCTCTTCTATAGCATGTCTCCATTGAGAGCCATCTAACCATACAATGGCACCTTTCCCTGTTTTTCCAGATCAGTCTGTAAACACTGTGGGGCCAGCCACTGGAACTGATTGAAGCAGGCATTTTTGGCCAAATTGTACCTGAGTCCCTAGTTTTACTAGTGGATGAGGAGGCAAGTGATACTTTATTTGGCCTTGAAAATTCATCATAGCAGCCTGCAAGGGAGTGCTGTTAGCCATACACCATTCAAAATATTCCTGTTGCACAGGGAGACAAACTCAGGGTCTCATGCTAACAGTTCCATACACTGGTTTCTGATTTTTATAATCAGCTGAGCAATCAATTCAAAAAGGCCTGGTGCAGTCTTTTTTGGCTTGTTTGGTAAAAATAACCGTTCCAATACATGTAACGGGTCTTCCCATTTATTGCTCCACTGGGCAATCATTGCTAAAGGCATTAGATGATCAACTAATACTATGGCCTGCAATAAAACAGATAGGTCTATCCTCCAGACCTGCTTTTGGTGAAGTGCCTGTTCCACTTCCTCAACCACTGCTTTGGCCTCATTAGTAAGGCTTCGTGGTGCATTTAAATTAATATCACCTTGCAATAATTCAAATAGGGGCTGCAATTTAGAACAGGGCAAACCCAAATAGGGCCGAATCCAATTTATCATGCCAGCCAATCGCTGCACATCATTCAGTGTTTTCACTCCTATTTGGAGTTTAATAGGTTGAGGCATTACTGTTTGTGACAACACTTTCATCCCTAAATACAGCCAGGGCTGCTGTCTTTGTACTTTCTCCTCAGGGGCTATGATCAATCTGCATTCACCCAATGATTTTCAGGTGATGATCTCCATTGACTGCAATTGCTGAGGAGATTCTGCAGCCAACAGGATGTCATCCATATAATGATAACAATAGCCCCCAGGGAAGGCAGCATGCACTGGCTTCAATGCTTGCGCTATATACCACTGACAAATTGTAGGTGAGTTTTTCATGCCCTGTGGCATTCCACTGATATCGCTTCGCTGGCTCCTCATTGTTCACAGAGGGTACGGTAAAGGCAAACTTTTCCATATCTTGTGCTGCTAGAGGAATGGTAAAAAACCAGTCCTTTAAGTCCATCACAACAATTTCCCATTCCATTGGGATCATGGTAGCAGCGGGCAAACCTGGCTGCAAAGCTCCCATGTTAGCCATGACTTCATTGATTTTCCGGAGGTCATGCAGTAACCTCCACTTTCCTGATTTCTTTTTAATCACAAACACAGGTGTATTCTACGGGCTTTGGGAAACCTCTATGTGTCCAGCAGCAAGTTGTTCAGTCACAAGGGACTGCAGGGCCATCAGTTTATCTCGATTCAGGGGCCACTGATCTACCCACACAGGCTTGTCAGTCAACCATGTTAATGCCAATGTGGGCTGAGAAACGCCCTGCAGCACAGTGGCCCCTGTCAAAAATCCGTCGTAATTCTCACTCCCCACTGACTTAAACAATCTCGCCCCCACAGATGCAAGGGTGCTGAGGTCACATAGGGTCTTACCACAGCCCACTGTCCTTCAGGATTTACAAAAGTCACAGGCTTTTCTGATATCAAGCTTTCAGTCATTCCCCCAAGCCCCATGATACCTGATGTGTTAGATACCAAGGGCCACGACTGTGGCCATTCTCGACGGGCAATGATTATAACATCCGCCCCAGTATCTAACAATCCCGTAAGCTTCACTTGAACAGATCTCGCATGCGGCAAAGTCAATACATGTCATTTGGGGTCTGTCTTTAGACATGGACTGAGACCACAACACAAAAGGTTTTCCAGTTGAACCAAATCCGCCATCCCGGACAACGCTCACTTTGGGGTACACAGCTGTGAAAGGGTACCAGTTGAGCAAGTCGTGTTCCCTGGGGTATCGTAACAGGGGGGGTAGGGCTAGATACCAAGGCACATATCTGTCCTTTATAATCAGCATCAATAACCCCAATATGTACCAACAATCACTGAAGAGTTGCACTAGAGCGTCCAATGAGCAGAGCACTGAGACCAATAGCTTTCACTTGTTCCAACACCAGAGGATGCCACTGTGCCTGATGATTAGGGTTGGAGAAATTCCCTATTCCCATCAATACGTTCACACCATTGCCCCGCCGTGGGTCAGTGTCAGGATATTGTAAATTGCAGACGCCCTGAGCGGTGGCCAGCCTAGTCCAAGTTGCCTGGAAAACTGCATTTTGTATTGGCTGAAAAATGATCTGCGCCAACATTGAAATATCATACGGCATCATTTCTTCTAAAGAGACCAACCGTAAGAGCTGCATTGTAGCAGGGGATTGGGGCCGTACTGCGCAACCGTGCGCTGCAAATCTTGAATCACTTTCCACGAATAGGGTTTATGTTCGTCCATTATACCCTGCCCAGGGTCCCCACGGACAAGCGAGAAGGCTCGGGGCGCAGAAGTATCATCAGGAGGTCCCGAACCCCCTCCTGGCGGTATATCGATGGCCTCTGTCAATTCCCAATTACCCTCCTGCATTGCTTGCTGCTTCATTTGTTGCCACAATTTTAAAGGATTATGTGGGCATACCACAATAAGTGCTGGAGGTAACTGAATGTCTTGTCCCTTTGGGCAACAGGCAGGACCTCCCAAAGACATTTCACCCATTGCTTTCGTGATATCAAAGTCTTTCTATCGTCCTGTATCTAGGGCTCCTACAACTGAGTCAAGTTCTTCGTCTGAATCAGAGGGAGGGAGGGGGGGGCCAATCGGGCTCAGGTTTCAGTCTGTGTGGTGTGGACTCATGTACCATATGGGTGTCTGTAGGACCTTGTATTAATTCCAAGGGGGTCTTATACGATCATGCATTAGTGTCCATAGGAGACTTAACTGTCGTTTCTCCGAAGGCGCTACCCGGGGACCCTTCTCCACTTCGGAGTCATTAAATTTTTTCTCACTTCCCCCCGCCGCCTCCTCCATAGTGAGAGGTGCATGGCTTGGGGTTGAAAACCCCCTTGTAGGAGAAGAAGCAGTATCACTTGCTGTGGGGGGTGATTCATCAGAAGCCTCCTTAAGCATTTTTAAAGTCTCATATAATAAGCACCATGTGGTAAGAAGAGTTATAGCGTCCTTCTGCCACCGAGTAGCCTGATCAAACAGTTTATCACCCACTTCCTTCCATGCCCCCACACTAAAGGCAGTTACTGTACTGGAATCATACCCTTTCTCTTTACTCCATAGCAGCATTTTTCGGAGGAGCAGTTCATCCAACTTTACTCCTTGTTTTTTCAATACCAACTTCCACATCTCAAGGACAACAGAGTCCTCTTTACTCAGTGGGCTCCCCATAGTCCCCAGCGGCTCACCTTATAAATCAGTTGCCGGCAATACAGCTCTCCAGGCTGTCACAGCTCTCCGCGCTGTCTTCACTACGCTGGGTTTCTTCGGCTCTCCGCACCGATCACGTCAGGGTCACCATTTGTGGTGTGCAGAAGGTTGTTGTGGGCATAAATCACGCAGTCATCAGGTCTGTTAGAAAGCAGAAGCAGAAGCAGACGCAGAAGCTGCTTTATTTCTTGTCTCTCTACATTTATACTGTGTCACTCAGATTATACAACAATGCTATATTAACATACCGTTCATGCACACTTTACAAAGGGATGATTGGTCTGTCTTGTTTGTCCACGCTCTGTCCACGCGCATCTATCTTCAGTTTGGAACACTTCTCTGAATCCCCAGCCGGTGCCTCTCAATTCTTGCTACAACATTCTGTTTTCCCTTATCACTTACATTCCATGACCTTTTAAGGGCATAGTTCCATCTCCCAAAGCTTCCCTTATCTCTTTTTCCTTATGCATACACCCTAATGTCATGGAGACTGATTTCATCTCCCTGCATGTTTACAGCAAGGGAGTCTTGAGATCCCCCAAAACTCTCCACAGATCTCTAGAGATCCCTTCCAACTCTGACAATTCTGTGATACCCACAGGTATTAGTCCCTTGTTCTGAGTAATTTCTCCAAAAAGTTCATTGAATTAATTTAGTCCAAAACCGTGGGCTCCATCTGTCATAACAGTCCTTTAGGGCAGGAAAAAATGGTGCATTGGACAGGTGAAGTTGAGCGCAGCAGGATGGTATGCCATGCCTCTGGAACTTGCAGCTAGTATACCTGGTGTGGTCCATATTCATGATCTGTGGTGAAGACACTGATTTTGGGGGAATTACTCTGCCACATAGTCAGTTTATTTCAGCTTGAGATGGGTGCCTCCAGAGGGTCCTGAGGGAGCTGGTGGATGTAGTTGTGAAGTTGAGAGGTCATGGCAGTCTGGTGAAGTTCCTGCTGACAGGAAAAAAGGTAACTGTTCTGGTTTAAATATTAAAGGTGAACCCCAGACAACCAGAGGACAGAATTGCTCTTTATTACCCCCCCACCTCCTCCCTCCCTCCCAAGGGAAGATAGAAAGGGGAATAAGAGAGACTTCAACTTTGGAAATTGAAACTAGAAACAAGTTTACTATAACACAACGAAAAAGGGTAAAACGGGGGGGGGGGGGGCGGGAAGGGGAGTGAGTAAATATTTATATACAAATATACAAAACCGATCTCAAGAATGGCAAGGATATGGGGAATGCAGGGCCGCTCCAGGAGAGGTCCACGGCTCCTCACAGCACCCAATGTAGTTGGATTCTGGAGCGAGCACGTGGGAAGCCGAAGGAAGCCAGCAGCACACCCGGCAGGGGAAGAGGAGTAGGAAGAAAAGGGGGGAGCAGCTTCCGGTTCTGGTGGCTTTTATAGATTGGGACAGGAAGTGGGTGGGAATACTGACCCCTGCCAGTCTCTCAGGGTGCTAAGGACCCCCTCTCTTTCCGATAGGTGTCCAACACAGTGCCAGGGTCTCCCAAACCATAACAGTAACATAGCTCTTATTTTTTAAAGGAGGAAAAAGGAAGACCCAGGGAACTATAGGCCAGTCAGTCACCTCTGTGCCCGGCAAGATCATGGAGCAGATCCTCCTAGAAAATTTGCTAAGGCACGTGGAAAATAAGGAGGTGGTTGGTGACAGCCAACATGGCTTCACTAAGGGCAAATTGTGCCTGACCAATTTGATGGCCATCTACGACAGGGCTACAGAGATGGTGGATAGTGGAAGAGCAACTGACATCATCTACCTGGCCTTGTGCAAAGCATTTGATGCTGTCCCACATGACATCCTGGTCTCCAAACTGATAACACATGGATTTGACAGATGGACCACTTGGTGGATAAGTAATTGGCTGGATGGCCACACCCAGAGGGTTGTGGTCAATGACTCTGTGTCCAGGTGGAGGCAAGTGGCGAGTGGTGTCAGTATTGGGACCAGTGCTGTTGAACATCTTTGTTGGAGACATGGACAGAGGAATTGAGTGCATCCTCAGCAAGTTTGCTGACAATACCAAGCTGTCTGGTGTGGTGACTAGAGGGAAGGGATGCCATCCAGAGGAACCTTGACAGGCTGGAGAGGTGGGCCAATGCCAACCTCATGAAGTTCAACAAGGCCAAGTGCAAGCCCCTGCACCTGGGTTGGGGCAATCCCAGGCACAAGTACAGGCTGGGGGGAGAATGGCTAGAGAGCAGTCCTGAGGAAAAGGACTTGGGGGTGGTAGTAGATGAGAAGCTTGACATGATCCTGGGCTGCATCAAAAGAGGCATAGCCAGCAGGTTGAGAGAGGCGATTCTGCCCCTCTACTCTGCTCTTGTGAGACTGCACCTGGAATACTGTGTACAGCTCTGGAGTCCTCATCACAGGAAAGAAATGGAGCTGTTTGAGAGGGACCACAAAGATTATCAAAGGGCTGGACCACCCCTGCTACAAAGATAGGCTGAGAGAGTTGGGGCTATTCAACCTGGAGAAGAGAAGGCTTCGGGGAGACCTTATAGCGGCCTTCCAGTACCTAAAGGAGGCCTACAGGAAAGATGGGGAGAGACTTTTCACCAGAGAGTGTAGTGATAGGACAAGGGTTAATGGTTTTAAACTGAAAGAGGGTAGATTTAGGTTAGATATTAGGAAGAAATTCTTCACCATGAGGGTAGTAAGGCACTGGGATGGGTTGCCCAGGGAGGTTGTGGATGCCCCCTCCCTGGAGGTGTTCAAGGCCAGGTTGGCTGACGCTTTGTGCAACCTAGTCTAGTGTGAGATGTCCCTGCTCATAGCAGGGAGGCTGGAACTAGATGATTTTTAAGGTCCCTTCCAACCTTAACCATTCTATCATTCTATCATTATATTATTCTATCATTCTATGATTGATGGATCCCCTGGTGTTAACTAACAAGATAGCTTTCGCTAAATGTCCATACCAATTTTTAAATGTCCCAGCACCCATTGCTTTCAGTGTAGTCTTCAGTAGTCCATTGCACCATTTAACAGCAGCTGGTGCTTGTGTCCTGGTTTGAGCCAGAATGAAGCCAATTTTGCTTTTACTGATTTTTTTTTTTCCTTCAGTAAGCTTTTAACTTGCAGTGAGTTTTCCAGCTAGTGGACTGATAATGCTGGAATGTTTATGTTACTGCTGAGATGCCAAGATCGCTTCGCTTTGCCGCCTTAGATGCTGCCTGAAGCAGAAGAGTCATATCTACAGCCCTCCCATAGGAAGGAGTGGACTAGATGGACAGCAAAACTGGCCAGAGATATTCCATTCCATATTTCTATGTAAGCTCAGTGTAAGGTCCAAGATCACGGAAGACAACTTCCTTCCTTCTTTCTTCTTCCCTTCTCTTCCATCCATGGCCAGCATCTAGGGAGGACTCTGTCTATCCATCACTGTTGATTCCTAAGCTCATGCATTCCTGACCCTCATAACTCTACCCTCAGCTCCTGACTGCTCTGCGTGATAGGGGATATGATATCATGCTCTTTAGCCCAGGTGTCTATAAGGCTGTTTCAGAAATGAGTCTCATCTGGTTCAATTCTTTCTGGGGTGCTGTGTTGCTACGAGACTTGCTTTTCAAGGCACAGAATAGCGTTACAGGCAGTGGCATGAGGCACAGCATATGTTTCCAACCATCTGGTGGTGGTTTCCACCATAGTAAGCACATGGTGTTTGCCTCAGCATGTTTGTGGATGTGAGACATAGTCAATTTGCCAGGCCTCCCCATACTTATATTTCAGTCAACACCCTCCATACCACAGAGGTTTTAACAGTTTGGCTTGTTTAATTGTGGCACACGTTTTGCATTCATGGATGATTTGTGCAATAGTGTCCATGTTCAAGTCCACCCCTGGCTCACGAGCCCATCTCTTCCTTGATCACCTGAAGTATCATGGGCCCACTGAAACTGGGGTTTCCTATTCTAGCCTAATGAGTGATCAATACAACCCACTTACTCCACATCACATCAGTTGCATGATGTGTGGAGGGAGTCTTCCCTTTAAACATCCAGTTCAACACTGGCAATTGGGGCAACAGGAGTAGCTGTGCTACAGTGCCAATTATTTCCAAAGCTGCTCAAACTCCTTCATATGTTGCCTGTATCTCTTTTTCAATTGGCATATAGCAGGCCCCTGATCCTCTATATCCTTGCCTCCAAAACCCTAGGGGTCAACTTTCAGTTTCCCCTGGTGCCTTCTGCCAGAGGCTCCCAGAAAGGCCATTCTCCCTGGCTGTGATGTATAGCCGATTTTTTTACACCTTGTCCTGCTCACACTGGCCCAAGGGCTACTACATGAACAATCTCCTGTTTAATTTCATAGAATCATAGAATCATAGAATCGTTTCCATTGGAAGGGACCTTAAAGATCATCTAGATCCAACCCCCCTGCATGGGCAGGGACACCTCCCACTAGATCAGGTTGCTCAGGGCCCCATCCAACCTGGCCTTGAACACTTTTAGAATCACAGAATCACAGATTCATCCTGGTTGGAAAGGTCCTTGAAGACCATCAAGTCCAACCATAACCTAAATCCACCAACGATAACCTAATCTACCCGTTCAGTGATTAAATCATGTCCCTAAGCTGCACATCTATATTTCTTTTAAACACTTCCAGGGATGGTGACTCCACCACCTCCCTGGGCAGCCTGTTCCACTGTCCAACCACTCTTTCGGTAAAGAAATTCTTTCTAATATCTAGCCTAAACCTTCCCTGCTGCAACTTCGGGCCATTTCCTCTAGTCCTGTCATTATTCACTTGAAAGAAGAGGCCAACTCCCACCTCCCTACAACCTCCTTTCAGGTAGCTGTAGAGAGCAATGAAGTCTCCCCTCAGCCTTCTCTTCTTCAAACTAAACAATCCCAGTTATCTCAGCCTCTCCTCATAGGACTTATTCTCCAAACCTTTCACCAGCTTGGTAGCTCTTCTCTGGACATGTCCCAGCAACTCAACATCCTTCTTATAGTGAGGGGCCCAGAACTGGACACAGTATTCGAGGTGTGGCCTCACCAATGCCGAATACAGGGGCACAATCACTTCTCTACTCTGGCTGGCCACACTATTCCTGATGCAGGCCAGGATGATGTTGGCCTTCCTGGCCACCTGGACACACTGCTGGATCATGTTGAGTCAGCTGTCAATCAGCACCCCCAGGTCCCTCTCCACCATGGAGCTTTACAACTACTCATCCCCAAGCCTGTAGCTTTGCATGGGGTTGTTGTGACCAAAATACAGGACCCGGCACTTGGCCTTTTTAAACCTCATACAACTGGCTTCAACCCATCGATCCAGTGTGTCCAGGTCTCTCTGCAGAGCCTTCCTACCCTCAAGCAAATCGAAACTTCCTCCCAGCTTAGTGTCATCTGCAAACTTACTTAGGAAGCACTCAATTCCCTCATCTAGGTCATAAATAAAGATATTGAACAAGACTAGACCCAAAACTGAGCCCTGGGGGACACCACTGGCGACTGGCCGCCAACTGGATCCAACCCCATTCACTACAACTCTCTGGGCTTGGCCAGTGTTTTGGTTTGAGCCAGGGTGAAGCTCTTTGCTGATTTTTTTTTCTTTCAGTGAACTTTTAGCAGCGCCAGTGGACTGATAATAACCAAGGTCACTTCTGACTGTCTGCAGCCTCCCCCCCCCCACGGGGGAGCAGATAAGACCAAAATCAGGATCAGCAAATCATAATATTCCCTTCTCATAATATTTTCTCTATTTGGCTTTCAGTATAGGTTAAGACATCACGGAAGTCAAGCCTTTCGTTTTCCTTTTCCACTCACTTTTCTGCTTACCGTCGCTTCTATCGCCCTCTCTTTGGCTCTCTCTCTTTTTTTTCCATTTTTCATTACAGCTGATATCCAGGGACCCCGTCCGTGCGCCCAGACACTCCCCCCCTTCAGCTAGGAGTCACCAGGGAGAAGAGATGCTGTGAGAGTCACTGGGAGAGGAGGGAGGGGATCGGGTGTTGCACATCCCTTTACAAATATATATACATATTCCCTTATCACTAATAATTAAAATCAATCTGTTTCACTTTTCAACCCAGAAAGCCTCTCTTTCTCATTTTTCTCCCTCTTTCCCTACCTAAGGGGAGGAGGGGGAGGGGGGTGAATCGAGAGTGTTCCAACTCGGTGTCAAACTGTGACAATAATTAATTAGCAAGCCAGGTAGGAGCTGAATGAACACCATGTCTAATGAAGGTATGGATGGGTTGAAAACTGAACAGATTAATTCTGCACCCAACATGCAGTCGTACATGTCCTATGTGGCCGGGATACTACTGCTTAGTGTAGCTGTTCTTGTTATTGTTTTGTGGTTTATTGATAAGACTATAGCCATAATCAACTGTGTAATAACCTATTTAGTGATAACAGGGGTCATGATATTGATCTGTATAGGGATACTGTATGTTTGCAGTGTGAATGTGCATGTGGATAGGAAGGTCTGTGTTGGTAATGACAGACTCAATTTTTCCTTTCCGACACCTACATCCTGGACAAAAGAGAAGCCAGACAGTTGGGATCCCTGGCTAAAAAAGCTGGTACTGATAGAGCAATTGGTGATAAGACAGGAGATACCACCCTGTAAAGCCGCCTTCTTTCAGCCATACGGAACAGGTACCCTCATAAGGGTGACATTGACCCATACCAAAGCAGAGCGCCCACTCTTGAAAGAGCCATCACATATTTGAGAGAATCAGCAGTGCGAGAAGTGATCTATGACGACCAAGGGTTTCTAAATCCTGATGATGTCGTGTGCAACATGACCATGTTCCGGAGGTTTGCGCAGGCTGTACCAGCAACATATGCCCATATATTGTCCTTCATGGGTTGTTTTGATGAACTCAATAGACCAACTGTGCACGACAGTATGGAGATATGTTTTGTGATTATCGTCAGTTCCACACCTCAGCCATTGAAAAGGTGACTGACAGAAGGAATCTGGACTGATGGGAAGGTAAACCCCAGTCTTTTCCTATACCCCAGTATCTCCTTAAGGACAATTGGGCTCGTGTTGCACCCATCAAGAGGAGACGCCCTGCTACAAGACAGCAACGAGAGAGACGGGACCCACTTCGACGTCACCTGTGGCTCCTCTTGCGTGATTATTACAAAGAAGATATGAGAACCTGGGATAATAAACCTACTGATATTCTCCAGCTACGTGTACAAGAGCTGCTAGGTAGAAAAGGTGCAGTAGATTGTACTTCCTGGAAAAAGGCAGCTCCGATTTCCAGCAACCAGTCCTTCAACCAAGATGGTGCATTGACCTGTAATGGTCAGTATTAGAGGTGCCCTGCCTCCAGCCAGGGGGAGGAGAGGGACAACCAAATTTATTGGACTGTGTGGATTTGGTGGCCTGGCACATTGGAACCACAAAGGTATAAAGCCTTGGTTGACACTGGTGCACAGTGCACCTTAATGCCATCAAATCACAAGGGGACAGAGTCCGTTACTGTTTCTGGAGTGACAGGAGGATCTCAAAAACTGACCATTGTCAAAGCTGATATAAGCCTCACTGGCAATAAGTGGCAGAAGTGCCCTATTGTGACTGGCCCAGATGCTCCTTGCATCCTTGGAATAGACTATCTCAGAAAAAGGATATTTCCAGGACCCAAAAGTGTATCGATGGGCCTTTGGTATACCAGCTGTAGAGACTGAGGACATAGAACAACTGCATACCTTGTCTGGCCTTTCAGATGACCCTTCTCTAGTGGGGTTGCTGAAAGTTGAAGACCAATAGGTGCCAATTGCCACTTCAACAGTGCATAGATGACAATATCGCACCAACAGAGACTCTGTGATTCCCATCCATAAGCTGATTCAGCAACTGGAGAGCCAGGGAGTGATCAGCAGGACTCACTCATCCTTCAACAGTCCTATCTGGCCAGTGCGGAAGCCTGATGGCGAGTGGAGGCTGACAGTGGACTATCATGGCCTGAATGAGGTTACACCACCACTCAGTGCTGCTGTGCCAGACATGCTAGAACTTCAGTACGAGCTGGAGTTGAAAGCAGCAAAATGGTATGCCACTCTTAACATCTCTCATGCCTTTTTCTCTATTCCTCTTGCACCAGAGTGCAGGCCACAGTTTGCTTTCACCTGGAAGGGAGTCCAATACACCTGGAATCGACTGCCCCAGGGTGGAAACACAGCTCAACTATTTGCCATGGACTGATCCATGCTGCACTGGAGAAGGGTGAGGCTCCAGAACAACTGCAGTACATCGATGACATCAATGTGTGGGGCGACACACCAGAGGAAGTCTTTGAGAAAGGTAAAGAGATAATACAGATTCTTTTGAGAGCTGGTTTTGCTGTCAAAAGGAGCAAGGTCAAAGGACCTTCAGAAGAGATGCAATTCCTGGGAATTAGATGGCAAGATGGATGTCGCCAAATTCCAATGGATGTGATTAACAAAATAGCAGCTATGGCCGCACCAACCAACAAAAAGGACACTCAAAACTTTTTAGGAACAGTCGGTTTCTGGAGGAGGCATATTCCTGAGTATAGTCACATGGTGCAACCTCTTTACAAGGTGACCAGGAGGAAGAATGACTTTGAGTGGGGTGCCGACCAACAGGATGCTTTTGAGAAGATTAAAGACGAGATTCTGCATGCGGTAGCCCTTGGACCAATTCAAACAGGTCCAGACATCAAAATATACTCTACACTGGAGCCGGGCACAATGGTCCTACATGGAGCCTCTGGCAGAAAGCACCAAGGGAAACTCGTGGTTGTCCCCTGGGATTTTGGAGTAGGAGCTACAGAGGTTCCGAGGCCAATTACACCATAACTGAAAAGGAAATACGGGCAGCACATGAAGGAGTTAGAGCTGATTCGGAAGTGATTGGTACTGAGGCGCAGTTCCTCCTGGCACCCCGATTACCGGTACTGCACTGGATGTTCATGAGTAATGCTCCTCCCATGCATCATGCCACCGATGCTACCTGGAGTAAAAGGATTGCTTTAATCACCCAGCAGGCTAGGATAGGGAACCCAAATCGTCCTGCTATTGCAGACTGGCCAGAAGGCACACATTTTGGAATGCCACCTCAAGAAGTGGTGAAACAAGCCGAAGAAGCCCCACCATATAATCAGCTGCCTGAGGCTGAAAAACAATATGCTCTGTTCACTGATGGCTCCTGCCGCCTTGTAGGAAACCGTCGGAGGTGGAAAGCTGCCGTATGGAAGCTTTTTCCTAAGAAAAGGAAAGTAATTGTGGTGGGTGACTCCCTTCTGAGGGGAACAGAAGGGCCCATCTGTCGACCAGACCCATCCCACAGGGAGGTCTGTTGCCTCCCTGGGGCTTGGATTAGAGATGTTAAAAGGAAAGTCTCTAATCTTATAAATTCCTCTGATTACTTCCCACTGCTGATTTTTCAGGTTGGCAGTGACGAAATTATTACAAGAAATGTAAGGGCAATGAAGAGAGACTTCAGGGCCCTGGGACGGCTAGTTAGGGGGTCTGGAGTGCAAGTAGTGTTTGCCTCCATACCTCCTGCAAGAATGGGTGGGGAGGTAAATAGGAAGAGTTGACAGGTCAATGAATGGCTACGAGACTGGTGCCAAAGGCAGGGCTTTGGTTTTTTTGATCATGGGCTGCTATATGAGACACCTGGCCTGATGGTGGCAGGTGGGATGCACCTGTCCCAGAGGGGGAAAAGGCTTTTGGGGCAGGACTTAGCAGGGCTCATTGAGAGAGCTTTAAACTAGATGTGAACGGGGAAGGGAAGAAAACTGGGTCTGTTAGGGACAAGCCCAAGAGGAACATACCAGGGCCCGAAGGCAGGTGGTTTAAAGAGGATTTGGTCCCACCAGTGTGCTCTGCTTGCTTCCTGAAATGCCTGTATGCCAATGCACGCAGCATGGGGAATAAACAGGAAGAGTTAGAGGTCTGTGTGCGGTCTAAGGGTTATGGTAGCAATAACAGAGACATGGTGGGACAGCTCACATGACTGGAATGTGGCCATGGATGGCTATGTGCTTTTTAGGAAAGACAGGGTGGGGAAGCGAGGTGGTGGAGTTGCTCTTTATGTCAGAGAGCAACTAGAATGTATCGAGTTTTGTGCAGGGGCTGATAAGGGGCAAGTTGAAAGTCTGTGGGTAAGAATTAAGGGGCAGGCTGGCATGGGTGATACAGTGGTGGGGGTCTACTACAGACCTCCTGATCAAGGCGAGGAAGTTGATGAGGCTTTCTACAGGCAGCTGAAAGCAGCCTCACACCTACAGTCCTCAGTCCTCATGGGAGATTTTAACTACCCCGATATCTGCTGGAAGACTTACACAGCCAGCCTTTCACAGTCTAGGAGGTTCCTCCAGTGCATTGATGATAACTTCTTAATGCAAATGGTGGACAAGCCGACTAGAAGAGGAGTGCTGCTGGATCTTGTGCTCGCCAACAAGGAGGGCCTTGTTGAAGCAGTGGTGGTCAATGGCAGCCTTGGCTGCAGTGATCACGAGATGGTGGAGTTCAGGATCCCGTGTGGAAGGAACAGAATACCCAGCAGGACCAGAACCCTGGACTTCCACAGGGCAAACTTTGGCCTCCTCAATCAACTGTTAAGGGAAGTCCGATGGGACAGGGTGCTAGAAGGTAAAGGGGCTCAAGATAGCTGGTCAACATTCAAGGACCACTTCTCCCAAGCTCAGGATCAGAGCGTCCCAATGGTTAGGAAATCTAGTAAGGGAGCTAGGAGACCAGCATGGTTAAAAAAGGAACTGCTGGGCAAACTTAAGTGGAAAAGGAAAATCTACAGATCATGGAAGGAGGGGCTGGTCACTTGGGAGGAATATAGGACTGTTGTCAGAGGATGTAGGGAGGCAATTAGGAAAGCTAAGGCCTCCTTGGAACTTAACCTTGCAAGTCAGGTTAAGGATAATAGAAAGGGCTTTTTCAAATACATAGCTAACAAAACTAACACTAGAGGCAATATTGGCCCACTGTTGAATGAGGTGGGTGCCCTGGTGACAGAGGATAAAAAGAAGGCAGAGGTGCTGAATGCCTTCTTTGCCTCTGTCTTTACTCCTGCAGGCTTTCCCCATGAGCCCCAGATTCATATAGCCCCAGGAGAAGTCAAGATAAAGGAGGAGTTTGCCATAGTAGATGAGGATTGGGTTAGGGATCAGTTGAGTAATCTGGACATCCATAAATCTATGGGTCCGGATGGAATGCATCCAAGGGTGCTGAGGGAGCTGGCGGAGGTCATTGCTAGGCCACTCTCCATCATCTTTGGTAAGTCATGGGTAACAGGAGAGGTGCCTGAGGACTGGAGGATAGCAAATGTCACACCAGTCTACAGGAAGGGTGTGAGAGACGGACTCCATGATGGCCTTTAATCCAGCGACATCTACTGACCAGTCCTGGTAATGCACTCCCCGGCACTCGTGGGGAGAGGCCAGAGGTACCAGGCGCATGCGCACAGACCCACAGACTACAGCTCCCAGGAGGCACGGCGGGGCCGGAACCGGGAAAGGGAGGAGCAAGAAGGCGCGCGCTCTGTGAACTCACACGGATCCAGCCGGCGCGGTGAGCGTACCGCTGCGGGAGGCGTCCGTGCCGTTGCGGCGCCGCTCCCTGTGGTTGTTGGCGTGTGGACGTACCGAGCGGACCGTTTGCCTGGTGTCTCAGGGGACAGGACGTGGATCCCGACCAGGGATTGGCTTCGGCCGTACCCCCCGGTGGTGAGAATTGCGAACATCTTACTAACATTCCTACAAACATTCCTACATAATACTCACACATACCAGACACTCACTTCTCTTTTCCAATATTCTTCTATTTCCCAAAGGCTCTCTCCAGGCTTTCCCTCTTATCCCTGTCCGGGAACGGGAACAGGGGGGGAAGGGGGGAGGTTCTCTCTTGTTTTCTGTGTGTGTTGTTATTGGTATATAGATGTATAGTTGTATAGCTGTTGGTATATGGATATCTAGGTGTGGATATACATAGAGGTAGACCCTGTGTGATCGTTGATATCAGACTTGCCAAACCCTCAGTGCCTTTAATAAATCTATTGATTCTTAAGCGTTGTTCGTGGGTGTGACAGGGAGTGGTCTTCAGCTCTCGATCCCCTGAGGTGGGGGTGTGAGTCGCGGCTTTACCTATCTCGGTCCGCGACAAAGGGCAAGAAGGAGGACCCGGGTAACTATAGACTGGTCAACCTCACCTCCATCCCTGGAAAGGTGATGGAACAACTTGTTCTTGTCACTATCTCTAGGCATATCAAGTACATGGGGGTCATCAAGAGCAGTCAGCATGGTTTTATCAAGGGTAAGTCATGTTTGACTAACCTTATAGCCTTCTATGAGGAAATTACTAGGTGGATAGATGATGGTAGAGCTGTACATGTGGTTTATCTAGATTTCAGTAAAGCATTTGACACCGTCTCCCACAGCATCCTTGTAGATAAGTTGCTCAAGTATGGGTTTGGTGATGAGGTAGTGAGGTGGATCAAGAACTGGTTGAAAGGAAGGAGTCAGAGAGTTGTAGTCAATGGGGCAGAATCTAGTTGGAGGTCTGTGACTAGTGGAGTCCCTCAGGGGTCAGTACTGGGACCGGTGTTGTTCAACATCTTCATCAACGACCTGGATGAGGGTACAGAATGTACCCTCAGCAAGTTTGCTGATGACACTAAGCTGGGAGGAGTGGCTGACACACCAGAAGGTTGTGCTGCCATTCAGAGAGACCTAGACAGGCTGGAGAGTTGGGCAGGGAGAAACCTGATGAAGTTCAACAAGGGCAAGTGTAGAGTTTTGCATTTGGGGAAGAGAAACACCATGTACCAGTATAGGTTGGGGGCTGACCTGCTGGAGAGCAGTGTAGGTGAAAGGGACCTGGGGGTCCTGGTAGACAGGAGGATGACCATGAGCCAGCAATGTGCCCTTGTGGCTAGGAAGGCCAATGGCATCCTGGGGTGCATTAGAAAGGGTGTGGTTAGTCGGTCAAGAGAGGTTCTCCTCCCCCTGTATTCTGCATTGGTGAGGCCGCATCTGGAGTATTGTGTCCAGTTCTGGGCCCCCCAGTTCAAGAAGGACGGGGAACTGCTTGAAAGAGTCCAGCACAGAGCTACAAAGATGGTTAAGGGAATGGAACATCTCCCTTATAAGGAAAGGCTGAGGGAGCTGGGTCTCTTTAGCTTGGAGAAAAGGAGACTGAGGGGTGACCTCATCAATGTTTACAAATATGTAAGGGGTGAGTGTCAGGAAGATGGAGTTAAGCTTTTCTCAGTGATGACCAGTGATAGGACAAGGGGTAATGGGTGCAAATTGGAGCATAGGAGGTTCAAGGTGAATATCAGAAAAAATTTTTTTACTGTGAGAGTGACAGAGCACTGGAACAGGCTGCCCAGAGAGGTTGTGGAGTCTCCTTCACTGGAGACATTCAAAACCCGCCTGGACGCGTTCCTGTGTGATGTACTCTAGGTGACCCTGCTCTGGCAGGGGGGTTGGACTAGATGATCTTTCGAGGTCCCTTCCAACCCCTAGGATTCTATGATTCTATGGAATCCTACATGGCTTGTTGCAGAAGCAGATGAAGGAGAAGGAGAATCAAGTCAGTTTGCAGAAGTAAAAGCCATCCAGCTGGCTTTAGATGTTGCTGAACGAGAAGGGTGGCAAAGACTCTATCTCTACATTGATTCATTGGTGGTAGCAAATGCCTCGTGGGGGTGGCTAAAACAGTGGCAGCAGAACAACTGGCAGCAAAAGGGTAAGCCAATTTGGGTGGCTGACCTATGGAAAGACATCACTGCTCGGGTAGGGAAATTGGCTGTGAAAGTGCACCATGTAGATGCACACGTGCCTCTGAGTCGAGCTAATGAAGAACATCAACACAACCAACGAGCAGATGAGGCTGCCCAAGTGTTTAAAATAGACTTAGACTGGGAACACAAAGGTGAGCTGTTTTTAGCTCGATGGGCCCATGACGCCTTAGGTCATCAGGGCAAAGATGCAACATCCAGATGGGCTCGTGACCATGGGGTGGACATAACCATGGATACTATTTTGCAGGTGATTCATCGATGTGAAACATCACAGAAGTCAAGCCTTTCTTTTTCCTTTTCCACTCACTTTTCTGCTTACTGTCGCTTCTATCGCCCTCTCTTTGGCTCTTTCTCTCTTTTTTTTTCCATTTTTCATTACAGTCGACATCCAAGGACCCCGTCCGTGCGCCCGGACACTCCCCCCTTCAGCTGGGAGTCACCAGGGAGAAGAGTTGCTGTGAGAGTCTCTGGGAGAGGAGGGAGGGGATCGGGTGTTGCACATCCCTTTACAAATATATATATTCCCTTATCACTAATAATTAAAATCAATCTGTTTCACTTTTCAACCCAGAAAGCCTCTCTTTCTCATTTTTCTCCCTCTTTCCCTACCTTAGGGGAGGAGGGGGGTGAATCGAGAGTGTTCCAGCTCTGTGCCAAACCGTGACAGCCAGTCAGCCATTTTTTTATCCAGCGGAGAGTGCACCTGTCTGTGACATGTGCCACCAGCTTCTCTAGGAGAATGCTGTGGGAGATGGTGTCAAAGGCTTTACCAAAGTCTAGATAGACAACGTCAACAGCTCTTCCCTCATTCACCAAGTCGGCCACCTGATCGTAGAAGGAGATCAGGTTAGTCTAGCAGAACCTGCCTTTCCTGAACCCATGCTGGCTGGGCCTGATCCTTTGGCTGTCTTGCACTTGCCATGTAAGCGTACTCAAGATGAGCCTCTCCACGATTTTCCCTGGTACCGAGGTCAGGCTAACAGGCCTTTAGTTCCCAGGATCCTCCTTCGGGCCCTTCTTGTAAATAGGCGTCACATTGGCAAGCCTCCGGTCATCTGGGACCTCCCCTGTTATCCAGGACTGTTGATAGATCATAGAGGCTTGGCAATCTCCTGTGCCAGCTCCCTCAGCACCCTCGGATGAATCCCATCTGGCCCCATAGACTTTTGAGTGTCTAGATGCTGCAGCAGGTCTCTGACTGCATCCTCCTGGATTATGGGGGGGTTGTTCTGCTCTGCATCCTTATATTCCAGCTCAGGAGGCCGAATACCCTGAGGGCAGCTGGTCTGGCTATTAAAGATAGAGGCAAAGAAGGCATTAAGTATCTCAGCCTTTTCTTCATCCCTGGTTGCCATGTTCCCCCCCTCATCCAATAAGGGATGGAGATTCTCCCTGGTTCTCTTTTTGCTGTTAATATATTGGTAAAACCTTTTTTTATTGTCCTTTATGGCAGTGGACAGATTGAGCTCCAGCTGGGCTTTTGCCCTTCTAATTTTCTCTCTGTATGTCCCCACAAGCTCCCTGTACTCATCTTGAGTTGCCTGCCCTTTCTTTCAAAGGTGGTAGATTCTCTTTTTCTCTCTGAGTCCTAGCAAAAGCTCCATGTTCAGCCAGGCCGGTCATCTTCCCCGACAGTTTGTTTTATGACACACGGGGACAGCCTGCTCCTGCGCTTTTAAGACTTCCTTCTTGAAGAGCATCTAGCCTTCCTGGACCCCTTTGCCCCTCAGAACTGACTCCCAAAGGACTCTCTTAATCAGTGTTCTAAACAGGCCGAAGTCTGCCCTCCGGGAGTCCATAGTGGAGGTTTTGGTGACCCCTCTCCTTATTTCACTAAGTATTGAGAATTTAACCATTTAATGGTCGCTAAGCCCAAGACGGCCTCCAACCTCCACATCTCCCACCACTCCTTCCCTGTTTTTAAACAGCAGGTCCAGCAAGGCACCTCCCCTGGTAGGCTCACTTACCAGATGTGTTAGGAAGTTATCTTCCATACACTCGAGGAACCTCCTAGCCTGCCTGCTTGCAGCAGGGTTGTTGTTCCATCAGATGTCTGGTAGGTTGAAGTCCCCCACCGGAACTAGGGCTGGCGATTTTGAGACTTCTACCAACCGCCTAAAAAATGTTTCATCTGCTTCCTCTTCCTGGTTGGGTGGCCTGTAGCAGACTCCCAACAGGATATCTGCCTTATTTGCCTTCCCCCTCATCTTCACCCATAAACACTCCACATTGTCATCTCTGTCATTGAGCTCCTTCTCTAAGCCAGCTACTACCTTTTCAATGAGACCATAATGTTTCAAGAATAGTTGTTATTCATCTTAGTACTGAAAAGTAACATGTTTTGCTGACATGTACACAGGTCAGTTTTTTAGGTATTAAAAAGTAAACACAGTTTCTGTTTGGCTAAACACCAGCTCCCAGACTAGCACTGTGTGCAACTTGCAAAGCTGTTCATCAAAGGCAGCCCCGACTTCAACAGAAAGGGTCCCGCTGTGTGCCCTGGGCTTGGTAGAGTCCTGGAGTCTTCATCAAGGACACTAAACAATGATTGTACTTGTCTGGGACTCTCAGGAAAATTCAGCATTAGTATTTGCATTAGTAGCTGATATGTATTTGAATAAAAGCATTCTGCTCAATATATGCTGCTTTGAAATTCAATAGAAAATGAGGCGTGGGCTTCATAGAGCCCGCCCAATTTTTCAGGCCATAGCATTACCCATAAACACTCCACATTGTCATCGCTATCATTGAGTTCTATACAATCAAAGCACTCCCTAATGTATAGAGCCACCCCACCTCCTCTCCTTCCTTGCCTATCCCTTCTAAAGAGCTTGTAGCCATCTATTTAAGCATTCCAGTCCTGAGTTCCATCCCACCATGTTTCTGTGACGGCAACTAGGTCATAGTTATCTTGCTGCACAAGGGCTTCCAGCTCCTCCTGTTTGTTTACCATGCTGCGTGCATTGGTGTAAATGCACTTTAGCTGGGTTATCAATTTCATCCCTGACATGGGCACACCACCCTTAGGCTCGTCTCTAATGAGCATGGTTTTAGCCTCCAGCCCCTTCCAACCTTGTTTAAAGCCCTGTGAGAGACGGACTCTATAATGGCCTTTAATCCAGCGACATTCCCTGACCATTCCTGGCGATGCGCCCCCCGGCACTCGTGGGGAGAGGACAAAGGTACCAGGCGCATGCGCACAGGACTACAGACTACAGCTCCCAGGAGGCACGGCGGGACAGGAACCGGGAAAAAAAGGGAGGAGCAAGAAGGCGCGCGCTCTGCGAACACACACGGATACAGCCGCCGTGGTGAGCGTACCGCTGCGGAGGCTGCCGTGCCGTTGCGGCGCTGCTCCCTGTGGTTGTTGGCGTGTGGACGTACCGAGCGGACCGTTTGCCTGGAGTCTCAGGGGACAGGACGTGGATCCCGACCAGGGATTGGCTTCGGCCGTACCCCCGGTGGTGAGAATTGCGAACATCTTACTAACATTCCTACATAATATTCACACATACCAGACACTCACTTCTCCTTTCCAATATTCTTCTATTTCCCAAAGGCTCTCTCCAGGCTTTCCCTCTTATCCCTGTGCGGGAACGGGAACAGGGGGGAAGGGGAGAGGTTCTCTCTTGTTTTCTGTGTGTGTTGTTATTGGCATATAGATGTAGTGTTGTATAGCTGTTGGTATATGGATATATAGGTGTGGATATAGATATAGAGATAGACCTTGTGTGTTATTTGATATCGGACTTGCCAAACCCTCAGTGCCTTTAATAAATCTATTGATTCCTAAGCGTTGTTTGTGAGTGTGACGGGGAGTGGTCTTCAGCCCTCGGTTCCCCCGAGGTGGGGGTGTGGGTCGCGGCTTTACCTATCTCGGTCCGTGGCATTCTTGGCGTAGTCGGCAGGATCCGAGGGTCTGTTGTAGCCCCTGCACACAGACGCAGTGATAGTGAGAATGGAGAACAAAACAAGCGAAGCGATAATCGATATCGATGCTCCTGCGGAGGAGGCGTCTGGCGCTGAGTCAGGCAGCCCTGTGGTGGGGGCGATGGGTCCAACGGGCGCTAGAAGTCCGATATCTACCGAGCCACCGGCGGTACTTCCTCGCCCCTTGTATGCAGAGGTAATGGCACAGCCACCCGGCACGTACCCCCTTCCTTTCCCGTACCCCCGTGACTTTGAACGGCGGGTGTTGGAAGTGATGGTGCCCCTAAGACAGGAGCTAGAGACCCTGAGGCAGGAGGTTGCGACACAGTTGAGGAAGAAAGACACAGGGGCGAGGCGTAAGAAGGAGCAGAGCGAGGGAGACGAGAAGTTGTTACAGGAGATTATGCGGTTACAGGGAGAACAACAGGAGCGTGAAAGAAAATACAGGGAGTTAAAAAAGGATCATACCGACATGCGAGCAGAATACAAAAGGAAGCTGCTTGACATGCAGAGGGAACTTGCAAGGACGCTAAAGGCATTGGAGGACACGGTGAGGGATGTCAGGGCAAAAAACCGAGACATCTCGAAGTTGCAGCAAGAGATTGAAACATTGCAGAGGGATAATGAACGGCTCAAACAGGGGCCTCTTCCTCTTCCTCCACCCCCTGCTCCCCCTCAGGAAGAAAGGGAAAGCCAGAGAGGGAGAAACGTCCAGGGGTTTCTGGACACTATTATGTATGAATTAGAGAGCTGGTATGGAGAGGGGGAGGAGGAAGAGCAGGAAGAAAAAAAGGTGCTCCGGCCTGTTAGGCTAACTACCTATACCCAGAGAGCTGGGGCTGCACAAAGAGATACAGAGATAAAGGAAAAGCCCTATTCGCCTATTGATCTGGGTAAACTCAGAGAAAATATAGCAGACTGGCTTCTGTTTCTAGAGGCTGAATATGTCATGAGAGTATCACTCACAGGAGGGGACGACATCATGTTGACTGAATGGGAGGCAGATGGTTTTTGGGGACCTGGAATGGTGTTACTAACCGGAAATACAAATCACCCATGGTCTCTAACGCAGCGTGCAGCCTGGAATGTAGGTAAATCTGAGGTGGTGGAGCGAGGAGAACCGATTGCCCTAAAAGGGAGCTGTCGCGAACCGAGATAGGGAAAGCCACGACCCACTGCCTTTCACAAAGGAATCGAGGGCTATCACTCCCTGTTGCACTCACACACAACGCTCAAGAATCAGTGGGTTTATTAAAGGCACTACGGTCTAGACAAGGTTATTTCTACAGAACAATAACGATACACATATATATAGGAATAAACAAACAAACACGATAGGAATGATTCTACCCCCTCCACCCCCCGTTCACAGTCCCGGACAGGGATAGGAGAGGAGAACTTGGAGAGAGCCTTTAGGAAGATTAGTAGCAATAGGAAGATGTATGTATGAGTGTAAGAATGTCTGTAAGTGTTAATAGGAAATGTCAGAGTGTAGTCAAATTCGCAAGTCTCACCACCGGGGTACGGCCAAAACCGATCCCTAGTCGGGATCCTTCTCCAACGACTTCAGGCAGGCAGTCCGTTCGGTACGTCCACACGCCAACAACCACAGGAAAAGGCGCCTCTGGCTCCACGGTAGCCTCCACAGCGATGCACACGCGGCGGCGGCCACCTCCGTGGAAGCTGTGTCTGTTCAGAGACCGCGCCTGCCGGCTCCACTTCCGGCTCCGCTTCCGGCTCCGGCCCCGCTGTGCCTCCTGGGAGTTGTAGTTTGTGGTCTTGTGCGCATGCACCTTGTACTCACCAGTGCCGGGGAGTGCATTACCAGGACTGGCCAGTAGATGTCGCTGGATTAAAGGCCATCAAGGAGTCCGTCTCTCACATCTCACCCCGTGGCTTTTATGACAGCGACTTGTTTCCTGTGTGATGTGTGTCTAGGTATGTGTTTGTATATATATGTACATGTACATCTGTACCCTATCAGGCTCTTGTCCAAAGTCTTACCTCCTTCCCTATTTAAGACATATATATAATTTCACATAATTCCACATATATATATTGGATATATATATATCTATACACAATTATATATGTGACACTTTACGTGTGTTTCTGAGGGAACAATTCCCTATATGCGATACCACATATGCATATATATATATATGAAATACACAAGAGAAAATACCACATAAATAAAAGACCTGTTATGACTATATATATATATATTGGTGCACCATTAGTACCTTATGTACATACAACAACCCCAAAGGGGAAACAGTTCTTGGAGACATGATGCTGTATAGTAGGAGGTGTTGTGCAAACCATGGGGTGATCAAGTCCATAGTATGCACAAGGTACCCCCTCCTCAAACCAGTGTCGGGTTGATCAGACCCTATTCTGGCTTGGGATGTCTCCAGTTCTTTGGGTTGTTGGTTTAGCATATACACATTGCTATATATATAAGTACACAGATACATATTTACAATCAACCCTGAAACCCTGCCTCATTCAACATGAAGTATCCAATTTGTACTGATTTTGAGTTGTTTGTTATTCATGTCAGATGCAACCCACGTATTCGAGTTCACGGGTGTTTGTAGGATCATTTTGACTTTCCCAATGTTTGGCAGGTGAACCATTACAGTCTGTCCTGGGTATAGAGAGATTTTCTTGTTGCAAGGTTTTCTTTGTGTCTCCTTTTCTTGAGTGGGTGATGTAGGAAAGAAAGCAGTTAGACGAGGACACCCGTTCACCCCCCATCTGTTATTTATAGTGGTGACTGCATATCGCAACCTTTCATCCCATTTGGAGTCCTGTGGGCGGATAAGGCTTTTGATTAACCCGTTAGTACGTTCTACTATCCCATTTGCTTGGGGATAGTATGGCATATGAAATGTCCATTGGATGCCTTCACTTCTTGCCCACTGTTGTACCAGATGTGAAGTGAAGTGAGTACCATTATCAGACTGAATATGTGTAGGTTTAGGTAATACCCCAAATACCCTTTCCAGGAAGCGGACCGTATTTTCACCATTTGCTTTAGAAACAGCTTCAGCACAAGTTAGACCTGATACCACTTCTACCATCACAATGATATACTGTTTGTTCCCTGATTTGCGGAAAGGACCAATGTAGTCCACCTGCCAAGTGGACCACAAGGACTTTCCCTCTCGAATATGCAGAGTGTCAGCTGTCAGGGGATGCTTCCCCAACCGGATCTTACACAGATCACATTCAGAAATGATTGTTTTACACTGTTCACGGGTAACAGGCCATCCCCTGGTTTGTGCCTCCTTATACAAATCAAAGATCCCTGAGTGACCCCTTTTACAATGAAGCCATTCAAGCAACCTCTCCCACTCCTGGTTTTCTTCAGCTGTTCTGATTTCCACTACATTGATTTTGGCCAGTTCATCAACATAGTTATTCCACCTGCTAGCATCATTTTTCAGACTGGTCTGGTGAGCAGGAATCCACCCCACATGAAAGTTAGGATTTTTCTTGGCAATTTTTAGGATCTGTTGCCATTTTTCTTTCTGCCACACTGGCACCCTGTTAATCTCCCAATTGTTCTGTTCCCAGAAAGTTATCCATTCTACACAGCCCTTGAAGACCAAAAAGGAATCTGTGTAGATGTACACAGCGTCCTTGGCGGCCTTTTCCCGTACAAACACATTGAGAACAGCATCCAGCTCCCCCAGTTGTGCACTGCCCTTATCATGATTTATTATGCGTTCAGCCGTGGAAGGTTTGACTGCAGCAGATTTGAAAGACCAGGTTTTACCCTCTCTTCTGGCTGACGCGTCTGTGAACCAGGCATTAGTCATCTCACTTTTGTATTCTGGGGCCTCCTTAATAGGACTGGGAGTTTTCATAGTTAACTCTTTTTCCTCCATGGACTCAACGTGTTCCTGGATTTTTAGCTGTTTGTCTGGGCCTTCCTCTAGCTTGAAAAGACCAGAGTAGCACTCAATCTGGCTATACCATTTCCTGATTGTCCCCTTTTGGGATATACCCTCTGGAGGGGCTTTCCCAGACAGCACATGATTAACTACTTTGAAAGGACCCTGCAGTATCACCTTTTGTTTTTTAACAATTTTACTGACTTTTGTTAGTGCTGTGCACACTGTTAGCAATCCCTTCTCCAGAGTGGAGTATCGTTTTTCTGAGTCCTTAAAAGATTGTGAATAGAAGCCAATTGGTCGTGTACTCCCACTAGGTCCCTTTTGCCAAAAGTGATATGACAAGGCACTAGCTGAAAATCCCCATTCGATTGTTATTGGATCCTCTGGGTGAAGAGGTCCCAGAGTCTGGAAGGTTTGTGCTTCCAGTATTAGCAGTTCAAGGGCCTCATCATAGAATTTGTTCCATTCCCAGTGATGATTCTTTTTCAAGAGATCATAAAGAGGCCGTGCTATCACAGAGAAATCAGGGATATGTTTTCTCCAATACTGGAGGGTTCCCAGCAATTGTTGCAATTCTTTTTTATTAGCTGGTACCTTCATCTGAGTCAATTGGGACACGGTATCGGACGGAATAGTCCAGGTTCCCCCTTTCCACCTTATTCCCAGGAATTTTACCTCTTGGGATGGTGGTTGCCTTTTCCCTTCAGGGATTTCTAGCTGAATATCAGTTAGATGCTTAATTATAGCATCATACACGACTTTCACTTCTCCCTCACTCTGGCCCCCTATCAGTATATCATCTATGTACTGATAAACTTTGACTTTGGGATTGTTTTTGATTTCTGGAATGTTTTCCAGTTCACACGCAAGTGCGTGATGGGCCAGTGTGGGTGAGTGTTTATATCCCTGTGGCAACCTCGTGAAAGTGTATTGGACTCCATCCCAAGTGAAGGCAAAATACTTTTGGTCCTCGGTATCAATAGGGACCTGGAAAAACATGTCCTTAATATCCAGTGCTGCCAGCACAGGATGTGCTGCTTCCTGGATTTCTAGCACCAGTTCAGCTATGTTTGGTACGGCTGCAGTGAGGCCTTCTGTATTGGCATTCAATTTCCTGTAGTCTAAAGTTAGTCTCCATCTCCCATCTGGTTTCCTCACAGGCCAGACTGGGGCATTGTATGGTGAATGGCATGGCACTATTATACCTTTTTGTTTTAAATCAGCTATTACCTCCCTGATACCATCCTTGGCAGCAACTGGAATGGAATATTGTTTTACTCTTGTTGTTTTGCTCTGTGGCAGACGTGGGGCATGTTGTAACAACTTTACTTCCAGCGTTGGTGTGCCAAATGTCCAGTAGCGGCCTCGCTCATCTCTCCAGGCACGACCTGCCAAAACATCCAAACCTAACATGTTAGGAACATCACCTACAATCATTTTGGTTCGGATCGGTTGGTCATCTCCTGGAAGATGCATGGTGACCATGGCTGTTTTCTGTAAAGTAGAATTACCAAATGCTCCGCTTACACAAACCGATTTTGCAGAGGTGGTAATACCACAGTACCTTGCCTCCTCAGCTTTCAGTGTGGACATCTGGGCCCCTGTGTCTACAACAAAAGTAACAGGATAACGTTTTGGACCAACAGCACAAGTGAGTACCAGATCTCCATCCTTATTGTACACAAGTCTCAATATGTTTTGCCAGTCATTTGGGGGATTAGGACATTTCTGGATTAAGGGGTTCCTGGATTCCTGATTTATATGGGAGTCATGTTGACATTCTGTGTTAGGACTCTGTGTTTTACCCCTCCTCCGTCGCCTTTTTGATTTACTAGTAGTAGCAGGAGGAGGGAATTCTAGTTTCCCGAACTACTGGACCTTCCCTGTGCTTGAGCCCGAGTTCTAGACTGTGACCGGCCTCGGGCCCCAGTTTGTGATCTGGCTCGGGTTCGTGATTGTGATCTGCCTCGGGTTCGTCCCAGCACTTCACGGAAGAACTCAACCAGTTCCTTTAGCTCCTCATAAGGACGAGTCCTGGCTAGGAGCGATGCTGGCATTCCTGCCCGCCTGCCTTCCTCCTTAAGCCTAGCATCAGGCCCCTTGTTATCTTGTGTTGAGGAATGCTGTGTATCACAGATCTGTCTCCTGGGTGACCTCTGCTGTGATTTCTTCTGTCTATCTCTGTTTACCACATTCCAGTCACCCCGTGATCTGTCTTGCCTAGGAGAAGGGGGGTCTCGGGGTGGCTTGGCAGCAACTTCAGCATATGACAGCCGAACAGCTTTTTTTGGGTGCAGGGGCAGAGGGCCTAGTAGGGCCCTGATATACCTGACAGTTCTTAGCACAAGTCATCAAAGTCCGGGCTAAGTCACCCCATGTCATCTGTACCCGTCTACATGCAACCTCCTCTTGAAACTGCATGGCTTTTGTTTGGAGCGCCCCAGAAAGTCCCCTTATCAACACATTCATCCTTTTTTCTTTTATCTTAAGGGTCATAGGACTTGCATGCTCTGCTTCCAGTTCACCATCATGGATCATCTGGAGCACAGCAGCCCTACGAACATTTTCCATAATATTATTAGGATTCCCTTGTAGGGCACTCGGTTCCCCTCTATCAACCGGGTCAGTATCACTTACACTCCAGGCTGCACGCTGGGTTAGGGACCATGGGTGTGTTGCATCTCCAGTTTGTAAGACAATCCCAGGTCCCCAATAGCCATCGGCCTCTCGTTCAGTTAATATAATATCGTCTCCACCTGTGAGGGACACTCTCATGACATATTCAGCTTCTGTTTCTGTTTCTAGTCTGCTATATTTCTCTCTAAGTTTACCCATTTCTATGGACGAATAGGGCTTTTCTTTGATTTCTGTATCTCCTTGTGTAGCCCCTGCTCTCTGGGTATAAGTGGTTACTCTAACGGGCCGGAGTGTTTTCTTTTCTTCCTGTTCCTCCTCTGCCTCTTCTGCATACTGAGCCCCAAGGTCAAATGTCGGGGCCCGCTGTACTTTCCTCGCCTTTTGCACCACATCAGTGTGGGAGGACGGATCTGTAGAGATCCGCTCCTGCTGAGCAGCACATAACGCCATAATCATTGTTCCCTTTTCACTGGTAGTCATATCAGTCCTCTGTAAGACCTGGCTGATTGCCTGCTCCAAAGCACCGGCGTCCTCCTCCCCCCGAGGAGGATCAGGGGGTGTAGGACATGACCCCTGTTTGAGCCGTTCAATATTTTCCTGTAAAGTCATAATCTCTGTCTGCAATCTTGTGATGTCTCGGTTTTTTGACCTAGCATCCCTCTCCATGTCATCCAATACCTTTGTATGCTCCTTCTGCATATCATGTAACTTCTTTTCATATACTGTCTGCATGTCAGTATGATCTTTCTTTAACTCCCCATATTTTCTTTCAGACTCCTGCTTATACTGCGTATGCTCCTGTAGCAACTTATCATATTCATTGTTCTGCTTCTCCTTTCGTCTTGCTCCTAACTCTTTCTTTTTTGGCTGCTTTTGTCGCCATTCCTCAACCTCCTGCCTTAACAGCTTCAACTCCTCAACCTCCTGCCTTAACAGCTTCCACTCCTTAACCTGCTGCTTTAACGGCTTCAACTCCTCAACCTCCTGTTTTAACGGCTTCAACTCCTCAACCTCCTGTCTTAACAGCTTCAACTCCTCAACCTCCTGTCTTAACAGCTTCAACTCCTCAACTTGCTGCTTTAAGAGCTCAAACTCCTCAACCTCCTGTTTTAACGGCTTCAACTCCTCAACCTCCTGTTTTAACAGCTTCAACTCCTCAACTTGCTGCTTTAAGAGCTCCAACTCCGCAACTTGCTGCTTTAACAGCTCCAACTCCTCAACTTGCTGCTTTAACAGCTCCAACTCCCTATGTACCGTCTACTCGACATGCTCCTTCCATAAGTCTGACACCTCCTGCCTCAACACCTTGTACTCCTGCTCCAGATCCTGCATCCGTGTATCGTCTACAGACTGTGGTGGCACATCTGCCCTTGCCAAACCTCCAGCATGCGATGACTGAGGAGGTGTGCATGACAGGAGCACGGAGTGCAGAGGACGTCCCGGACCTCTGGAATCCGATGAACTCACTGTGCCCCCCTCAGTGCTTTCCGGCACAACGCCAGCCGCCCCCTCGAGGTCAATTGAAAGGTCCCTGCCTTCGCCCTCCATGTTCTGTGTCGGAGTGAGCGCGTTCAGGGCTACAACAGACCCTCGTAAATCCTGCCGACTACGCCAAAATGTCGCGAACCGAGATAGGGAAAGCCACGACCCACTGCCTTTCACAAAGGAATCGAGGGCTATCACTCCCTGTTGCACTCACACACAACGCTCAAGAATCAGTGGGTTTATTAAAGGCACTACGGTCTAGACAAGGTTATTTCTACAGAACAATAACGATACACATATATATAGGAATAAACAAACAAACAATACAAACAAACAAACACGATAGGAATGACTCTACCCCCTCCACCCCCCGTTCACAGTCCCGGACAGGGATAGGAGAGGAGAACTTGGAGAGAGCCTTTAGGAAGATTAGTAGCAATAGGAAGATGTATGTATGAGTGTAAGAATGTCTGTAAGTGTTAATAGGAAATGTCAGAGTGTAGTCAAATTCGCAAGTCTCACCACCGGGGTACGGCCAAAACCGATCCCTAGTCGGGATCCTTCTCCAACGACTTCAGGCAGGCAGTCCGTTCGGTACGTCCACACGCCAACAACCACAGGAAAAGGCGCCTCTGGCTCCACGGTAGCCTCCACAGCGATGCACACGCGGCGGCGGCCACCTCCGTGGAAGCTGTGTCTGTTCAGAGACCGCGCCTGCCGGCTCCACTTCCGGCTCCGCTTCCGGCTCCGGCCCCGGCCCCGCTGTGCCTCCTGGGAGTTGTAGTTTGTGGTCTTGTGCGCATGCACCTTGTACTCACCAGTGCCGGGGAGTGCATTACCAGGACTGGCCAGTAGATGTCGCTGGATTAAAGGCCATCAAGGAGTCCGTCTCTCACAGGAGCCCCACTGACATTATGGAAAACGCTCGTAGGGCCGCTGCCCTCCAAATGATCTATGATCATGAGTTGGTAGTAGAGCATGCAAGCCCCATGTCCCTTCAGGTAAAAGAGAGGAGAATGATTGTCTTGATTAAGGGGCTTTCTGGGGGGCTCCAGGTACGAGCCATGCGATGTCGAGAGGAGATTGCAGCCGGACGATCACAGGTCACGTGGGGTGACTTGGCCCAGGACCTGATTGATTGCGCTAAGATATGTGAATATAAGGACCCTAAGCCCTCCTCTTCTACACCCAAAAGGGCTGCTCGGCTGTCATATGCCGAAGTTGCTGCCAAGCCACCCCGAGACCCCCCTTCTCCTAGGCAAGACAGATCACGGGGTGACTGGAATGTGGTAAACAGAGATAGACAGAAGAAAAGACAGCAGAGGTCACCCAGGAGACAGATCTGTGATACACAGCATTCCTCAACACAAGATAACAAGGGGCCTTATGCTAGGCTTAAGGAGGAAGGCAGGCAGGCAGGAATGCCAGCATCGCTCCTAGCCAGGACTCGTCTTTATGAAGAGCTAAAGGAACTGGCTGAGTTCTTCCATGACGTGCTGGGACGAACCCGAGGCAGATCACAATCACGAACCCGAGCCAGATCACAAACTGGGGCCCGAGGCCGGTCACAGTCTAGAACTCGGGCTCAAGCACAGGGAAGGTCCAGTAGTTCGGGAAACTAGAATTCCCTCCTCCTGCTACTACTGGTAAGTCAAAAAGGCGATGGAGGAGGGGTAAAACACAGAGTCCTAGCACAGAATGTCAACATGACTCCCACATAAATCAGGAATCCAGGAACCCCTTAATCCAGGAATATTCTAGTCCCCCAAATGATTGGCAAAACATATTAAGACTCATGTATAATAAGGATGGAGATCTGGTACTCACTTGTGCTGTTGGTCCAAAATGTTATCCTGTTACTTTTGTTGTAGACACAGGGGCCCAGATGTCCACACTGAATGCTGAGGAGGCAAGGTACTGTGGTATTACCACCTCTGCAAAATCGGTTTGTGTAAGCGGAGCATTTGGTAATTCTACTTTACAGAAAACAGCCATGGTCACCATGCATCTTCCAGGAGATGACCAACCGATCCGAACCAAAATGATTGTAGGTGATGTTCCTAACATGTTAGGTTTGGATGTTTTGGCAGGTCGTGCCTGGAGAGATGAGCGAGGCCGCTACTGGACATTTGGCACACCAACGCTGGAAGTAAAGTTGTTACAACATGCCCCACGTCTGCCACAGAGCAAAACAACAAGAGTAAAACAATATTCCATTCCAGTTGCTGCCAAGGATGGTATCAGGGAGGTAATAGCTGATTTAAAACAAAAAGGTATAATAGTGCCATGCCATTCACCATACAATGCCCCAGTCTGGCCTGTGAGGAAACCAGATGGGAGATGGAGACTAACTTTAGACTACAGGAAATTGAATGCCAATACAGAAGGCCTCACTGCAGCTGTACCAAACATAGCTGAACTGGTGCTAGAAATCCAGGAAGCAGCACATCCTGTGCTGGCAGCACTGGATATTAAGGACATGTTTTTCCAGGTCCCTATTGATACCGAGGACCAAAAGTATTTTGCCTTCACTTGGGATGGAGTCCAATACACTTTCACGAGGTTGCCACAGGGATATAAACACTCACCCACACTGGCCCATCACGCACTTGCGTGTGAACTGGAAAACATTCCAGAAATCAAAAACAATCCCAAAGTCAAAGTTTATCAGTACATAGATGATATACTGATAGGGGGCCAGAGTGAGGGAGAAGTGAAAGTCGTGTATGATGCTATAATTAAGCATCTAACTGATATTCAGCTAGAAATCCCTGAAGGGAAAAGGCAACCACCATCCCAAGAGGTAAAATTCCTGGGAATAAGGTGGAAAGGGGGAACCTGGACTATTCCGTCCGATACCGTGTCCCAATTGACTCAGATGAAGGTACCAGCTAATAAAAAAGAATTGCAACAATTGCTGGGAACCCTCCAGTATTGGAGAAAACATATCCCTGATTTCTCTGTGATAGCACGGCCTCTTTATGATCTCTTGAAAAAGAATCATCACTGGGAATGGAACAAATTCCATGATGAGGCCCTTGAACTGCTAATACTGGAAGCACAAACCTTCCAGACTCTGGGACCTCTTCACCCAGAGGATCCAATAACAATCGAATGGGGATTTTCAGCTAGTGCCTTGTCATATCACTTTTGGCAAAAGGGACCTAGTGGGAGTACACGACCAATTGGCTTCTATTCACAATCTTTTAAGGACTCAGAAAAACGATACTCCACTCTGGAGAAGGGATTGCTAACAGTGTGCACAGCACTAACAAAAGTCAGTAAAATTGTTAAAAAACAAAAGGTGATACTGCAGGGTCCTTTCAAAGTAGTTAATCATGTGCTGTCTGGGAAAGCCCCTCCAGAGGGTATATCCCAAAAGGGGACAATCAGGAAATGGTATAGCCAGATTGAGTGCTACTCCGGCCTTTTCAAGCTAGAGGAAGGCCCGGACAAACAGCTAAAAATCCAGGAACACATTGAGTCCATGGAGGAAAAAGAGTTAACTATGAAAACTCCCAGTCCTATTAAGGAGGCCCCAGAATACAAAAGTGAGATGACTAATGCCTGGTTCACAGACGCGTCAGCCAGAAGAGAGGGCAAAACCTGGTCTTTCAAATCTGCTGCAGTCAAACCTTCCACGGCTGAACGCATAATAAATCATGATAAGGGCAGTGCACAACTGGGGGAGCTGGATGCTGTTCTCAATGTGTTTGTACGGGAAAAGGCCGCCAAGGACGCTGTGTACATCTACACAGATTCCTTTTCGGTCTTCAAGGGCTGTATGGAATGGATAACTTTCTGGGAACAGAACAATTGGGAGATTAACAGGGTGCCAGTGTGGCAGAAAGAAAAATGGCAACAGATCCTAAAAATTGCCAAGAAAAATCCTAACTTTCATGTAGGGTGGATTCCTGCTCACCAGACCAGCCTGAAAAATGATGCTAGCAGGTGGAACAACTATGTTGATGAACTGGCCAAAATCAATGTAGTGGAAATCAGAACAGCTGAAGAAAACCAGGAGTGGGAGAGGTTGCTTGAATGGCTTCATTGTAAAAGGGGTCACTCAGGGATCTTTGATTTGTATAAGGAGGCACAAACCAGGGGATGGCCTGTTACCCGTGAACAGTGTAAAACAATCATTTCTGAATGTGATCTGTGTAAGATGCGGTTGGGGAAGCATCCCCTGACAACTGACACTCTGCATATTCGAGAGGGAAAGTCCTTGTGGTCTACTTGGCAAGTGGACTACATAGGTCCTTTCCGCAAATCAGGTAACAAACAGTATATCATTGTGATGGTAGAAGTGGTATCAGGTCTAACTTGTGCTGAAGCTGTTTCTAAAGCAAATGGTGAAAATACAGTTCGCTTCCTGGAAAGGGTATTTGGGGTATTACCTAAACCTACACATATTCAGTCTGATAATGGCACTCACTTCACTTCACATCTGGTACAACAGTGGGCAAGAAGTGAAGGCATCCAATGGACATTTCATATGCCATACTATCCCCAAGCAAATGGGATAGTAGAACGTACTAACGGGTTAATCAAAAGCCTTATCCGCCCACAGGACTCCAAATGGGATGAAAGGTTGCGATATGCAGTCACCACCATAAATAACAGATGGGGGGTAAACGGGTGTCCTCGTCTAACTGCTTTCTTTCCTACATCACCCACTCAAGAAAAGGAGAAACAAAGAAAGCCTTGCAACAAGAAAAAAATCTCCCTACACCCAGGACAGACTGTACTGGTTCACCTGCCAAATATTGGGAAAGTCAAAATGACCCTGCAAACTCCTGTGAATTCAAACACCTGGGTTGCATCTGACATGAATAACAAACAACTCAAAATCAGTACAAATTGGATACTTCATGTTGAATGAAGCAAGACAGATTGTAGAGATAGGTTGTAACTGTGTATCTGTGTACTTGTGTATATAGCAATGTGTATATGCTAAACCAACAAACCAAAGAACCGGAAACATCCCAAGCCAGAATAGGGTCTGATCAGCCCGGCACTGGTTTTGAGGGGGGAGGTACCTTGTGCATACTATGGACTTGATCACCCCATGGTTTGCACAACGCCTCCTACTATACAGCATCATGTCTCCTATACCTATTTCCTCTTTGGGTTGTGGTCTGTAAATAAGATACTAATGGTGCACCAATATATTCATTATGGGTTTTCTATTTATATTTCTCTTATGTATTATATATATGAGTATATATATATATGAATGAGTTTATAAGTATATATGTTGTATAGGGAATTGTTCTCTCAGAAACATGCATAAAACGTTATATACGTTGTTTTAGATGTGTAGATATGAAATATGTGAGATTGTATATATGTTTGTCTCAAACAGGGAAAGAGGTAAGAGTTTGGACAAGAGCCTACTAGGGTACAGATGTACATACATATACAGACACAAACATACACCACACAGGAACCAAGTCGCTGTCATAAAAGCCACGGGGTGAGATGTGAGAGACGGACTCTATAATGGCCTTTAATCCAGCGACATTCCCTGACCATTCCTGGCGATGCGCCCGCCGGCACTCGTGGGGAGAGGACAAAGGTACCAGGTGCATGCGCACAGGACTACAGACTACAACTCCCAGGAGGCACGGCGGGGCCGGAACCGGGAAAAAAAGGGAGGAGCAAGAAGGCGCGCGCTCTGCGAACACACACGGATACAGCCGCCGCGGTGAGCGTACCGCTGCGGAGGCTGCCGTGCCGTTGCGGCGCTGCTCCCTGTGGTTGTTGGCGTGTGGACGTACCGAGCGGACCGTTTGCCTGGAGTCTCAGGGGACAGGACGTGGATCCCGACCAGGGATTGGCTTCGGCCGTACCGCCGGTGGTGAGAATTGTGAACATCTTACTAACATTCCTACATAATATTCACACATACCAGACACTCACTTCTCTTTTCCAATATTCTTCTATTTCCCAAAGGCTCTCTCCAGGCTTTCCCTCTTATCCCTGTGCGGGAACGGGAACAGGGGGGAAGGGGAGAGGTTCTCTCTTGTTTTCTGTGTGTGTTGTTATTGGTATATAGATGTAGTGTTGTATAGCTGTTGGTATATGGATATATAGGTGTGGATATAGATATAGAGATAGACCTTGTGTGTTATTTGATATCGGACTTGCCAAACCCTCAGTGCCTTTAATAAATCTATTGATTCCTAAGCGTTGTTTGTGAGTGTGACGGGGAGTGGTCTTCAGCCCTCGGTTCCCCCGAGGTGGGGGTGTGGGTCGCGGCTTTACCTATCTCGGTCCGCGACATGTCCTATCAATGAGCCCCACCAACTCCCGTGCGAGAATCCTTCTCCCCTTTTGAGACAGCTGAACTCTGTCTGTCCCCGGCAGGCCTGGTGCCACATAAATGTTCCCATGATCAAAGAAACCAAAATTCCGCTTGTGGCACCAGCCCCTGAGCCACATGTTAAACAGCTTTGTTTTCCTATTCCTCTCAGTGTTCAGTGTAGTCTTCCCTGCCACTGAAGGGATTGAGGAAAACACTACTTTTGCTCCTGATCCTTCAACCAATCGCCCCAGTGCCTTGAAGTCCTTCTTAATTGCTTTGGTACTTCTGTCCTCAGCCTCATCACTTCCAACCTGTATGACCAGTAATGGATAATAATCAGAGGGCCATACCAGACTAGGGAGTTTCTTGGTAACATCTCTGACCCAGGCCCCAGGGAGGCAGCAGACTTCCCTATGGGATGTGTCTGGTTGGCATATGGGGCCCTCCGTTCCCCTCAGAAGGGAATCACCTACAACAGTTACTCTCCTTTTTTTCCTGACACAAGTAGTCTTAATGCATGGGGCTGGCTGAGTCACACCAGGCAACCCCCTGGATGGACCTTCATCTACTTCCTCCTTTGCCTGGTCCTCCAGTTTCAGAGCCCCATACCTATTGTGCAAGGGCAACTGGTAAGGTGAGGGAGGCCAGGAGGGGGTTCACCTGCTTCCACTCCCCCCTGTCTCTTTGCTCTTCTCCTGCTGCCTGGTGGCAGGAGGGGATCCTCAGTTTCTTGAGGAGCCTCTGTCTGCTGCCTTTGCCCCAGAGTGTGGCTCCACCAGTCTATCTCCCTCACACTCCCTGATACTTCTCCACCTTTCCAATTTCTCCTCTAGTTCTGCCACTTGACTGAGCAGATCATTTACCTGCTCACACCTCACACAAGCATCCTCTCTGCTGCCCTCTGGCACCAGTGCCAGGCTCAGGCACTCCCTGCGGTCAGACACTTGGGCAGCTACATGTTTGTGAGGGAGTTCCATTTGGGTCCCCACATTCCTCCTAGCAACAGCTTTTGACTGCGTGGTCACCATGTGTCGCGGACCGAGACGGGTAAAGCCGCGACCCACACCCCCTCCTCAGGGGATTGAGGGCTGAGGACCACTCCCCATCACACTTACAAACAACGCTTAGGAATCAATAAGTTTATTAAAGGCACTGAGGTTTTGGCAAGTCCAATATCAAATGTTATATATACAAATGACACACAAAAAGACTATCTATATATCTATATACCAACAGCTATACAACAATATATCTATATACCACTAACAACACACACAGAAAACAAGAGAGAACTCCCCCCCTTTACCCCTGCTCCCGTTCCCGGACAGGGATAAGAGGGAAAGCCTGGAGAGAGCCTTTGGGAAATAGAGGAAAATTGAAAAGAGGAGTGTCTGGTATGTGTGAATGTTATGTAGGAATGTTAGTAAGAAGTGTCAGAATGTAGTTCGCAATTCTCACCACCGGGGTACGGCCGAAACCGATCCCTGGTCGGGATCCTCGTCCTTTCCCCTGAGACTCCGGGCAAGCAGTCCGTTCGGTACGTCCACACGCCAACAACCACAAGAAAAGGCGCTCTATAGCTTCACGGCAGCCTCCACAGCGATACACTCACAGCGGCGGCTATATCCGTAGTGTTCGCAGTACGCGCCTTTCGGCTCCCCTTCCGGTTCCGGCCCCGCTGTGCCTCCTGGGGGCTGTAGTCTGTGGTCCTGTGCGCATGCGCCTGGTACCTCTGTCCTCTTCTCACGAGTGCCGGGGAGTACATTACCAGGACTGGTCAGTAGATGTCGCTGGATTAAAGGCCATTATGGAGTCCGTCTCTCACACCATGATATATATATACACACACACACACTGCCTGAAAGATCTAATATATATAACTACCTGAAAATATACTGCTTCGTTAACTGATAATCAACTAGCTAACTGCTAGATCCTAACTACTAACTGCCTAAGGATTCTCGCTGCCACACCTCAGCTCTTCTCTCCCCTCCCTAGGTCGCAGCTCCTCAGCGCCCTGCCCGCGCGAACTGCCGCATGAACTGCCGCGCCATGCCTCACAGACATGCCACGCCTTACAGACATGCCACACCCCTATTTGCCTGCTCCTGTTTGCCGTGCTCCGGGTCACTTGTGCTCCCTAGGGGCTTTTAAATCTCCCGCGCAGCTCCTGGCCATGCCTCTTCTGTGCCTGATTGGTTGCCACAGACTTCCTGGTTCCGCTGGGGCTCAGGCTGTGAGTGGGGGGGGTCCCTGAGCTCAGGAACCCCACTGCACAGTGTGATCGAACCCGCTCCTCAGGCTTACCTCAGTTGTTGCCACTGCTGCTGCCGCCACTGCTGCTGTTGCTACTGCTGCTGTCGCTGCCTCACTTCCAGAGACGGGGCTTCCACAACTTCCCTGGGCAACCTGTTCCAGTGTCTCACCACCCTCACACTAAAGAATTTCTTCCTAATGTCTAACCTAGAACTTCCCTCTTCCAGTTTTAATCCGTTACCTCTTCTCCTTTCACTACAAGCCCTTGTAAAAAGTCACTCCCCAGCTTTCCTGTAGGATCCCTTCAGGCACTGGAAGGCCACTATAAGGTCCCTCCAGAGTCTTCTCTTCTCCAGGCTGAACAGCCCCAACTCTCTCAGCCTGTCCTCATAGGATAGGTGCTCCATCATCTTCGTGGCCCTTCTCTGGACTTTCTCCATGAGCTCCATGTCCTTCTTATGCTGGGGGCTCCAGAACTGGACACAGTACTCCAGGTGGGGTCTCGCAAGAGCCAAGTAAAGGGAGAGAATCACCTCCTTCGACCTGCTGGCCACACTTCTTTTGATGCAGCCCAGGAAATAGATGGCTTTCTGAGCTGCTTGTCATTACTCAGGGCCCCATTAAAATAATTCTTTTTCCACGTCACTTCATATAGAGGGCTCACAGTCTGACTGTAGTCTGGAATATGCATTCACCAGAAACCCACAATGCCCAAGAAAACTTGTCCCCTTTTTATTAGTTTTTATTAGTTGGTGGAGACATGGCTGTTATTTTGTTAATCGTGTCCATCAGGATCTGTCATCATCCATCATGTCACAACATGGGCAGGGCAACCCAGATTAGACCTCCTTGCTTTCTAAACTCCTTCTCAGAGAGCAGGCTAGGTGTGGCTGGATCCAACCTGTTCTGGTTTAAATATTAAAGGTGAACCCCAGACAACCAGAGGACAGAATTGTTCTCTATTACCCCCCACCTCCTCCCTCCCAAGGGAAAATAGAAAGGGGAATAAGAGAGAGACTTCAACTTTGGAAATTGAAACCAGAAACAAGTTTACTATAACACAACAAAAAAAAAAAGGGTAAAACGGAGGGGAGGGGGGGGGGAGGGGAGGGGGGAAGTGAGAAAACAGAGGCGGAGGGGGGGGGGGAAAGGGTGAGTAAATATTTATATACAAATATACAAAACCGATCTCAAGGATGGCAGGGATATGGGGAACGCAGGGCCGCTCCAGAAGAGGTCCACGGCTCCTCACAGCACCCGATGTATTTGGATTCTGGAGCGAGCACGTGGGAAGCCGAAGGAAGCCAGCAGCACACCCGGCAGGGGAAAAGGAGTAGGAAGAAAAGGGGGGAGCGGCTTCCGGTTCTGGTGGCTTTTATAGATTGTGACAGGAAGTGGGTGGGAATACTGACCCCTGCCAGTCTCTCAGGGTGCTAAGGACCCCTCTCTCTCCGATAGGTGTCCAGCACAATGCCGGGGTCTCCCAAACCATAACATTCCACCCCTTATTCCAATCCACTTCCCGTCAAAAGGTTCACCAGGTTGTGAACTGTCCGTATGTAGTATAGTCCATTGAGTCCAGGCTCTGGATTTTTTTTTTTTTTTTTATATCCATCAGGGAGGTCTCTCAGGGCAGAGGAGGTGTCACAGGGTTCTTGGGACTTCATGCTCGTGTTCTGCAGGTCCTTGGGCGCCACTGCATTCTCCTGGAGAGAAAACACTGAAAACAACTTATTACTATCATGCAGTAATTAAAACTACACAACCCAAACTAAATGCTCTCAGCTAGTGTTAAGCTCCCCTGTGGTACACACTGAACTTCACCATTCTCCTGCACCACCCACCAAGTATGTCCAGGACCTTGAGCAGAGACAACCCCACGGATGGGTTGGCCTCTGCCCAAAGCAGGGTACACCCAAACAGTTTTTCCCAGTAGATTCCTTTCACACACAACGGGGACTTTATCCCCATCCACTGTATGTAAAAGGTTTGACTGGGCAGGTCCGGCTCGGTTAACAGATCCCCTAGTATTAACTAGCCAAGTAGCTTCTGCCAAATGCTTATCCCAATTTTTAAAAGTCCCACCACCCATTGCTTTCAGAGTGGTTTTCAACAGGCCATTGTAGCGTTCAATCTTGCCAGCTGCTGGTGCATGATAAGGGATGTGGCATATCCATTCAATGCCATGCTCTTTGGCCCAGCTGTCAATTAGGTGGTTCCTGAAATGAGTTCCATTGTCCGATTCCATCCTCTCAGGGGTACCACGTCTCCATAAGACTTGTCTTTCGAGGCCCAAAATAGTGTTACGAGCAGTGGCATGAGGGACGGGATATGTTTCCAGCCATCCAGTGCTTGCTTCCACCATTGTAAGCACGTATCGCTTGCCATTACGAGTCTGAGGGAGGGTGATGTAATCAACCTGCCAGGCCTCGCCATACTTGTATTTGCACCAACGTCCATTATGCCACAAAGGTTTTAGCCGTCTGGCTTGTTTGACTGCTGCACATATGTCACAGTCATGGATAACCTGTGTAATAGTATCTAGAGTTAGATCTAAACCTCGGTCACGGGCCCATCGGTATGTTGCATCTCGTCCTTGATGCCCAGATGTGTCGTGGGCCCACCGGGCTAAGAACAGTTCACCTCTGTGCTCCCAGTCCAGATCTGTTTGGAACACTTTAGCTGCCTGGTCTGCTTGATGGTTGTGTTTCTGTTCTTCAGTGGCCTGGCTCTTTGGTACGTGGGCATCTACGTGCCTGACCTTTACTGTCAGTGTCTCTAGTCGGGCTGCAATATCTTGCCACAGGCAGGCAGCCCAAATAGGCTTCCCTCTGCGCTGCCAATTGTCCCGTTTCCATGCCTTTAGCCACCCCCACAAAGCATTTGCTACCATCCAGGAATCTGTGTAGAGGTAAAGTATTGGCCACTTCTCCCGCTCTGCAATGTCTAGGGCCAGCTGGACGGCCTTTACTTCTGCAAATTGGCTCGATTCACCTTCTCCATCCTTAGCTTGTGCAACCTGTCTTGTAGGGCTCCAGACAGCAGCTTTCCACCTCTGCTTACTTCCTACAAGACGGCAGGATCCATCTGTGAAAAGAGCAAATTGCTTTTCATGATCTGAGAGCTGATTATATGGGGGAGCTTCCTCAGCACGAGTCACTATCTCATCTGGTGGCATTCCAAAATCTCTGCCCTCTGGCCAGTTTGTAATCACCTCCACCATGCCTGGGCGATGTGGGCCCCCTATTCGAGCTCGCAGTGTTATCAGGGCCATCCACTTGATCCAGGTGGCATCGGTGGCATGGTGTGTGGATGAGTCCCTCCCTTTATACATCCATTCCAGGACTGGCAGTCGAGGTGCTAGGAGGAGCGTTGCTTCTGTACCAATTACCTCAGAAGCAGCTCGGACTCCCTCATAGGCAGCTAATACCTCTTTTTCACTTGGGGTGTAATTGGCTTCCGAGCCTTTATACTGCCGGCTCCAAAATCCTAGGGGACGACCTCTCGTCTCATCAGGTGCCTTTTGCCAGAGGCTCCAGATAAGACCAGTGTCACCTGCTGCAGTGTAGAGCACGTTTTTGATGTCTTGTCCAGTTCGGACAGGTCCCAGAGCCACTGCACGGACTATCTCTCGCTTTATCTGTTCAAAGGCCTGTTGCTGTTCAGGGCCCCATGCAAAATTCCTTTTCTTTCTAGTGACTTCATAGAGGGGTTTCACAATCTGAGCGTACCCGGGAATGTGCATTCTCCAAAACCCCACAGTGCCTAGGAAGGTCTGCGTCTCTTTCTTGTTAGTGGGTGAAGCCATAGTTGCTATTTTACTGACCACATCCATAGGGATGTGTCGCCGCCCATCTTGCCATCTGACCCCTAGGAACTGGATCTCTCTGGCTGGCCCCTTGACCTTGCTTCTCTTTATAGCAAAGCCAGCTTCTAACAGAATGTCGATTACTTCCCTACCTTTTTCAAAGACTTCCTCTGCTGTATTACCCCATACAATGATGTCATCAATGTATTGCAGATGGTCTGGAGCTCCACCCTTCTCCAGTGCAGTATGGATCATCCCGTGGCAGATGCTAGGGCTGTGCTTCCACCCCTGGGGCAGTCGATTCCAGGTATACTGGACACCCCTCCAGGTGAAAGCGAATTGAGCTCTGCACTCTGCTGCTATGGGAATGGAGAAAAAGGCGTTAGCAATGTCAATAGTGGCATACCATTTAGCTGCTTTGGATTCCAGTTCGTATTGAAGTTCCAACATGTCTGGAACCGCAGCGCTCATCGGTGGTGTGATTTCATTCAGACCACGATAGTCCACAGTTAATCTCCATTCCCCATCAGGCTTCTGCACTGGCCATATAGGGCTGTTAAAGGGTGAATGAGTCTTACTTATCACTCCTTGGCTCTCTAGTCGACGAATCAGGTTATGTATGGGGAGCAGGGAGTCTCTATTGGTGCGGTACTGTTGACGATGTACTGTAGTAGAAGCTGTCGGTACCTGTTGCTCCTCCACCTTCATCAGGCCCACCACAGAAGGGTCATCGGAGAGACCGGGCAGGGTAGACAGCTGTTTAATGCCCTCAGTCTCTACAGCTGCTACCCCAAAGGCCCATTTATACCCTTTCGGGTCTTCAAAGTACCCTTTCCAGAGAAAGTCTATACCAAGGATGCATGGAGCATCTGGGCCAGTTACAATCCGATGGGTCTCCCAATCATTCCCAGTCAGGCTAATTTCAGCCTCCAATACAGTCAATTCTTGAGACCCTCCAGTGACTCCAGAGATGGTGATGGAGTCTGCCCCTCTGTGATTGGATGGTATCAAAGTGCACTCTGCACCAGTGTCCACCAGGGCTCTATAACTCTGTGGTTCTGTTGTGCCAGGCCACCGAATCCACACTGTCCAATAAACTCGGTTATCCCTCTCCTCCACCTGGCTGGAGGCAGGGCCCCTCTAATGTTGAGCATGACATCCACAGGTGACACAGGGGTTTGTGTGGTGTGCTGGACTCACATTTGAGTCTGCCACCCATCTGCTTGGGCCAGCGGTGGCTTCCTGGGAGACCGGGGCAGTCATCATTCTGGGACCATTAGCCCTAGAGGCACCACCCTGCAGCTGCCGTACTCTTGCACGCAGAGCAGCGGTGGGTTTGCCATCCCATTTGCTCATGTCCTCACCATGGTTGAGCAGAGTAGACCATAGAGACCTTCGTGTTGGGTTCTGCCCAACCTGAACTGGTCTCCTAGGAGGGCCCCTGTTTCTAATGGCTGATACATGGTTCCATGAATCAGGAGAGATATAGGTGGTTTTCTCCCTCTCCAGTCTGGATACCCTATCGCCTAATGTCTTCCACTCCTCAACTGTTTTTTCCACAGCTGAGACACGGGCATTCAAGGGGTTAGAGATATTGTCTGCATACCGCCTTAGCTGGCTAGCAAATTCATCCACAGTTGGTAGTGTTTCACCGTCCCCTGCAAAAACCCTTCCTCCTAAAATGGTGGAATACATAGGAGGAGCACACTGTGCAAGCTTCTTTAACATAAGCTTACTACATGGCAGCTCATCAGGACTTTCAGGCGTGTCCCCATTACCATAGATGACCTCCCGGACTGCCATCTCTCTCAGATAAGCAATCCCTCTATCTACAGTGTTCCACCTACTGGGTCGACATTCAATGTCCTCCCTATGGGGATACCGGCTTTTGACAGTCATTAACAGGCGGTGCCAGAGATTATGAGTACCGTTTTTCCTCCCAATCATCTTATTGATGCCTGAATCTCTGGCTATCGATCCCAACTGCCGAGCTTCCCTGCCCTCCAGGTCTATCCCATCAGCTCCCAAGTCATAACACCGCAACAGCCATGAAATCAGTGACTCATCCTCCCTACGAGTATAATCCTTTCTTATGTCCCTTAACTCTTTCATGGACATAGATTTAACAATTATTTCAGGGTCTGAGTCGCTATCATGTTTTGTTCCTGCCTCCGCCTGCCCCTGTCCGTGCCCATCGCCTGCCCCTCCCCCTGTATCCGAATTCTCATCACTAACGCGGCGGTCGGACTTCTTTAGATGTTTCCTCCGAGTTGTTACAGGGGCGACCAGGACTGGTTCGGGCTGAGGGGGAGCGGTACCGCTCCCTACCGGGCGTGCCGCCGGTGCCACAGCAGACCCGGAGGCGGCACGTTTCTGCGCGGCCGGCACAGCGCAGCTGCAGCTCGCGGCGGCAGCGGGAGGTGACGCGGCGGCAGGGGCGGGGACTGCAGGGGCAGGGATCGCGGCGGCAACGGGAGGGATCGCGGCGGCAACGGGAGGGATCGCGGCGGCAACGGGAGGGGCCGCGGCCGCTCGGGTTTCCCGCGCTGCCGTCACGAGGCAGCGGCCACTCGCAGCCATTTTCCCATACCAGTTTTTAACTATAGACCACCCCTGGTACACATTCAGGCACACCGATATCACCAACAGCAAGTAACAGACATTCCCGAAGCCTCCAGACTCTGGGACGGTGAAATTGCCAGAGAAAGGAGTGGAGTAATTTTCCGTGACACTCGAAAAAGGGACAGAATAATTTTGCATAACCGTAAAAATCATAGAACGGCTCCTGAACGCCTTAAACCGATCTGCAGCCCAGCTCCTCCCAGCAGCCCGTAATGCTTGACCACAATGGGAAAGTAAGAAACCAGGTACATATAACAAAAAACCCTGAACCTCCGTCACAACAAAAGCCGTGGCTATATGAAAAAATAGGGTTTTAGCAATCCACATAAGAATCGCCATTTCAAAATAAAATTCCTTTTTCCAGTTTCAATTTCCAAACTCACAATTCTTTAAAATAAAACCTAAATTTCGGGGCCCACGTTGGGCGCCAATTATTCTGTTCTGGTTTAAATATTAAAGGTGAACCCCAGACAACCAGAGGACAGAATTGTTCTCTATTACCCCCCACCTCCTCCCTCCCAAGGGAAAATAGAAAGGGGAATAAGAGAGAGACTTCAACTTTGGAAATTGAAACCAGAAACAAGTTTACTATAACACAACAAAAAAAAAAAGGGTAAAACGGAGGGGAGGGGGGGGGGAGGGGAGGGGGGAAGTGAGAAAACAGAGGCGGAGGGGGGGGGGGAAAGGGTGAGTAAATATTTATATACAAATATACAAAACCGATCTCAAGGATGGCAGGGATATGGGGAACGCAGGGCCGCTCCAGAAGAGGTCCACGGCTCCTCACAGCACCCGATGTATTTGGATTCTGGAGCGAGCACGTGGGAAGCCGAAGGAAGCCAGCAGCACACCCGGCAGGGGAAAAGGAGTAGGAAGAAAAGGGGGGAGCGGCTTCCGGTTCTGGTGGCTTTTATAGATTGTGACAGGAAGTGGGTGGGAATACTGACCCCTGCCAGTCTCTCAGAGTGCTAAGGACCCCTCTCTCTCCGATAGGTGTCCAGCACAATGCCGGGGTCTCCCAAACCATAACACAACCGTAGTCTCAGACCTGGCCCTTCCAGGGAGAGGGATTAAAATATTACAGTCTTAGGAAATGCTCGACGGTCTGATACCCCTTGATCGGATTAAGGTGAAACGACACTCAAGGTCTTGTTTCCGAGAAATCCTCACAAAGAACTTAATAGAGCAATGAGTCAGTTTTAAGCAGGTATTCTTTATTGCAGCTCTGGGTGCGTGGGGGATCTTTCCTCCTAGCACGCACACCAGGCTGGCTTTATTCCCACAGTATATACAATTCAGATATGCATATTCATTATTATATATATATCATATCATATTCATATTGCTGGGGCATCTTGTTCCCGTGATTAAGTCCCGTTATTATTAGAGCTACATTCTTGTGGTTATCTACACAAAGCTTACCTTAGCACCACTATCTTCTAGGCTAAGCATCTCACAAACTACACATGACAACAACCCTGTTTCAATCCCCCCTTTTCTTAAAAGTTTGCAAATTCTTTTGCAATTGCTATATTACCCCTCCCAAGTGCTGACACTTATAATCAAACTCAGCGCCCTAATCGCAAACATAGATTGCCAGTAGCTTCGGCGGTCGTGAATAGTGAATCCATGCTGGCAGTTCATTAATCTTGACTGCAGTGAAGGTAGTTAATAGAACTTGAAAGGGGCTGTCCCACACCTCCTCCAGAGGTTTACCTGTAATAGTTTTCACATACACATAATCTCCAGGTTCAATATAGTGAATTGGATGATCTAATCCCCGACTACGAGTTCTCAATACTTGTTCAATTGTTCTTGTAACTGTATTAAGTATTTACTTAAATTTCCCTCTCCCCGTTGATGTGTGTCAGTGCTTTCTGATACACAATTATACGGTCGCCCATATAAAATTTCAAAAGGACTCAATCCTTCCCTGGTCCTAGGCTTCACCCTTACTCTTAATAGAGCCAAGGGTAAAGCCTGAGGCCATGGCAGATCTGCTTCTTGCCCTAATTTTGTCAGTTGTTTGATTAAATGGTTCATTTTTTCTACCTGTTCACTGGCTTGTGGCCTATAAGGTGTTTGTAACTGCCAATCAATTTTCAAAAATTCCGTACTAATTATCTGGATTACTTTTGCACAAAAATGAGATCCTCTATCTGAAAAATAACATCCGGGACCCCAAATCTTGGGATGATCTCATTTAACAATACCTTTGAAACTTCCCTCGCCTTGTTTGTTCTGCAAGGGAAAGCCTCAGGCCATCCCAAAAATGTATCTGTCATTACTAGTAGGTATCTGAACCCCCCTTTTCTTGGGAGTTCAGTTAAGTCAATTTGCCAATGTTGTCCTGGACTCCCTTTACCAATGACTCCAATTTGGACTTTGTTTGTGGTATGTGGGTTGTTTTTGAGGCAAATTACACATCTTTGAGTTATCTGTTTAGTAATAGTGTATAGATTATGGCCCACTACCTTTTGACTAAGAGTCTTATACAAAGGGTCAGTTCCCCAGTGGGTTTTATCATGTTCATCCTTCACAAGTCTCCAGACATGTCCTGAGGGAACAATTACTTTCCCATCAGGAGTATGGGCCCACCCCTCTGGGTGCATCTTACCATTCAAATCCTTTATCAATTTCTGATCTTCTTTATTATAATAAGGTTTTTTATTAAGAATTTTTAGTTTACCATCTGGAATAAAATAGAATGCTTCTACCTCTGCAGCTTTTCTTGCCTCAAAGTCTACAAGCCAATTTCCTTGGTCTAGGTCAGTTGTCCCCTTTTGATGTCCTCTGCTGTGCATGATTGCTACTTAATTTGGTAGCTTTATGGCATCTAATAGTTTTAAGATTTCTTCAGCATGTTAATTTGTTTACCTTGTGAGGTTAGAAGGCCTCTTTCTTTCTAAGTTGCCCCGTGGGCATGTACTACACCAAATGCATACCTGGAATCAGTCCAAATATTTATTTTCTTTCCTTCAGCCAGTTCAAGAGCTCTAGTCAAGGCTATGATTTCTGCCTTCTGGGCTGAAGTTCCTACAGGCAGGGGTTTTGCCTCAACGACCCCCTGAAGAGTCGTAACTGCATATCTTGAAAGTAATTTACCATTTTTGATGAAGTTGCTCCCATCCATGAACCAGGAGTCTTCCGCATCTGGTAAGGGAGTCTCTTTGAGATCTGGTCTGCTGGAATAGACCATTTCAATCATCTGCAGACAGTCATGGCTCTTAGGTTCTTCAAGTTTTTCTCCACTGAGGAAAGAAGCTGGATTGATAACATTAGTTTACTTCAATTGTTACATCATCCACTTATACTAAGATAGCTTGATATTTTAAAAACCTGGATGGGGACAGCCAGTGCCCTCCTTTCTGCTCCAGTACTGCAGACACCATGTGGGACACTTGGATTATGATCTTCTGGCCTAAGGTGAACTTCCGGGCTTCCTGGACATTTAACACAATTGCAGCCACTGCTCTCAGGCAAGCTGGTCAACCCTTACTGACTTAATCTAGTTGTTTCAAGAAGTATGCTACTGCTCTCTTATACGGCCCTAGTCTCTGGGCCAATATTCCAAGAGCAATGCTCTTGAATGAGAACAGCCAGAAAGGTTTTGTAGGATCTGGAAATCCAAGGGCTGGTGCTTTCATCAGCTCTTTCTTGAGGGCCTTAAAAGCTTTTCTTGACTCTTTAGTCCACTGTAGGGTCACCTGGCTGCGTTTTATCAGTCCATACAATGGTTCACTAAGAGTCCATAATTATAAATCCAAAGATGACACCAACCTCTCATTCCCAGAAATGTATGGAGTTCTTTTAACATCTGGGGCTCTGGAATTTGACAGATAGCTTCTTTCCTTTCTTGTTCCAATTCTCGTTGTCCTTGGGATACTTTGTAGCCACGGTACTGAACACGTTCTTGTATGATCTGTGCTTTCTGTAGAGAGACTCGATAACCGTTTAGGCCCAGAAAATTAAGGAGACTTACAGTCTATTGTTCACATTCTTCTCTAGTTTGGGTTGCTATCAAAAGATCCATCTACGTATTGGAGTACTGTCCCTTCTCCCAGAGGAGATGCCCATTCCTCCAGATCTTTGGCCAACTGGTTTCCAAGAAAAGTGGGACTATTCTTGAATCCTTGGGGCAACACAGTCCAAGTGAGTAGAGTTTTTCTCCCCAAATCAGGATTCTCCCATTCAAAGGGTTCTGATTTTTAAGAATTAATTCAAACTGCTTTGATACCCCCACAGGATCATCTTGATAATTTTTAACAACTTCTTTCCAGGCATCAAGATGACGCATGCTAAAAGGGACCTTTAATCTCACCGGCCCCTCAGCTGTCATTGCCTGTTGGAGTGGTGCTATATTGGACCTGCCAGTTGTTTGCTCCGAGTTCTGGCAGCGATAGAAGAAAATTTATCCATTGAAGAGGAATCATCATTCTTTTTTTTTTGTTTTCTAGGACTATCATTTCCCTTAGGGGGTTCGTCAAATAATTCTGACAATGGTGGGGGTAATGGCGGTGGGGGTAAGAAATCTTCCAAACTTTCATCCGATTCCTCTCTCAACTTAGTACACCTCTGACCTATACTACATGCCAAACAACACCTTTTCAACTTGCCTCCTCCCTTCAATTGATCCTTTGCTAATGCGAACACCAGAGATTCCTGTAGTGCCAAATTGATACCACAGTCCCTTTGCCATTCCGGATGGTTCCTCAGAGTGAAAAACATATCCGCATATCCGACCTCATCCCACTTTCCTTCCCGTCTTAAAAACAACATTAACTGTAGCAATGTATTATATTCCAACGTCCCATTCTTAGGCCACTTAGCACCATCCTCCAACTTATACAAAGGCCACCATTGATTACAATACTTTATCAAGTCCCTTTTACTAACACTGCCTCCCGGAACACCACCCAGGTCTTTTCAATGAGCCAAAATACATCCCAGCGGACTTTTCTTTAAAATTCCCCCACTCTGTTGTCCACCCATTATACGACACAGGATCCTACAGGTACCTTTTACAACAAGACAAAACCAATATCAGACGATGAGACAAGACAATATCAGACAAACAGCAGCTGCAATTAAAACAAAATATATCTGACGCTTCGTCACGGAGTGACGAAACTGCGGATCAGGACTCTACACTCGCTTCAGGACTTAGTCCCGTCTCACTTGATTCACACTCACACACCAAAACCAAGTTCTGAGGAGGTCTTAACTTAAACAGTTAAGCCAAGCAAGTTGAAATACAGAGACCATGCGAAGTCTCCAATCTGTCTTGGGTCAGAGGTAAACAAAGCAGGTGTTATACCAAACAAAGGATGAGTCACCAAGTACCAAATTATCCAAAGAGTACCCTTACAAAAATGCCAGTGATCCTTGTCCACCCCTGTCGTGATTCAAGTGAGCAGGGAGACCCTCAGAGAAAAATCTCTGGGGCGCCCAGGGCATCCCGTACTCACCTGAGTCCCGCAGGTGGCAGGGAGTCTCCTGCCTGGCTCACCAGATTGTTTCTGAGGAGAAATCCTCGCAAAGAACTTAACAGAGCAATGAGTCATTTTTAAGAAGGTATTCTTTATTGCGGCACCAAGTGCGTGGGGGATCTTTCCTCCTAGCATGCTCACCAGGCTGGCTTTGTTCCCACAGTATATACAATTCAGATATGCATATTCATTAGAAACACGAGAGCCCTTTTACATATTCATGACTCGTCTGATAAATCATTATCATACTTTCCCGCCCACATACGCACGTGCACTTTTGGCTCTTGGTGGTCTTGAAGACCTCTGATGGTCGTTTACTTCATCATCTTCATCTTCACCACTGTGTCGTTTCGGTGAACTCAGCCGAATGCCCCATTCCTTGCCGGTCTTGCTCCCTGGGGCACCCTGTTCCCATGATTAATTGCTGTTCTTGCTTGCCGGGGCATCTTGTTCCCGTGATTAAGTCCCATTATCTTTAGAGCTACATTCTTGTGGTTATCTATACAGAGCTTACCTCAGCACTACTATCTTCTAGGCTAAGCATCTCACAAACTACACATTACAAAAAACCTATTTCAGTCTGTATTTGAATATTAGTTTTAATTAAAACTATAGAAGGAATACTGATACTTCAATTATTATCTCAGGCTGCACAATCATAAAGGCTGATTATTTAGATCACAAAAGTCACAATACATATATGTTCAAGCTGCACAACCTGACAAAAATTGTGGTTAGGCCTTGCATTACTAAATGATTTAGGAAGGAAGAGAGAGAGAGAGAGAGAGAGAATAGGAGAGGAAAAGTTAGAGAGAGAGATAACAGAGAATCACCAGTCCTGGATACAGCGTTGGGCCAGCCAACGGAGGAGGACTGGTGTCAGTGAAGCTCCCAAAGCCCACCAACACAGCTCCTCTTTTTATAGGCCTGTTTCGCTTAGGCAATTGTTTCACAATGATGAGTAAGCGTGGTTGAGACATATCACCACTGAACAACTGGAGTGGACCTCCGCCCCCTTGGCTCCTCCATCTGTCGTTATCTCTATCGTTGTCTCCATATGCAGGCCTTAGGCCATATGCAGGCCGTTATTTCCATAGGCGCCAGGCAGTCCTTTTGTTTCCTCCGAGGGTTTACAATGTTGTTTCAACACCCCTTCCCACAATTGGTACTGAGGGCTGGTCCCTCACAGCCCATCTTGCCAGTTATATCCTCAAAAATTGATTTATTGAGCAGGTCCCTTGACCTTGCCTCTTTTGAGGGCAAAACCAGTTTTCGGAAGAATTTTAATCACTTTCTCCACTTTCTCAAAAACTTCTTCCACTGTATTGCTCCATATGATGATATCATCAATATATTGCAAATGTTTGGGAGCTCTACTGTTTTCTAGTTGTGAGTGTGAAGGGGAGCGGTCCTCAGCCCTCGATCCCCTGAGGTGGGGGTGTGGGTCGCGGCTTTACCTATCTCGGTCCGCGACACTAGTGAAGACTGAATCAGTGTGTGGCAAATCATGGGACTGTGTTCCTACCCCTGGGGCAGCTGATTCCAGATGTAATGGACACCCCTCCAGGTGAAAGCAAACTGTGACCTTCACTCCACTGCCAACGGAATAGAGAAAAACACATCGGCAATATCAACTGTGGCGTACCACTTGGCTGCCTTTGACTCCAGTTCATATTGAGTTCTAACATGTCCAGCACAGCAGCACTCAGTGGTGATGCAACTTCATTCAGGCCACAGTAGGCCAGTGTCAGTCTCCACTCTCTGTTGGACTTCCACACTAGCCAAATGGGACTGTAAAAGGGTGAGCATGTCTTGCTGATTACTCCGTCTCTCTAGTTGAGGGATCAGCTTATGGATGGGAATCAGGGAGTCTCAATTAGTATGGTAATATTGCCAATGCACCATTGTAGTAGCAATGGGAACCTTTTGTTCCTGTGTGTGCCTGTTGTGAATATATGGATCTGAGCAGCTCACATGGACTAGCCCTCCGTTGCCGTTACTCATATCTCATACATAAGGATCTAAAGCACATCTATGCCATCTAGGGGGCTGCCCACTGGAAATTAAAGCAGCACTTTTCCTGGAAGAGCCCCTTTTGTGAGCGTTTCACCTTGCAACTCACGCATGCATGCTTGGAAAAAGAAAAAAAAAAAAAAAGTAGGTTTACCATCCCATTTTCTTATGTCTTCTCCATGGTCACACAAGAAAACCCACAGGGTGCCTCATGATTTGTACCATCTCTTTCAAGCAGGCCTTTCAGGGGAATGCTTTCTCCTGATGGCTGAGACATTCATCAGTACAGGTAGGAAATGCAACCAATCCTCTACCTGGGACAGGTTTTCAAACACCTCACCGAGCAGTTCTGTGGATTTGTCAGACCATTTATTCCACAGCGGAGATGCTGGCCTGCAACAATTAAGGCACGGACTCTGTCGTGATTTCCAAGCGGAGACCTTTATTCAGGCTTAAACATTTATATATATAGTCTACTTATCTATTGCAAGCTATGAGGACATTTCATAATGACATTGCTTAGTAACAGTCCATTCTGTTTTCAACATTTAGTTTCTTCTTCTACTTTCTCTGTTCTCCAGCTGCTTCTTGAGATATTGGCTGTGGGACACCAGCTTGTTTACCAATCCCATAGTTTGTCTCAGGATGAGGCGAGCAGAGCAGAGATGCTTGCAGCACAGCTGCCAGCCTCAGGAACATTATCTTTCAGGCTGTGTATTCCCACACTGGCCCATGGGGAGGAAGAGAGATTGTCTGCATATTGCTGCATTTGAGCATCTATGTCACCCACTGTTGGTGCCTCATCTTCTTTCCAGCTAAATAATGCTAATGGATTGGGCATACGATGGTGGCATGGTCAGTACCCACTTGTTCCAAATGGGTCCAGTAACTCTGAATGCATCTGAGTCTACTGGTGTCTGCAGATTTCTCAGGTCACCAAAAATCACATCTTGCACAGCTATTTCCCTTGTATTCTTAACATTTCTCTCAATGGTTGTTCACTTGCCTGGGTGGTATATGTCATCCATAAAGGGATACCTGTTCTTCGCACTCAACAGGAGTCACCTCTAGAGAGTTAGGGGCTGTACCTCTTTTGCAAGACCCCTGTCAATACCCATTTCTCATCAGTCCCAACTGCTTGGCTTCTCTACCCTCTTAAGTCCAAACCATTATGCTGTTATCCCAGCATCAGAGCAAAAAGCTTGCTGCAGCTTTAAAAACAAGCCAAAGAGTGTATTTTTTTTAGACTGTAGCCAGGCATTGGGAGAAAACTGTAGTCTTGGTATGCTGTCATTTTGGAAAAGCAAAAAGGTCTTTGTCCTTTATCCTGAGGTGTCACGGTTTAATGCTGGGCCAGCACTTAAGCAAATGACAGATTGCTCTCTATTAACCCCCCTCCCTCCCCTGCTAGGGAAGTGAGACAGACTTATGGGTTGGAAACTAAACTAAACAGCTTTAATGAAACAGTAATGATTAAAATGAAAATAATGAAATATATACAAATATATGCAAAAGCACTTTTATGTCCCCCCCTCCGATAACGCTCACATCACCACTGAGGCTTCAGGGCAGGCCCTGGAAAAGTCCCAGACTCAACTCTTTGAGTCAGTGGCAGATGGGAGCTGGGAAGCAGGAATGCAGGGATACAGGAACACAGGGACTGGGAGCAAAGGCAAACAGACGGAATCCTCCCAGGACACCAGCCATGGACAAAGAGAGCTTGACCCTCGCAATCCCTCAAATGTATATCCAGTATGATGCATATGGGATGGAATACTTCGTTTGGTCAATTTTGATCATGTGTCTGGTCTGCTCCTCCCCAAAGGAGGCTTGCAGGTGTGACCCCTTTACTCCCATCTGATTCTGGAGCATAAGATGTTTTTTCAGAACCAAGCAGTGGCCTTGGTTCTGCATACCATTCTCTAGCCGTAACTATAAACATCAATCGTTATTAGTCCTAGAAGCAGATGCTGACTGAGAAACATGCCGTTAATTTCAGCAACTGCAGTTGCTTAGAAGGGACTTAACTGAAAAGTAAAATAACTAAAAATAAAATTAGTTCTATCCTGGCTCAAACCAGGATATGAGGATAATAAGCAAATGCCTGAGAGATCATGCAGGGGATTTATTTTGTCTGATATGGGGAGAAATCACCTTGGATGACAGATATCATAGAGGCTCAGAACTCACTGTATGCAAAATTGCTACCTGCAAAAACCGAGAGAGTTTGCAGTCCTTAGGACCGCCAGAACATGTGTGCTGAGCGTGCAGGCTGCCATGTGGCAGGGTGTGCTGTGCCCATCCTTGTCTCCCATCCCCTTGCCACAGGTGGCACTCAAGAGATGATGGTTAGTGCCCACCTGTGGCTCTTTTTTTTTTCCCTTTGCTCCAGTCCCCATGTCTCTTTTATTCTTCAGTCCCAATCCTGCTCTTCTGTCTGCACAGAGAAGTCTCTGACTTCTTCCCACACAGTGCAGCACCCCCACAACCAAAACCCCATCAATTAATTCCAATATGGGAGTGTGTATAATTTTTTTTTTTTTTAACTTTCTTAACACACCAAAAGGGGAGGCTAGGACATCAACTCACGTTCTAGCAGTTCATACCGTCTTTTCAGTGGCATTACTGTTTTTACAGTAACTAAGACAACAGAATCCTAGCCTTGAGAAGTTGTAAATATAATGGCCATGAAAATAACTTTGGAGTCATGGTAAACAGTGTGGGGAAAGAAGTAAGAGGAAGGAGATCTTTAGCAGTAGTGTTGGCATGATCTGGAAGTACCAGACACATAAAAAAATAATAATTTTTTAAAAGCAAATGTTAACTATGGATTAGCAAGGAAAGTTCTTTCTAACCTTCTGTACTAACTTGAGCTGCTTTTGTGAAAGCATTTATTAATCTCCCATGTTGAGAAAGGAACCCTTACGTTCTTATATTCAGTAGTCTGCATTATATTGAAAAGGATGTGTTAAGATATTAAAATGGAAAGAGGAGTTGAAAACACTGTTTATTCAACTGTGAGGACGCAGGCTTTTCTCCTAAGACTAGTCTAGGACTGATCACATATCAATGAATGGATTTCTGTATCAATGATAAAAACTGGTGTGACTCTACCTCCGTAAGTGATACTTCTCATCTTTCTTTAGTCCTCACATTCCCACTTAAGTCAATGAGGACTTAGCACTTACTTTTTAGTCTGCATTAGACTGCAACATTACAATGGTGAAAGTGGATTAAGAAAAACAGCGTATTAGCCTTAATGTTTCTACCATGCTTGAGGAGACATTTCTAATAACCAAACTGTGTTACTATGGCATTCTGTTAGTTTCTTTTCTTTTTGTTCAACACCAGAATATTTTTGGAAAAATGAATTAATTTTTGTATTTAGTGATGAGTTCTTATCTTAGTTCCTATTAGTGTTTTTAATTAATACTAAATACTTTGTAGTAGTGAAGGAATGGTAAGAGAAAGCTGAAAGAGGAAGAGTTAGGAACTGATAGTTGTTTTTACAGGATTGTTTTTCTTATTTAAAGTTGTTATTTTTTTCTTTCTCTCTCAACTCTATATAGGCAAAAGTACATTTGTATTTTTATATATATATATGTCTGAGCACTTAGCAAGGGAAAAAGTAAACTACTTTCTTATTTAATATAACTAATACTACTTCAACTGAGTTAATTGAAGCTTCCATATTGGGAGGGCATCACTTCCTATGTGGATAATGGAAAAAACAAAAGTCTAATAGTAAATATTCTTTAGCTGAAGTTGTAAATCTTGTATATGTTTTACATATTAACTTTTGCTTGTTTCTGAGTGTTTTAGTAAATATAAAATTTAGATAGCTCTATAGTGTGTTGCCACAGAAAAGTACAGATGACCTAATTGTACAGTAGCTTGGAAGGACTTTAGTGGCAAATCTGACTGATTCTATAACGCATTTCATCCTATGAACATAAGGTGTGTAACTTCATTTGTTTGAACAAATAATCAGTATAAATGTTCATCATCAAGTGTCAAAATGTATTCTAGTTGGTTTAATCTAGAGGCATCTGAAGTTTAGCTTTGTTATTGGAAAAAAACTAATTACTCCTATAATTTGGCAAAATCATAATTTCTCCAACTAGTTTAATGAAGGGGGCTATTTTTTTTTTTTTGCCACAGAGCGTAGACAGCTTGTTATTCAGCAAAGCTGTAGTTTCAGTTAAAAATTGAAAGAAAAGACTGTAACTCTAGTTTATCAGGTAAGCTTTATTAATGCTTTTCTGTACCTAACTGTAATGTCTATGTGTCCTGGTTTGAGCCAGGATGAAGCTAATTTTCCTTTTACTGATTTTTTTTTTCCTTCAGTAAGCTCTCTTTTAACTAGTTGTAGAAGTGTTCTAGCTAGTGGACTGATAACACTGGGATGTTTATGTTTCTGCTGAGATGCAAAGGTCAGTTTGTTCTACTCAGTGAATCTGCCACTACAGATGCTACTGAGAGCAGGGGAGTCATATCTATGACCCCCCCCAGTAGGGGGGGCTGGACTAGACAGACAGCAAAATTGACCAAAGGTATTCCATTCCATATATCTACGTAGGCTCAGAGGAAGGTCAGAGATCACAGAAGACAACTTACTTCCATCCATGGCCAGCATCCGGGGAGGACTCCATCCATCCATCACTGTTGACCCCTAGGCTTGAGCATCACTGACCTCATAACTCTACCCTCAGCCCCTGTCTGCTCTGCCTTATCTCCTGCCTGCGGTCCAGGACATTTCGGGACTGCTCACAGCTAAGGAGAGTGCCGGGGGAGTTGCTGGGGGTGGGGGGAGGCAAGAGGCTTTTGCACATTCCTGAACATACTTGTATATATTTGTACATATAATTAAAGCTGTCTGGTTTAGTTTTCAATCCAGCAAAGTCTCCCTCCTTGTTATCTCTCTCCTTTCCCTACCTGGGCGAGGGGGGAGGGGATGGAGAGCATCGTTGTCTCTGGTTTAATTGCCGATCCTGAGTCAAACTGTGACATCTATGCCAGACACACATATGTGCCTTGCAAAGTGCTCTGGTTTGTCTTTGTGAAACACTGCTAAGCCATCAGCAGGAATATGCAGGCCATTTCATCAAACAAATTGAGGCTATTTAGTTGGGGCTACAGAAGATTTTTGTGCTGACAGTGCAGGAGAGCAACAACTCAAGGCTGAACAATCAGACTTTTATTGACATTCCTGCTTACTTTAGTTGTATAGAGTTTGCCTACTTTTTATGCATGAAAATCCTAACCTGTGGTATGTTGAAAGCCTAAGTTGTGTGATATACTGTACTGTGAACTGTATAGCATTTCTGGTCAAATGTGCATTCATTAACTACACATCTATGATTTGGATCAAGTTCTTCTTTTGTCTTTTTAGTTAATGTGGTCAGAGCCTTTATTTTCTCCTTTCAATGTCAATCTTCATCCAAATAATTGTCAGGCTTCTAAGACCTTTGGTTTTGCTCTTTAACTTTCCGGAGTTAAAGAACTGATGCACTATGGTAATAAGCATCAAATTACATTTGGGTATGTCTAATTGAGAGGTAAATGGAAAATAGTCCTAGTACTGAAGACAAGAACTAAAGTTAAGGTATGACTGAATAATTAATTTTAGAGATTCAAAAGAGTGATAAGAATTAGTGTAAAGTTTATGTTAAACAAAAGGGCTATGAAAGTCACCTTTGCATAACCTTTGTGTTTGTGCAAGGGGTTGGGATCAGAAAAACGGCTACCCAACCTCCTATAGCTTAGTGATTTAGGAGGAGAAGATGAGTTTGTGCTGAGGGTACAGTGACATTTGTATGGAGGACTAGCATGTGCATTGATTTCCCCTGGCTCGACTTCCTCCTCCTTTAGCTTTCACTGAAATGGAGCTCTCTTTGGTCTCTTCTCTATCACTTCTAACATTCGACATAAAACACCACATATTCTGGCAGATGGGCTTCAAGGAGCCTTAACTCCTAAAAATTCTGGTACTTTGGGGATTTGATGGCAGCATTCCTAGAAGAATAGAGCAATCTATTTGTCAGTAAAGTGTCGCTAAATTTAACCTGACAACCATCTTAGTGATGCTGAAATATTTTTAGATTTCTATGCAATATTATATGTCTTGGTAATAATAAGTTGTAAATTCTGAAGTACAGTTTGTTTTTTTTTTACTTTACATAATTTAATTTGCTAAGCAATTAACTTTGAACCATGTATGTTATACATATTTAGCATTGCTATGAAAACATTCAGATGTAAAGCTCCAAAGAGTGAGCGTTTCATAACATATGTTCCTGACCTGAATTAATGCTAGTTTTAGAATAATTGCATTGAATCAGCCATTTCAGTTTCAGATTATGGCCCAAGATTTATTAGAATAATCAGACTATGAAAAGATTTTTAGAAGATGGGAGTTTGAAGTATTCATTCTGCAACATGCAGTGTAATGAGATAAAGTTACACATGTATCGATGACGGTTAGTTTAAAGGGATAGACGGAGGGTGAGGGCTGGGGAGGTGATGGGGCAGGGCTGAATCCATATTTAGAGATGGCTGTCTTTATCTGACTCTACAGCTGGGTGCCGATTTTTTATTTAGAAGGCTTGCATTTTTCTTGCATATGTATATTAATGCACTTAGCTGCTCTATGCAGCAACACATACAGAAGTTCTTCAGAAAAATTTATCATGAAAAGTGAAATGTGTACATCCCAGTGGGCACAACTGGCAGATAACTTGTATGCAACAATATTACGTACAAATCAGATTAATGACGTATACTCTCTGTACTTCAGGGAACAACCTATCTTCAGCACCCGAGCTCATGTCTTCCAGATTGACCCAAACACTAAGAAGAACTGGGTTCCCACCAGCAAGCATGCTGTTGTTGTGTCCTACTTCTATGACAGCACAAGAAATGTCTACAGGATAATCAGTTTGGATGGCTCAAAGGTAAGCTTTATTTCCGAGAACTTGCTTGCTGATTGACTTTTGTATTTATTTTCCAGTCTGATGTTGTCGCGAGCTGATATCAAAAGCCACCGGCTGTCAGGATCCTTTCGCGACCTCCCCCCCCCCCCCCCCCCTCCACGGAGGGGTTTGTAAATGAGACTGCACGCACGGCCGCTGTGGGACTGTGTTGGAATGCCCCCAACCACGCTCACGAATTGCCACCGAGTACTGAGACCAATGTGTAACTAACAGGTTTATTAAGGGTTAACGCAAACTGAGGGACCGAGGTTCAGGGAAGGTAGTCAATCAAAGTACTATGGTATTAGTAAGTGCACTCCCCGCGGAAGAAAGGTGGGAAGGATTAATGGAGAGAAAGGGCAGGAGTTGAGCCCGTATGTGTATTTAAATATGTGGATGCATGTGTATGTGTACGCGTGTTACCCTCCTTCCGCAGCGAGGATATGACCAGTGTCTGGGCGACCAGCAGCGGCAGCGGGGCGAGCCCGCGGCGGCCGGGCGACCCCTCCCGCAGGCACAGGCGGACATGGCAAACAGGCACACCACGGCAGGCGGGCAGACTCTGCACAGTAGACACCACGGCAGGCAGGCTCCGCACAGCAGGCACCACGGCAGGCAGGCTCCCCAGGCACCGGCGAGCAGCAGCAAGCAGCGATCCAGGCTCCGCTTCGAGCAGCGAGCAAGGAGGCGGCGATCCCTCGCGGGTGAGGACAGGCCCCCCCGCGCGGAGCGGCTGCAGTGCTTGCAGGCAGGCTCAGTCGATTACCGAGTCACACAGACGGAGGACAGTTCTCTGGTTCACCAGCACCGCCCGCCTCCTTTTACTTGTGGCTAATTGCTCAGTCTTTCAGAGACAGTCTGCTATCTATATTTCTGCCAAGTTTGTTTCAGTCTGTCCTTGGCTAAATCAGCAAAGGCACTTCTCTGGCTTGAAAGGCATTCCATCTTGTGTGGGGGGAGAAGGAAAAATGATCCGTTCCCCACAGATATCCTTCATGTATCTTATCAGATGCTTTTGTCATTACCTGAGTAACAGATTACTTAAGTGTTAAAATGGTTACATTGCTTCATTGCATATTTTAAGTTTTTATTGGAAAATACTATTTTCCATGCATTCATATTAACTTTAGTAAATATGTTGCTGACGTTAAGTGATGACCTGTTATTTAGTTAATATTTTGAGCAGTCTAAAAAGGCATTCTTTGTGAGATGCACTAAAAAATACAAATAGGGTTACAATAACCTGTTTTCATCTCTGCACTCAATAATGTTATCAATATAATTTGCTTCAGCATTATGAAGGACATCTGTTTAGTGCCCATAATCACTTATTAAATCCTTCTCTGTTATGTAATCTTCCAATTACGTTCTCTAGAGAACGTGGTGATTTCCTCCTAATAAAGCTCTCTATGGTAAGCTTTTATGAAAACTCGTTTGGGTTTTTTGGGAATGTTTTGTTTTGTTTTTTTCTTTTTAAATTGTTTTTCTTTTTTCTTTTTTTTTTAATTAGGAAAGATAATGTGTTGAGCTGCTATTGTAAGAAACCTTGTCTAAGAAATTAATTTGGAAGACTCAGGGATAAGATTTGACAGTTCCTTAGGTTCTACCCCAAGTGGGTATGAAAACAGTAACTTTACAAATGGCATGTCAGAAATCTCTGCAATAATGACATTAAAGATACACAGAGTGTAATCAGAAACTATAATCCTTTCAAGAGACTTTCATTTGCAACTTATGGAGATGTGTCAGTTCACGATGGTTGGAACTAAAATACTCTGTTAGAGCATAGCAGTATTCACAGAGATTTCTTGGCTATTTATTAAAAGCTGAAAAATATTACTCTGTTTTTTTTTTTCTTTCTTTTCTAAATCCAGAATATTGCTGTGTTAAAGAAGGAAGGAGAATTTCTATTATACAGAAGTACATAGGAGTTTTCTGTCAAAGATCTCTATATGATACTACTTTAAGTGATTGAGACTCTGGTATCAAAGCCTACCAAGTTTAACTCTGACTGTTTCTTACCTTCAAATGATTTTTCGTTCTGTCAAAAAATTAAAATAACTTTTGTGTGACTGTTTATAAAAGACTTTGGGATTGGGACTAGATACTGTATGGAATCAAGGCTACTAGTTGTAATTTGTAGCATCTTAATTGATCTGCACAGTTTTCAGAATCCTTTTTCTGATATCCACTAGGGTTCCTCTGCCTTTGTCCAAAACTGAAACTCTTGAAAAGTGGCTGCTGAGTTGCACTGTCAAACAGTTGTTCACCTATTTATTTGCTCTTTTGTCTATTACAGCATTTCCTTTGCACTTGCAGTACTGTTGGCAAGATATATTGATAATGCAATCTATCACTTCTATTTACTCTCTCTGTGATTGCTGCAATCCTAATAATGTTTTCATCCAAGCATTATATGTCTAAGATCTAGGATCTCAGTCATGATTAAAAAAGAGCCATTGTTCAAGACATCACGACATAGCTCTGAAACATAAACTAGACTCGAAGGGGGAGGGGGATAAAACCAAGCCCACTAGAGATGAGCCTAGGGGTGAAGGCCCAGGGATGGGGGTGAAATCGATAGCCCAGCTCAAGTGCATCTACACTAATGCACATAGCATGGACAACAAACAGGATGAGCTGGAAGCCATTGTGCAGCAGGATAGCTATGATGTAGTTGCCATCACGGAAACATGGTGGGATGACTGTCATGACTGGAATGCTGCAATGAATGGATATAAGCTCTTCAGAAGGGATAGGCAAGAAATGAGAGGCGGTGGTGTGGCTCTGTACATTAGGGAGTGCTTTGATTGTATAGAGCTTGACTATAGTGATGATAAAGTCAAGTGTTTATGGGTAAGGATGAAGGGGAAGGCAAATAAGGCAGATATTGTGCCTTATTCCATACCATATATTGCATATAGGCTCTATATTTTACCAATTGCCAAATTAAGGATTCTCCCCCAGAGTCAGATTACCTTGAGGTACATATTGTACTTCACCATCCTCCATCATCACACACCAAGTATGTCCAGGTCCCTGAGCAAAAGCAACACCCCGGACAGGTTTACCTTTGCCTGAAGCAGGATAAACCCAAACACTTTTACCCAACAGGTTTCTTTCACATACCACAGGGACTTTATCCCCATCTGCAGTATGTAGGTCTGACTGAGCAGGACCAGCCCAATTGATGGATCCCCTAGTATTAACCAGGCAACCAAGGAAGAAGTCCCTAACCGTCAGTGCGGGTAAAGTCCTTTCTCATGAGGCGCAGTTCCTTTAGAGAGAAAGGCTGGACAAGATCATCATTGTCATCTGCTTGAGAAGGGCCTGCTTTTTTATCTGCTTGAGAAGAGCCTGCTCCTTTATCTGCTTCAGAAGTACCTGCTCCATTGCCTGATTTAGAATCGTCTGCTTTCTCAAACATAGCTTGAGAGAAAATGGAGAGGTAAAACTGGACCTGCTACTGCCATTACCAACAGAGACCTTTTCTTTCACTTGAGGATCTGTACTGTAACCATACACATACAGTGCCCCCATAAAGATCAGTATCAAAAACCCTAGGATCACTAGGCTGGTAATTATACGGTTGATTATGGCTACAGTTCTCTCGATACACCATAAAACAATAACAAGAACAGCTACACAGAGCAGTATGATCCCGGCTGCATACCACATGTATGATTGCATGTTGGGAAAAAAAGGTCTAGCAGAAACATTCCAGAAAGTGTCTGTTCAGTTTTCAATCCGTCATTAGATTCAGCAGAAGTGTCGGTCATTGCAATCTGAGGGATTCCTCCCATCAGAGATGGAATTTTTAACATTCCCAATTAGTGAGAATCTATAGCCTGGGCTTAAAAATCACGCCCCACGTTGGGCGCCAATAAATTGTTTTCACGGTTTGACTCAGGATTGGCAATTAAAACAGAGACAACGATGCTCTCCATCCCCTCCCCCAGGTAGGGAAAGGAGAGAGATAACAAGGAGAGAGACTTTGCTGGATTGAAAACTAAGTTAGACAGCTTTAATTATATGTACAACTATATACAAGTATGTTCAGGAATGTGCAAAAGCCTCTTGCCTCCCCCCACCCCCAGCAACACCCCTGGCACTCTCCTGAGCTGTGAGCAGTCCCTAAATGTCCCAGCCCGCAGACAGGAGATAAGGCATAGCAGACAGGGGCTGAGGGTAGAGTTGTGAGGTCAGAGATGCCTGAGCCTGGGATCAACGGTGAAAGATGGATGCAGTCCTCCCCGAACGCCGGCCATGGATGGAAGAGAAAGCAAGAAGAAAGCAGGAAGGAAGTTGTCTTCTGTGATCTCTGACCTTCCTCTGAGCTTACGTAGATATATGGAATGGAATACCTTTGGTCAATTCTGCTGTCTGTCCAGTCCAGCTCACCTACGGGGGGGGGGTCACAGATACAATTCTCCTGCCCCGGTAGCCTCTGTAGCAGCAGAGCTAAGAAGCGACCTTGGAGTCTCAGCAGTAACATAAACATTGCAGTGTTATCAGTCCACTAGCTGGAACACTTGCTGCAAGTTAAAAGAGAGCTTACTGAAGGAAAAGAAAATCAGTAAAAGGAAAATTAGCTTCATCCTGGCTCAACCCAGGACACTCATCTAGTTGACCAAAGGAAGCCAGTAGATGCATTGTGGTTTGTTTTTTTTTATTTTAGCAAAGCTTTTGATATTGTCTCTCACAGTATCTTTCTGTGCAAAATGTCCAGCACACAGCTAGACAAGTCCATAAGCTGGGTGAATAATTGGTCCAGGCAGCCTGTTCTGGGTTCTCTCTTGTGCAGCCAGCCCACGTGGTTAGCTGAAGCAGTGAGCAGTCTCAGATTAAAACTGGTTAGATTCTCCAAGGTTTTATGCTGGGCTAATGCCAGATATGCCACTGTCACTGCAGCAAATGTAAGTTGTGGAGGCTTTAAACCTGCCTGTTGCTTGGAGGTAATAAGTTTCTGTGCTCAGAGTCCCCTTCTGTATTGAGGAATTTACATCTGTGACAAAAATTACCTGCACTCTCAAATCTGTGATGCAAGTTCAAATTAATCAAGCTGTGAATGGAACTAGAGCTTAAGCAAGGAGACAACATATCTAAAGCTTGAGTTGGAAGAACACCTCCAAAACACCTCCTTTCTAAGAAGTCCACCTCTGCTGTCTCAGATTATCTCTTCTGTCCTACATGGCATAGACAGCTGTTTCCCATGAGGTCAGTTGGAGGCCTTGGTGCAAGTGCAAGATTGCTGGCTTTATTTGGGGCCCCAACCATATGCCTAAAGAAAGGAGAATGACGGAATTGAGGAACAGACTGCTCCAGCATGGGCCTCCCACAGAGTTACGGCCTTCTTTGGGCACAGTCACCTCCCCTGGCACAGGGTTCTCCATGGCTGCAGGTCCACATCTGCTCCACCGTGGTCCTTCATGGGCTGCAGGGGGACAGCCTGCCATCTCACCACAGGCTGCAGGGGAATCCCTGCTTGGGCACCTCCTTCTCCTCCTTTGTCACTGACCTTGATATCTCTGCTGGTATTGCTCTCCCCTTCCCCTCTCCTCTGCCCTGCAGATCTTATATGAGTTTCATTTTTCCCTTCTTGAATATGTTAATCACAGAGGCGCATCCACCAGCAGCTTTTCACAGGAACCAGTCCTGTGGCCTCTGCCCCACTACCAAAGCCCTGCCACACCGACCCAACACAATCCTGTATGCAACAAGAACTAGAGAAGAAAAATCTATTCTAAGAGTAGCTCTTCTTCTGTACTTGGTATATGACCCTGTCACTTTTAGTCATGTTTGTGTGTGAATAAAGGGCAAACAGATTCTTGCAATACAGAAATTTAAACATAAATTGTGCTTCTTGGTTTATCACGTTTTCCAGTGAAGATTGCATATGCAACTGGGGGAATGCAACTATGGAGCTTACAGTGGATCTTGAGAGCTGCTGCTTTAGGGGACAAAGAAATACACTTGTGGACAAAAAAAAAGACTTCTCTATTTCTTCTATTCTGATCTCATTAGCCTATTAGTCCTTTAAAGGACTTTTTTTTAGATGTGCTAACTATTAAATAGCTGCTTGCAACTGAAAACAGGTGCCCCCTTCCTTTTGCTCCTTTTAAAGAATGTATGCCAATATATGCTTTCATACTTTTATCTGTGATTGAATTAGAAGAAAACTGTTCCCTAGTTGCAAGTTTGTCTCATTCAGTGTACACAGATACTCGTCTATAATATTGGCATTTTCAATTATTGAGTAGTCTTTTTAAAAAAATCAAAACCGTAGAACCCCTTTTTTACAACTATTACTTTTTTTTCAGGCAATAATAAATAGCACTATCACCCCCAACATGACATTTACTAAAACATCTCAGAAGTTTGGCCAATGGGCAGACAGCAGGGTAAATACAGTCTATGGCTTGGGATTTTCATCTGAACATCACCTTTCAAAAGTAAGTATGACCAATGACAACTATTTGGCCAGTCAAGCAGCTTAAGAATATTTGATTCATGCTGGTTATATCTTGACTCAGTGCTCACTACTGTTACTATTTAAAAATAGTTTACAAAAAATGTTCTATATCCATCCTTATAATGTAAAATGACAAGACAATATTGTTATAACACTTTGTTGCCTCTGAATTTTCTTTTAACTGATTGAGGAAAGGAGGGAGATTTAAACTACTTTCTAGTAGGTTTTGTTAGGTTTCTCTTCTTTAAAGTTGTTCTTCCATTACAGTTTTACATGATAGATTTTAAAGGAGTAGACTATGTAGCGTTTCTTCTGTGTTTAGATGTCATAGAAAAAATTATTGGTAGTGTTCAGGTGCATTTTTGTCTTTTAAGTCACATTCACTTTCACTTTTCTGCTCTGTAGTGGAGACTGGTTGACAGAGTCCCTTGAGAGGAAGTCCTGAAGGGCAAAGGAGTCCAGGAAGGCTGGATGCTATTTAAGAAGGAAATCTTAAAGGTGCAGGAGCAGGCTGTTCTCGTGAGCCAAAAGACAAGCCAGCGGGGAAGACCGGTTGAACAGAGAGCTTTGGTTGAAACTCAGGAAAAAAAGGAGAGTTTATGGCCTTTGGAAGAAGGGGCAGGGAACTCAGGGGGACTACAAAGATGTCATTAGGCTATATAGGGAGAAAACTAGATGAGCCAATATCATCAAAGAATCCAATAGAAATGTGAACACCATCCTGACTACAGCTTTTAATCTGTCAAATCAGAATCTCATCCAGGAAGGGATGAAAGACCAAGTAGCGGAAATGCACTTTGGAATGTGATGCACCATCTCCAGGGAATATGTATGAATCTTCCAGCTTTGTGATATCATACAGACAGATGCAGAGCCTGACATTGTATACAACCTTATTTGCCAACTAGAACTTTATCTGGCTACTGCTGTAAAAGACAGTAAAATGTTTCTATAAACAAATTCACAACAAAAGGAGGACTAGGGAGAGTCTCCATTCTTTATTGGATGTGGGGGGAAACATAGTGACAAAGGATGAGGAAAAGGCTGAGGTACTTAATGCTTTCTTTGACGCAGTCTTTAGTAGTAAGATCATTTGTTCTCTGGATACCCAGCCCAGGGGGAAGGAAGAAGTCCACCTTAATCCAAAGAAAGCAGTAACTCCTTTTTCTCAAAGTGATGGTATGGTTCCTGTGAGCACCCTTTCAGCAATTCCTATTGTTATTGATACTACTCTGGTAGATGAATCCATGAACCTGTAAAAGCCAATGTTGTTTTTCTCCAGATCACAGAATCATAGAATCACTTAGGTTGGAAAAAACCTTCAAGATCGAGTCCAACCATTAACTCTGCTCTACCAAGTCTAGCATTAAGCCATGTCCCCAAGCACCACATCTAGACGACTTTTAAACACATCCAGGGATGGTGACTCAGCCACCTCCCTGGGCAGCATGTTCCAATGTCTGACAACCCTTTCAGTGAAAAAGTTATTCCTAATGTCCAGTCTAAACCTCCCCTGATGCAGCTTGAGGCCATTTCCTCTTGTTCTATCAGCAGTTACTTGTGAGAAGAGACTGGTGCCTACCTCTTTACAATGTCCTTTCAGGTAGTTGTAGAGGGTGATGAGGTCTCCCCTCAGCCTCCTTTTCTTCAGACTAAATAGCCCCAGTTCCCTCAGCTGCTCCTCATAAGACTTGTTCTCAAGGCCCTTTACCAGCTTGGTCGCCCTTCTCTGGATATGCTCCAGCATCTCAATGTCTTTCTTGCATTGAGGTCCCCAAAACTGGACACAGTATTCGAGGTGTGGCCTCACCAATGATGAGGGATGATCACCTCCCTGGTCCTACCTACTACACTATTTCTAATACAGGCCAGGATGCCATTGGCCTTCTTGGCCACCTGAGCACACTGTTGACTCATGTTCAGCTGCCTATCAATCAGAACCCCCAGGTCCCTCTCTGCTGGACAGCTTTTCAGACACTCTTCCACAGGCCTGTAGCATTGCATGGGGTTGTTGTGGCCCAAGTGCAGGATCCAGCACTTGGCCTTGTTGAACTTCATAAAATTAATCTCAGCCAATCGATCTAGTCTGGCCAAGTTTCTCTGTAGAGCCTCCCTACCCTCAGGCAGATCAACACTCCCTCCCAACTTGGTGTCATCTGCAAACTTAACGAGGGTGCATTTTATCTCCTCATCAAGATAGTTGATAAAGATGTTAAAAGAAGTGGTCCCAACACTGAGCCCTGAGGAACCCCACTTGTGACCAGCTGCCAGCTGGATTTAACTCCATTCACCACCACTCTCTGGGCCCAGCCGTCAAGCCATTGTTTTACCCAGCAGAGCGTACGCCCATCCAAGCCATGAGCAGCCAGCTTTTTCATCAGAATGCTGTGGGTATGAGGAATTCCATTTCCAGATGAGAAAATGTTTCTACATTAAGCAGAGAATTTTCATCTTTGAAATATACAAGAGATCTGGAAACCCAAATGCAATAAAAAGGAACGTATAGTGCATGTCTGAGTAAGCAATAATGGCTGACTTCTTATTAAAAAAACCTAAATGAACAAAAAAATCATACTGGCCCTTTTGAGAAAGTAATTGGCACTAAGGATAAACATGGGCCTGTCAGAAAACCATTAAAAAGAGAAACAGTACATCTGCTTTATTTGGACAGTGTGATATGCTTGTAAGATTTCTTCCTTTCATAATCCAATCTTTTGTTTCTACGAATAACACAAACCCAGGAATTTCTGAGTGATATTAATATTGAGTATATGTATGTGCATTTGTGCATGTGTCACTGCTTCAGTGAACTTATAAACTTTGTAATTTATTTAAATTGTTCTGTATGTCCTAGAAGCATTTGCTTACCAACATATTAATATTTCAAAGGATTTAGCATTTTAGCATAAATCCTAATTTAGTTTACCTTTCAGATACTATATTGTTTTCCTTAATCATGGAATGATTCTGTCACGGTTTGACTCAGGATCGGCAAATAAACCAGAGGCAAACAATGCTCTCGATCCCCTCCCCCTCCCACCCAGCTGGGGAAGGAGAGAGAGAATTAAGGAGAGAGACTTTGCTGGATTGAAAACTAAATTGGACAGCTTTAATTATATGTACAATTATATACAAGTATGTTCAGGAATGTGCAAAAGCCTCTTCCTCCTCCCACCCCCGGCAACTCCCCCGGCACTCTCCTTAGCTGTGAGCAGTCCCTAAAAGTCTCAGCCCGCAGGCAGGGGATAAGGCAGAGCAGACAGGGGCTGGGTTATGAGGTCAGAGCCTAGGGGTCAAAGGTGATGGATGGATGGATGGAGTTCTCCCCGGATGCCGGCCATGGACGGAAGAGAAGGGAAGAAGAAGCAGGAAGGAAGTTGTCTTCTGTGATCTCTAACCTTCCTCGGAGCTTACGTAGATATATGGAATGGAATACCTTTGGTCAATTTTGCTGTCTGTCTAGTCCAGCTCCCCTACGGGGGGTCACAGATACAAGTCTCCTGCCCTGGTAGCCTCTGTAGCAGCAGAGCTAAGAAGCGACCTTGGAGTCTCAGCAGTAATGTAAACATTCCAGTGTTATCAGTCCACTAGCTGGAACACTTGTTGCTAGTTAAAAGAGACCTCACTGAAGGAAAAAAAAATCAGTAAAAGGAAAAATAGCTTCATCCTGGCTCAACCCAGGACAGCTTCTTTGGAGGCAGCATCATGCTGTAGTCATGCGTAGCCTGTGTTTGCCTGCCTTTCAACACTGAGCTGTCCTTGCCAGTGAAAATATTTTTATTTTTTTCATCTGTCCTTTCCTTCACTCTTTCCTTGCTCTCCCCAAATGATGCTTACTTCCTTCTTAATTACAGTTGTTTCAATGCCATATTTTCACTGCCTTCAAACTGATGTTTAAGAGTTTCCTTGCAGTCCTCCCTTGCTTTCCCATGGGGTCCCTTCCTATGGGAGAAAGTCCTCCACGAACCTCTCCTTCATGAGCCCTTCCCATGAGGTCCGGAGCAAGCTGCTCCAGCATGGGCTTCCCACTGAGTCATGGGCTGCTTCGGGAACAGTCACCTCCCCTGGCACCGGGGTCCCCCACAGCTGCACAATCCAAGTCCACTGGCAGCAAATCCGAGTCCACTGGCCACAAAATCCAAGTCCACTGGCCATGGCTCTCACCCCTCCTGGCGCCCCCAGGGAATGCTCCACCACGGTCCTCTACGGATGCGGGGGGGGGGGCGGGGACAGCCTGCCATCTCGCCATGGGTTGCAGGGAAACTTCTGCTTGGGCACCTTCTTCCCCTTCTTCCTCAGCAACCACCAGCACCACTCTGCCCCTCCAGCACAGCTCCTCTTCTTTTTGTGCTTGCTCTGCTCAGGTCTTGTATCAGTTCTTTCGTATGTTAATCGCAGAGGCGCATCTATTGTCCCTCTAATGGCTCCTTGGCTGGTTTTGGTGCAGGGAGAGCTTCTCAGCTTCCTACCGGAGCCACCGCAGGGGCCCTTCCCCCGCTACCAAAAAATCCAGCCAAACCAAACCAGCACAGTTATCGTAAACAATTTTGTACATTTTGGTGTAAAATTTGTGTTATTTTAAAATCAGCAAACATATTTGATGGAGGGAAAATAAACTTTTATTTAGATTACCGTCTATTCAGTCACTGGAGTTGGTAGCTATATTGGTCTTGGTATCAGAAAAGCTGAGTTAGAAACCCTGTATCTGCTGTGTAGCTTCAGAGAATTCATATCTATCTTCTGTTTCTTGTCTTGTGTCTCTGCTCAGACTACTAACTCTCACTTCTGTGCACTGGCATAGTAGTCAGGTTTACCAGAGCGCTTTTCAGTACACCTTGCATTGTAAGACATGAAATCTAATTTAGGGCTCAAGGTACTACTAGTAGTACTACTACTAGTAATAGTGCTAACAAACTGTGAGAGACGGACTCTATAATGGCCTTTAATCCAGCGACATCTACTGACCATTCCTGTATTAATGGATTTGTTCAGAAACAGGTTGCTTCTAGAAGTTGCCTTAAAAATTGGTTTTGGAACTGCTTTTCTGTACTTGGTTTATCAAAGTCCCTAAGTGAACAGCCCTGTTGTATGTAATTTGTTTTGCAGTAGTGTCTCTGGGCCCCAATGAAATATTTCAAGTTCCAGGGAGCAAAAGACAGACTGCAACCACAAGAAACTTAGTCTAGTCTGTGACTGATATCAACAAGTTAATGAAGCAAATAATCAGAGCAGAGATGATAAGACATGTCTTTTAATAAACTGGTTATTCTCAGATCATTGTCTGCTTAGCTATGTCACTCTAAACAAACAGATGATTTCCAAAGCATATATCAAGTGTTTTACTTTAGGACTATTCCTTTTTGGTTCATGTGCCTTTGTCCTCCTAAACTGATTACTAGGGTAGAGTGAAACAGCAGTAACCTCTTGATGATTATTGTGACTGTGAGAATTAGTGGAGCAAGACTATCTACCTAGAATAAAGTAAAGGCACTCTAATCAACTTCACACACAAACAGTATAGAAGAAAATTAATTAAACATTTTATTATCTTCATTAGACTTTTTCTCAATATGTCAGACCACAAATTCACCTCGAGATTGTTCCATCAGGAGTCAGGCAGAAGTCAGTCATACCTAAAAGATCATTCCTATATTGAAGAATATTCCTTTCACAGGATCAGGATTTCCTAGCACAGTCCCTCTTGCCGCTGTAGTAGGAGGAAAAGAATGTCCCATGATATTCAGAGAAAATTGAGACTAATTTCTCAACCAGATTATAAACCTGTACTTTCAATACTATCCTCCTGTATGGGAAGAAATATTCCTTATCAGGATTGTTGTTTGTTTTATCCCTTTGAATTAGTTAACTTCAGAGCATGCTAAATGCCAAAAGAACCATCACAGGTATTTGTGAGATCCCCTTGTAGTCTCCCCCCACAATTATTCCATCTTTTCCTTAAATTATTAATCCTCCAAAAAAACCCTTCCTTTCATGCCATGAGATCTCATCTTCGTTATTTAGGAATTTTATCAAGAGATTGCTATTATCTATCACCTGACTGCCTCAAGGACTTCTAGTAAATTTGTGAAAATTTCCTTTACATTAGCCTTGTTGGCTTTTTCTTAGAAAGTTATATTTATGTTATAATGTTGTATCATAATGTTATATTATCTGTCTATTCATGATGTATTTATTTTTTAAAGTTCTTACCACTGTGACACAGAAGATCATATTTACTGCCTTGCATGTCTTCAGCCATTCTAAATCCCTGCATCATGTTTTCTCACCAATCCTCTGGTTCTAAAGCTGATTTAAATATAAGTTATCCATCAGATTTTGAGGTCTATCTACAACTCTCAAATGAGTATCATCCAGTTCTGGTGATCTGTTGCAATTGTATTATCTGTTCTGAGACCTTTTTTGATGCTGAATTAGAGTTTGGGATGGTATATTTTGTCTCTCAGGAAACGTGTTTTTAAATTACCTGATACAAGTGGAGAGAAATATAGGATACTAGTGGAGAGAAATGATACTTCCTCAAATACTAATAGCCTACCAGGATTAGTAGTTTAAAGACAATAAGGTTTTTGAGATCTGTCATGGTTTGACTCAGGATCAGCAATTAAACCAGTGACAACAATGCTCTCCATCCCCTCCCCCTCCCACCCAGGTAGGGAAGGAGAGAGAAAATGAAGGAGAGAGACCTTCTGGATTGAAAACTAAACTAGACAGCTTTAATTAAACACTAAAGATAAAAGAAAATATGTACAATTATATACAAATGTGTTCAGGAATGTGCAAAACCCTATTGCTTCCCCCACCCCCAGCAACTCCCACGGCACTCTCCTTAGCTGTGAACAGTCCCGAAATGTTCCAGACCGCTGCCGGAGATAGCGGTAGAGCAGACAGGAGCTGAGGGGAGAGTTATGAGGGTCAGGAATGCACGAGCCTAGGGATCAATGGTGATGGATAGACGGAGTCCTCCCCAGACACCGGCCATGGATGGAAGAGAAGGGAAGAAGAAGCAGGAAGGAAGTTCATTTCAAAAACAGTCTTGTGACTGACTGGGCCAAAGAACTTGGTATCGAATGCATATACCATATCCCATACTATGCACAAGCCTCAGGGAAAATGGAAAGGTACAGTGGTCTGTTGAAAGCTACCCTGAAGGCAATGGGAGGTGGGACCTTTAAGAATTGGGACAAACATTTAGCAAAGGCCACTTGGCTAGTTAATACCAGGGATTCCATCAGTAGAGCTGGTCCTGCTCAGTCAGACCTTTTGCAGACAGTGGATGGGGATAAAGTCCCAGTGGTATGTGAAGGAAATCTGTTGGGAAAAAGTGTTTGGGTTTATCCTGCTTCAGGCAAGGGCAAACCTGTCCGGGGTGTTGCTTTTGCTCAGGGACCTGGACATACCTGGTGTGTAATGATGGAAGATGGTGAAGTTCAGTACGTACCTCAAGGAAACTTAACACTGGGAGATAATTCTTTATTTGACAATTGATAGACTCTGTGTAAAATATTATGAGAATGGAATAGGGGTGGAATGTCCTGGTTTGAGCCAGGGAGAAGCGAACTTCCTCTTTGCTGTTTTTTTTTTCTTTCAGTGAACTTTTTATTTTAGCAGCGCTAGTGGACTGATAATAACCAAGGTCACTTCTGACTGTCTGCAGCCTCCCCCCCTACAGGGGAGCAGATTAGACCAAAGGCAGGATCAGCAAATCAGAGTATTCCCTTCACATAATATTTTCTCTATTTGGCTTTCAGTATAGGTTAAGACATCATGGAAGTCAAGCCTTTTGTTTTTCTTTTTCTCTCACTTTTCTGCTTACTTCTATCGCCCTCTCTTTGGCTCTCTCTCTTTTTTTTTCTTTTTTTTTTCTTTACAGCCGACATCCGAGGACCCTGTCCATGCGCCCAGACACTCCCCCCCCTTCATCTGGGAATCACAAGGAAGAAGAGTTGCTGTGAAAGTTGCTGGGGGAGGAGCGAGGGGATCGGGTGTTGCACATCCCTTTACAAATATATATATTCCCTTATCACTAATAATTAAAATCAATCTGTTTCACTTTTAAACCCAGAAAGCCTCTCTTTCTCATTTTTTCCTCCCTCTTTCTCTACTTTGGGGGAGGGGGGTGGGACTGAGAACATTATTGTTATTGTTTTGACTGCCAACCCGGAGCCAAACCGTGACAGTGGGTAACCTTGTCATGGAAAGAAATCAAGTTGGTCAAGCAGGACCTTCTCCTAATGAACCCATGTTGGCTGGGACCAATGACTCTGTTGTCTTTTAGGTGTTTTTCAATAGCTCCCAGAATAATCTTCTCCATAATCTTACCAGGCACTGAAGTGAGACTAACCGGCCTGTAATTACCGGGGTCATCCCTGCTGCCCTTCTTGAAGATCGGGACAAAATTTGCCAGCTTCCAGTCAACTGGTACCTCTCTAGATTCCCAAAAAAATTGCGAGAGGTATCCCTATGAACTCCGCTAGCTTTTTAAGTATCCTTGGATGAATCTCATCAGGTCCCATTGATTTATAAGGATCCAGCTGGAGCAGCAAATCCCGCACAAGTTCAGGGCTGAGCAGGAGATTGTCATTTGCCCGGTCATGGTTCTCTAGCCCAGGGCTCTGGGGGTGCTCAAGCCCATCATCATTGTTGAAGACAGAGGTGAAGAAAGCATTAAACGTCTCTGCCTTGTCTATATCCCTGTTTATCAGGTGTCCATGATCATCAAGTAATGGGCCAATGTTATTTCTGGCCTGCTTTTTGCTATTAAGATATTTTAAAAAGCCCTTTTTATTATCCTTCACAGGTAGCCTTTATCCCTTTTAAATACATGCAGTGTAAAACAATTTTTTTGTATGCTGCTGCCAGAGATATTTAGAAGCTCTTGGTGAAGTTTCCAATGTTTTTGCAGAATTATTTCAGCCTTAAGCTGATGATAAGAAGATCATGTTCTGTATGAAAGCAGTAGCAAGCAAAAATAAATGCTTGGCTACTATAGCAATTAGTGTATTGTCAAACAGATCTATGAAGCCAAATTTTTCTCTAGCCAGAGAATTTAGGCCGTATTCTTAATAAATTTATTTAATTGATCAAGTTTAAAGGGTGCATGTATTTCTAAATTGCTGCTTTAGCTATTTTCTGGAAGAGACACATGTAGCAGAGAAATCAAGCTTTATATGGCAGTTCAATGTGAAATTATTGAATTTAGTGTTCTGTATATGTGAGTGTTTAGTTCAATTACTTTGTTCTTTAACTTGATTGATGTCAATGAACAATCAAGAAATTAACTTGACTCAATATTCCCACTGTTGCTTTATTAATTAGCTACTGAACTAATAACTACTGTTAAAATTTGGGAATAAATTAGTATAATTTCAGTCATGAAAGAATAGAACCCATTGAAGGCTCTTTGCTAATAGTGACCACAGTAGGCTTCAGAACCAGATCATTCATTGTCAGGAAGACAATAAAACCTGAATCTGAAAACAGCTGTGCAAGGTACCTTATCACTATTATTAGCCATATATGAGGTGTTTTTTTTAACACTATCAGCAACAAATTATACTTTGTTGCATCATAATTTTCCTGTCATATAAACAGAATACATTATGTCTGAAAGGTATGTCACTGTGTAACTCTCTTAAATTAGTATCTAGTAAGGAGAAGAATTAAAAATTCTACTGACAGAATATGACTTTGTAAAATGTTAAGTACAGCATTCTGTTCTCCATGTAATATAGCTATTTCATGCCTGCTCTTTCTCTTTTTCCTTTTTTTTTTTAACATGTACCTTCAGTTTGCGGAAAAATTTCAGGAATTCAAAGAAGCTGCGCAACTAGCAAAGGCAAAATCCCAAGAAAAGATGGAGCTAACAAGTACACTCTCTCAAGTGAGTCTTATTACCTGATTCAAGCCTAGTACTTCATAGCCTGTGCTACATACCGTACCTTAAATACACGTTGTATTAAAAATGAATAGGGTACTTCAGTTTCCCTGAATTCTCTCAACAGTCTGCCGAAGTGCCAAGAAGTCTAAGAATACATTTAATATACATTGCAGAAGTGTCAAACAGGCTTACTTTAATATAAAATTGGCCTTTTGCTAATTTCCATCCCTTTCTTTGATCTTTCGCCAGAAAATATGTTGAGTAAAGATGGTGAGCATTTATTTAAGTAAATCTATGTTGGAGGCAACGTATGGACTTCACACAACTCTATAAGAGTTATAACTGAAGACCTTTCTTGTTACAAATGGCAGCAATTTATACCCCTCTGACTCCAGATGTTCCACCCCAGTACAGACCTCATTGGTTACATACATACACAATTCATATATGATTGGCTACGTGTCTTGTCACTTGCTGTCCATGTTATGATGACCCAAGGTGTTTCGCTTCCCAGACGGTGCCTCTCAGTTCTTGCTACAACATTCTTTTCCCACTACTTCTCAAGATAACAACCGTGAGATAGGACACCTGCTGTTTGCTGGTCCCGTGGGGTACCATCCTGTGAGACATCCGCTTGTTTACCAGTCCCACGGTTTTGCTTCAGGGTGCCTAACAATTTAGTTAGTAGCACCTGCAATACTGCTGTTTTAATTCAGGCCTGTTAATTTTCCATAAATCCCATATTAATTTTCCATAAATCCCAACAATTCCCCCTTTTTTGTTTTAGTAATAAGGTGAGCATAACCCAGGGTTTGGGGTATCAATTGTTGTCAATCACAGGCCTCGTGGCCTGTCCTCCTCTCCTGGATGGCCCTCTTATAATAGAGCAGGCCATCCCTCACATCAAGGTCTGGTATGGTATATGTCTCCACCACTCAACGCCTACTGGGTTGCAGCCAGCAGCGGAGCTCGAGGTTCTTCTTGGTGGCAAACACAGAGACCAACCCAGGCTTGCCCTTGATGATGGTAGGAGATGCTTTGCCAGCCACGGTCCTTCCACCTTCTTTATCCAGTAACAAACTGCTACTACGGCAAAACACACACAGGTTAATACAACAGGTTAGTCAATATAAGTAGCAAAGCACACACAGATTACATCAATAATACAGGTTATTCAATACAGGTAGCAAGATACTCACAGATTACATCAATACAATAGATTATTCAATACCACACAATATAAAATAAAAGGTGCATTAAACTCTTGCTATTACAAACTACAGTGTTTGAGAGAAACTCGGTCCACATACCTTTAATAAGGAGGACGAGGTTCCGACACATGGGATCGACATGTGTCGCAAGTCATCCTGCCCAGGATGCACATTTACAGTGGAACAAGGTTGTGACACATGGGATCAACATGTGCCACAAGCTGTCTCACTCTGTTCATTAACGACCATTCACCTGCATTATTTCTATTTCATAGCCAAAAACTCGTGACCGTGTTCCTTCAAAAAGGATTCTACAATTTACAATTCCCTTTCTCCTCCTTTTTTTTTTATTTTTTATTTTTTTTTATTTTTAACTGTCTTCATCATGTGGTTAAGCATTTTCAAGAAACATAGTATGACAATAGTATTATGTATAGTACAACTATATTATGTATAGTATAACAATAGTATCATTATATTACTATGAGTACGATAAGGTCATATACAACCATTCAGTAATACCCCAACCTGCCAGCCATCCATCAAGGCCCACGCACGAATGAGTTAATTGTTTTGTGAGATGTTAAAGATCCGGATCTTATTCTGTTATCGGCCCAGAATGGTCAGACAGGTTCATGCAACACATACCCCCTAAAGCCTTACATCCATATTCTTATGTTAATAGTAAAAAGCAATAACTGCTCTATTTTGTAGCGTTGAATATCATTAGGAAATCAACATAACAGAACTATCTCCCGTGGTTCAAAGCCAGGTACCCTTAAAGCTGCAATCATAAGAACTACATATGAAACACTTGTTACCTTATCTAAAAGCATCTTATCCTTAACATACACAGTAAATGAATCAAAAATACACAAAGGGAGCCCCAGTGAGTAGGTTCCGAAAGGGTCTCCCACCTTTGCCACTGATAGACAAAAGGAGCCCCACTTAGCAATGTTAGCAAAGATAACCTAAATATTCAGCCTTGGGGATATCAGCCAAGGTCCATCAGTCCCCATTTACACAGTCATCGTCACACAGATCAGGATGTGGAGTCAGATTCCATCCAGGGCTTTACCCATTTCGCTGGGACCCATCTCGTCCCACCACCTGTAACGACACAAGCATAGCCCCTTCCCCAGGTTAACAGTCGGACTGGTCCTTCCCACTGTCCTGTCTGTGGGTTTTTGACCCATACTCTGGCTTCCACATCCTGTCCCAGTGCTCCGATATCTGTTCTGAGCCCCTGTAGATGTTTTATTATCGGTGGCACCTCCTCACCTCCTGGCAAATTCAAAAAATTCAACACATAAACTGCTTTCTGTAATTTCTCATGTGGTGTCAGGCCTACCTCCCCCCGTTTCTGTTTTTGCAATTGCCTTTTAAGTGTCTGATTCATACGTTCCACAATCGCTTGACCAGTTGGCGAATGTGGAATACCAGTGACGTGCTGGATACCCCACTGTTGAAAAAACCCTTCAAGTGCTCTACTACTATACCCAGGCCCATTATCAGTTTTGACCTCCCGCGGTACACCCAGGGCCATGAACGCTGAACGAAGGTGTTTCACGACATGTCTACTCGCTTCCCCCGTCTGTGCAGTCGCCCAAACCACGTGGGAAAAGCAGTCCACCGAGACATGAACATACTTCAGCGTGCCAAATTCAGGGACATGAGTGACATCCATTTGCCATAACTGTAACGCATGAATACCCCTGGGGTTGACTGCTCCAAGCATCACAGGACCCATCTGATGACAGTCCGGGCAGAGCTGCACAATGCCCTTTGCGTCTGATAAAGCGATTTGAAACTGCTTAGACAGGACTCTGGCCGATTGGTGGAAAAACTGATGAGACCGCGATGCTTGGCCCATGCGATCTGGCAGTGGACCAGCCCATACAGGTGCAACCAATTTATCAGCTACCATATTCCCCTCAGTAAGCTCCCCTGGAAGATTTGTGTGGCTTCAAATGTGAGTGATATAGTAACCCTCTGAACGGTGTCCCAACAAATACCATAACGTTCTGAATTGCAAATATAAATCTTCTTGACTGACATGTTTCAAGACAGCCCTCTCCAATCGCCGGACCACTCCTACAACATAGAGTGAATCAGAGACCACATTCAGTGGTTCCGTAGGCCACAATTTAAAGGCCTCAATTACTGCTTGTAATTCAATTTTTTTGAATGGAGCCATCCGTTTTCACAAGCTGGTGTTTCCAAACACCTTCGTCTCGCCACACCACAACCCCAGTCCCTGATCGACCTCCACCATCCGTGAATACTGTACGACCTTTTACTGGCACATCACTCAACTTGGGCTTGCCTTCCAAACCCCATTCCTGCAAAAAGGTAAACATCTTGTGCGGGGGGTAGTGGACCTTGATCTGGCCTGAATATCCCTGTAAAGCCAGTTGCAGTGGCAATGAATGACGAACCGCCCAATCTAAATAGTCTGCTGGCAAAGGAGAAGGATGACACTTGGCTCCTGCCCGCTGATATCCACTACCCGAGTTCTACCCTTGAGTACCACATTGCCAATACTCTCCAATCTAGTGCTAATCGTTTTCCGAGGTTGTGAAGGCAAGAAGACCCATTCCAGTATCCTAAGAGGATCACTGTCCTCCTCAATCCACTGCATGATAAACCCATAAGGTTGGTGTTGCTGATTTATTACTGCCAAAACAAGCGGCCTTGCCTCAATCCTGCCATCTCCATGAGAGACTGCAATTTTGTCCATAATAATTTCTAAGGCTCTCACGGCCTCCTCTGTCAATTCTCTAGGGGAATGAATACTGCCCGGCCCTTTTAGTAAAGCTACTAGTGGGCCCATATCGTCATTCGTGACACCACACACAGTCCTTATCCAATTCAGGTCTCCTACCAGCTTCTGCACATCATTCAAAGTTTTAATCTTGGTCCTGATTTGTAATTTCTGTGGGATAATGTTCGATTTCGTGATTTGCCACCCCAAATACTTCCATGGTGCTACGGTCTGGACTTTCTCAGGCGCAATCTGTAGTCCTCTCTCTTCCAGTACTAGTGTCAGCTCCTGCAGAATTGCTGGTCCCTCCATCCCCTTTCCAGCTACCAGTATGTCATCCATATAATGATAGATGAGTAACTGTGGTCACAGCTCCCTTATGGGTTGTAATGCCCAGGCCACATAGGTTTGACACATGGTAGGTGAATTTTTCATGCCTTGAGGCAGCACCATCCAATGATAGCGTTTCATGGGTTCAGCTTTGTTGATACTAGGGACCGAAAAAGCAAATCGCTCTGCATCCTCTGGATCTAGAGGGATGGTGAAAAAGCAATCCTTCAAATCAATTACCATCACATCCCAATTTTTTGGAATCATACTAGGGGAAGGCAACCCAGGCTGTAGACCTCCCATATCCTCAATGACCTCATTCATTTTCCTGAGGTCGTGCAACAGCCTCCACTTTCCACTCTTTTTCGGGATAACAAACACAGGAGTGTTCCACGGGCTCGTGGTGGGTTTTATATGGCCTTTTTGCAACTGTTCCTGAACCAATTCCTGCAACCTCGCGACCTTCTCTTGAGTAAGCGGCCACTGATGTACCCAAATTGGATCCTCTGTTTTCCACCTCAATTTGAGTACAGGTCGCTCCTCAATGGCCGCCACTAAAAATCCTTACCCTGTTTCCCAGTACTAATTGTTAAACACAATTGGCTCAGTACATCCCTACCCAAAAGACTGATCGGGATTGAAGCTACATAGGGCGTATGGCACAACGATTTCCCTCTGCATCTGCACAAAAAATCATATTCACACTTTGCCTCACTGCTGAAAGTCCCCCAACCCCCATCAAACTTTGCATAGGCTGGCAAAGTGGCCACGGCCTCGGCCATGCAGCTTCTGACACAACAGTTACATCTGCCCCAGTATCAAGCAACATTTCCAAAGTATACACTCGCTGGGGTTCCTTGGGGTTCCAAAACTTCATTGTCACCATAGGTTTTTTCTTCCCTATATCCAAGGCTAGGTAAATCTCGGGCTGACCAGTTGACCCAAAGCCACCATCCCCCCTCACCGCCTCAGCTGCATTCGGTATTTGCGCTCTAAAGGGTACCAACTGTGCGATTCTACTGTTAGCTGGTATGTTTACTGGCGGTGAGGGTGTCCAAACCATGATCTTTATCTGACCCTCATAGTCGCTGTCAATTATCCCTGGCAAAACAAAAATCCCTTTCTGGGTTGTTGATGACCTCCCCACCAACAAGGCACTTAATCCATATCCCAATGGTCCAAATACCGTTGAATCTACACACTTTACTGACGTATCCCATAATGTGCATTCTACTGCTGTTGCCACGTCCACTCCGGCACTTCCTGCGGTGCTGGCGTGGAGGCGAGCCAGGCAGCCCGATTCCCCCGTCCCATTTTTGTCCTCGCGCGGGACGCTTGCGCGCTCTGCTGTCCGTTTCCTGCCACTGCACCCTCCTTTGTTAATCTCGACCGGCAGTCCGCCGCCCGATGACCAGACCGTCCGCAATCAAAACAGACAACAGCATTTTTCGCCATAGCGCTCTGCCCCGGTTCCTGCCCCCCTCCTGGGGATCCACCGCCTCTCCTCTGTTTACACTGGGACCGCAAATGTCCCGAACCGCCACAATGAAACTCTGCCGTGTAATGCCTCTATAGAGGAATTGTTAGAAAGAATGAGTTGAGTGCCAGTAGGTCCGCAAGCAATGTTAGTGGAGGCAGTGAAAGAGCTAGGGAAAGATCTAATGCAAGCCCAGAGTCAAGCCTTCGCTGCCCTCGCACCCCTTCAGCAGGAAGGATCTGGGAGCTAGTCACACAAACTTTGCAAGCTATGAGAGCAGAAAGACAAGCCACCGCCAGCATGGACGTGGTGCTGGCATCCCCTCACGTTATATGGCCCGGAGATTCTAAACCTTTTTCAAAAGTCCCAACCATTTTTGCCCTGATTGCTGATTCAGAGAATCCTAAACGCCCGGAGGAAAGTGCCACAGTAAAAACCATCTGCACCGCCCCTGCCTTCCGACGGAGCTCGGACGGAGCCGCGCCCACCCCCTCCTCCTCCTGACACAGCCAGGACGGGTCCGCGCTCTGCCGGCGCCGGGGAGCCGGCGCGAACATCGGTGCCGCAAGAAGATTTGTATCCACCCTTGCCCGGCGTTGCTAGTGACTGGGGGGGGGAGGTCGGGTCACGGAGTGAATCTAGCGCGCGGGGGGTGGGACGGGAGGAGCATGCGTACGATCCGAGACGGAGGTCGGGGGAGGTGTACGTTGCTGCCTGGGGGATGGGAGAGTTGCTTGAGTGGGTGTTGTTTTCTGTGTGTACGGTAACTTTGATAGACAACGGTTGTAATCACTCTGCTTTAACGCAAGCTCTATTAGATAATATATATACAGGACAGGAGGCTTATGTTTCTTTCATAACTTGGCGTCAGACAGCTATTTCGAGGCAGGTAGAGAATGTGGCTTGTGTGTTGTTTTTTTTTTCTCTTTTTCCAGCGGAACTCCTTTTGTTTCCCAGTAATGAAAGCAGGGGACCCTATTCGAACTTGCTTGGTGGGGCTCCCTTTGAGTACTTTTGCTTCCTTTGCTAGGTATGTTACGGATAAAAAAGAAAAAAAAAAAAAGAAAAAAAAAGAAAAAAGGAACAAGCAAAACGAAAGCTTTTTGATACGGTAACAAGTGTTTCATGAGTAGCTTATATGCTTGCAGTTTTAAATGTCACTGACTTTGACCCACAGGAGATGGATCTGTTAGGTTCCTTTCCTAGTAATATGCCATGCTACAAAATAGAACAGCTATTGATTTTTTTTTTTACTTTTGCTATTAACACGAGGACGTGGATGTGAGGCTTTTGAGGGTGTGTGTTGCATGAACCTGTCTGACCATTCTGAGCTGATAACAGAATAGAATCCGGATTTTTAACATCTCACAAAGCAATTAACTCGCTCGAGTGTAGGCCTTGATGGATGGCTGGCAGATTGGGGTTTTACTGAATGACTGACAGATCTTATGGTATATGGATTTATCATACTAGTAATAATCTTGATTGTGCTGTCAGTTGTGCCATGTGTTTTGGAAATGCTTTACCACATAATGGAGAAAGCTATGAAGGAGGTCTGGGTAGTTCACAGAAAAAAAAAAAAAAAAAGGGGAATTTTAGGGTCCTTTTTTGGAGGAACACGGTCATGAGTATTTGGCTATGAAATAGAAATAATGCAGGTGAATGGACATTAATGAACAGAGTGAGACAGCTTGCGACACATGTTGGCCCCATGTGTCGGAACCTTGTCCTCCTTATAAAAGGTATGTGGACCGAGTTTCTCTCAAACACTGTAGTTTGTAATAGCAAGAGTTTATTGCACTTTATATTATGCACCCTTTATGTAGTATTTTCTTGTATTGAGTAACCTGTTGTATTGATGTAATCTGGGTGTATCTTGTTACCTGTATTGGGTAACCTGTTGTATTGATGTAATTTGTGTGTGCCTTGCTACTTGTATTGACATAACCTGTGTGTGCTTTGCCATAGTAGCAGTTTGTTACTGGATAAAGAAGGTGAAAGGACTAGGGCTGACCACGCATCTCCTACCATCATCAAGGGCAAGCCTGGGTTGGTCTCTGTGTTTGCCACCAAGAAGAACCTCGAGCTCCGCTGCTGGCTGCAACCCAGTAGGCGTTGAGTGGTGGAGACATATGCCATACCAGAGCTTGATGTGAGGGATGGCCTGCTCTATTATAAGAGAGCCATCCAGGAGAGGAGGACAGGCCACGAGGCCTGTGGTTGACAACAATTGATACCCCAAACCCTGGATTTTGCTCACCTTATTGCTAAAACAAAAAAGGGGGAATTGTTGGGATTTATGGAAAATTAGCATGGGATTTGTGGAAAATTAATATGGGATTTATGGAAAACTAATATGCCTGAATTAAAACAGCAGTGTTGCAGGTGTTGCTGACCAAATCGTCAGGCACCTTGAAGCAAACTGTGGGATCAATAAACAAGCTGGTGTCTCACAGAGTACCCCACGGGACCAGCAAACAGAATAACTCACATTCAGTTATAGTTAATTCTAGCCTCCCTGTTTATCAAAACGCATCCATTTGGCGTAATTATACGTCACCTAATATCTCTCTGTCAACTAACAACCCTCTCAGCTTACCATCTGGTTATTTTCTCATTTGTGGCGATCGAGCATGGCCCAGAATCCCTTCTAAACTTAGAGGTGGACCATGTACCCTTGGGCAATTAACACTCCTTACCCCAAACATCTCTATGATTTTAAATGTCACACGGATGACACACACATTTACAGCTGAATGTGATGACAGAGTGACCTTTTGGTCCCCTGCAGCTATTATTGCAGCTTCCATTTTTGTTCCAGGGGTTGCCTCTGCAGGTGCATTGAAAACGCTCGACAAACTAGGGTGCTGGCTTGCAAAACAAACTAATGCTACTTCTGTTGCCTTATCTGAACTATTAACTGATGTAGATTCTATGACATGCTACACTCCAGAACTGTGCAGCCATTGATTTCCTATTGTTAGCTCAAGGGAATGGTTGTGATGAATTTGAAGGAATGTGCTGTATGAATTTATCTGACAATTCAAAGTCAATTCACAAGCAGTTAAATGAATTATATCGGCTTACAGGACACTTAAAAGAAATGGAGGGTTTAGACCTGGAAGAATGGCTGAAGGGCCTGGGTCTAACAGGATGGCTGCTGGATGTTTGCAAATTGTTAATTACTCTAGGAATTATATTAGCATGCTTTATAATTCTTTTGTTGCTGTTGTAACTATGTCTCTCGTTTGTTTAATAGGATATTGCTTGTACAAAAAGAAAAAGGGGGATTTGTTGCAGAATGGCCTGCAGAACAGGGCCACGAATCCATGGAGGCATTGTACAAGCAATCTCCTTGCTAGCTTAGCATAAGTAGGCCTGACTCCATTTTGTAGAAACTGCAAAATCATGCTGACAAGGGAGAAAAGCAAGGGCACAGTGTCCTTGCCAGTTTTGTTTAGAGTGGGAGTAGGGAGTATAACGGTAAGAACGAGGAAGAACCTTGGGCTAGAGTCTGCAAAACAGGAGGAGGGTACAGACGTAACCACCTGTGTGTAACCAATGCAATTACAATACGTATGCATAATTAGTAGAAAGAGTATATAAGCACTGCTGTATCCTAATAAAGTTGAAGCTTGCTTTATCAATCATATTGATTCGACTGCTTGTCTTCCCTCGCCGTCGTCAGTTGAGGACCTCTGCCTTTTCAGCATTGTTGGTGACTAGTTCACCTCTCCTGTTTAATAGTAGGCCAGTATTATTCCTCTGTTTCTGCTTCTTGTTAATGTATCTGAAGAACCCTTTCTTGAAGTTTTTGACATCTCTGGCCAATGTCAGCTCAAGCAGAGCTTTTGCTTTCCTAACTGCATCTCTGCGTGCCCTGGCAATGCCCTTGTAATTTTCAACCGATAATGTTCCACTTTTCCGCCTCTGGTACATTTCCCTTTTGGTTCTGAGCAGACCCAGAAGCTCACAGTTAAGCCAAGGGGGTGTCTTGCTCATCCTACTTCCCTTGCCTTTAGAGGGGATGAACCGGTTTAGCTTATCTAGGTGCATGTTCTTGAAAAACTCCCAGCACTCACTAGCCCCTTTACCCTCCATGGAAGCTTCCCACTGGATCCCTTCCAACTGAGCTGAAGTTTTCTCTTCTAAAATCTAAAACCTTTCTCCTGGAATTAACCTTCATTGTGCTCAGAAGTATTCCAAACTCCACAATACTGTGGTCACTGCAGCTAAGTCTGTCACTAACCAAGATATTACAGAGCAGGTTCTCTTGGTAAGGACATTCCACCCCTTATTCCAGACCATATATATTACATGTAGGCTGTATAGTCTACCAACTGTCAAATTAGTGATTTTACCCCAGAGCTAGAGTTCCTTGAGGTATGTGCTGAACTTCACCATCCTCCATCATCACACACCAAGTATGTCCAGGTCCCTGAGCAAAAGCAACACCCCAGACAGGTTTGCCTTTACCCGAAGCAGGAAAAGCCCAAACACTTTTCCCCAACAGATTCTTTCACATACCACAGGGACTTTATCCCCATCCGCTGTTTGCAAAAGGTCTGACTGAGCAGGACCAGCCCGATTGATGGATCCCCTGGTATTAACTAACCAGGTGGCATGAGCTAAATGTTTGTCCCAGTTCCACCACCCATTGCCTTCAGAGTAGCCTTTAACAGACCATTGTACCTTTCCATTTTCCCTGAGGCTTGTGCATAGTATGGGATATGATATATGCATTCAATACCAAGTTCTTTGGCCCAGTCAGTTACAAGACTGTTTTTGAAATGAGTCCCATTGTCTGACTCAATTCTTTCTGTAGTACCATGTCTCCACAAGATTTGCTTCACAAGGCCCAAGATAATGTTCCGGGCTGTGGCATGAGGCACAGGATATGTTTCCAGCCATCCTGTACTTGGTTCCACCACTGTAAGCACATAGTGCTTACCCTGGTGGGTCTGAGGCAGTGTGATGTAGTCAATTTGCCAAGCCTCCCCATACCTGTACTTTGACCACCTCCCCTCATACCACAAAGGTTTCAACCGTTTCACCTGCTTAATTGCAGCGCACGTTTCACAGTCATGGATCACCTGCACAACAGTGTCCATGGTTAAGTCCACCCCTCGGTCACGAGCCCATCTGTATGTTGCATCTCTGCCCTGATGACCTGAAGTGTCATGGGCCCACTGAGCTAAAAAGAGTTCACCCTTATGTTCCCAGTCCAAGTCTATTTGGAACACTTGAGCAGCCTCATCTGCTTGTTGGTTGTGTTGATGTTCCTCAGTGGCTTGAATCAGAGGTATGTGTGCATGTACATGATGCACTTTTACAACCAGTTTCTCCATCTGAGCCGCAATGTCTTTCCACAGTATTATAACCTAGTATAGACTTGGACTTTGGAAACAGTGAAGTGCTTCAGCCAAGTATCTAGTTACTTGATATTATAGGAGAAACACTCTGCTTCTCTTTTTACATGATGATTAATAGTCTGAACTCAGAAGTTAAATCTGACACTGTTGAATGGAGTGACTTATTTGCTTTGGGCATCAATTTGAACTGCTCATTCAGAGACAAGATTCTTTTGTCTGGCAGTTGCCCAGAGTTAAACCTTTCTCTTAATCTAGATGAGCTATTGATATTGTTCAATACAGATTTCCTTCTATACTTGGAGCCTAACATTTTATACTGTAGGCAGTTTTAGAAATTTTACATTGAGCAATTCTATAATGCATGTTGAGAGCTGTGATTTATTTACTGCACACTTAGGAGTAATTTCATATTCAGGCTGTACTTTTCATCTCTTGTGTCACCGTTTGACTCAGGATTGGCAAATAAACCAGAGACAAACAATGCTCTCGATCTCCTCCCCCCCACACCCAGATAGAGAAAGAGAGAATTAAGGAGAGAGACTTTGCTGGATTGAAAACTAAACTAGACAGCTTTAATTATATGTACAATTATATACAAGTATGTTCAGGAATGTGCAAAAAGCCTCTTGCCTCCCCCCACCCCCAGCAACTCCCCCGGCACTCTCCTTAGCTTTGAGCAGTCCCGAAAAGTCTCAGCCCACAGGCAGGAGATAAGGCAGAGCAGACAGGGGCTGGGTTATGAGGGTTATGAGATCAGAGATGCCTGAGCCTAGGGGTCGACGGTGATGGATGGATGGAGTCCTCCCCGGACGCCAGCCATGGACGGAAGAGAAGGGAAAGAAGAAGCAGGAAGGAAGTTGTCTTCTGTGATCTCTGACCATCCTCGGAGCTTGCGTAGATACATGGAATACCTTTGGTCAATTTTGCTGTCTGTCTAGTCCAGCTCCCCTACGGGGGGGTCACAGATACAAGTCTCCTGCCCTGGTAGCCTCTGTAGCAGAAGAGCTAAAAAGCGACCTTGGAGTCTCAGCAGTAACATAAATATTGCAGTGTTATCAGTCCACTGGCTGGAACACTTGTTGCTAGTTAAAGGAGAGCTTACTGAAGGAAAAAAAAATCAGTAAAAGGAAAAATAGCTTAATCCTGGCTCAACCCAGGACATTCCACCCCTTATTCCATACCATATATTACATCCTGGCTTGTATCAGGAATAGTGTGGCCAGCAGGAGTAGGGATGTAATTCTCCCCCTGTACACAGCACTGGTGAGGCCTCACCTTGAGTACTGTGTACAGTTCTGGGCCCCTCACTTCAAGAAGGACGTTGAGGTGCTGGAGCGGGTCCAGAGGAGAGCAACAAGGCTGGTGAAAGGACTAGAGGGAAAGTCTTATAGGGAGAGGTTGAGGATGTTGGGGTTGTTTAGCCTGGAGAAGAGGAGACTCAGGGGGGACCTCATCACTCTCTTCAACTACCTGAAGGGAGGTTGTAGTCAGGTGGGTGCTGGGCTCTTCTTCCAGGACACTGGTGACAGGACAAGAGGGCATAGCCTGAAGTTGCTCCAAGGGAGGTTTAGGTTGGATATTAGGAGGCACTTCCTCACGGAGAGGGTAATTAGACATTGGAATGGACTTCCCAGGGAAGTGGTGTAGGCACCATCCCTGGATGTGTTCAAGGAAAGGCTGGATGTGGCACTTAGTGCCATGGTCTAGATGGTGTGGTGGTGTTGGTCATAGGCTGGACTTGATGATCTTAAAGGTCTTTTCCAGCCTTGGTGATTCTGTGATTCTGTGATATAGGCTCTATGCTTTACCAACTGTCAAATTAAGGATTTTAGCTGTGTTGATAAGTTAGTGTATTATTCCAAAAGATACAGTTAGATCAAGTGCTGACACATCAGCATAACAGTCTTCACAGATTTAATGCTTTTCATTAGTTCCCCAGAAAGAAGGGAGTTTGGAGCAGATGAGAAGCAATGACTTCACAGCATATTGCAGTGCTTCCATAGCATTTGGGCTTACTTGAAGAGATTTATGACTAGAGGAAGATGAGTGCTTGGTAGTGGGGAGGGAAGGTGGGACATATATAAAATTGCCATTTACCTTGACTGTAAAAAGAACTTAACTTGTCCAGAGAAGGAGAATGGCCTGGACCAACACGTTACAAGAGTGATGCTGCTTTGTTATGTGTAAGTCCCACTGAGTGCACAGTGCTTTCTTCAAATAAAGAGGAAAGCATTAGTTCAGAGAACTTGTACTTTCTACCCATCTGTATTAAGATGGATTCATATAATAATACACACTTTATTTATATCTGATCTGTCTGGAGGCTTCGGTTTGAAGTGGACTAGAAAGACCTTGTCTATTTTGGTACTTCTAAGACCACCTATGCACATAGGTACCCCATCTGGTGCCCCTTTAACTCAGGCTTAGGTAATAAGGCTTTGCAGGGCTCTTATCTTGTTTATATAAAACTAAAACACTGGCTCCCCTGCTGTACCCCCTTCTATTTCCCAAATCCATATTTTAATATAGGGAATTATTTTGCTTATGTCATGTCTTAGAGTGACAAGCCACCCATGCTCTATTTTCAGTTATAGGCTTGTCATATGCACTGAAAAGAGCAATACTTTGGAATTCACTGAACAGCATGAATCAATAGGCTGAAAACTGTGTTCTCTTCCCCCCCTTCCAATTTTCTTTTTCATTTACTTTTCAAACTAATGTTAATTAGGTTCACATACAGAACCAAATAGTGCAGGTTGTGAGGTTTGCACCCTCACCCTCACATCAGTCTTACAACCAACTGGAGAACTGGAGTCTGAACCTCAGTTTTTGTTTGTTTTTTTTTCCTTTAAGCAACAATCTGTCTTCAGATATTTCTTGTGACCCCAGTTATTTCAGATTAAGACCTCTGTTAATTTCTTAAATTGTGTGGTGAGTAAATTAAAATAGTCAAATAAATCAAAATAATCCAACTCTTTCTTCTGTGATTGTGAGACCCTCCGATACTATTAGGAATAGCTATTGCCTAAAAAGTTGAAGTATCACAACATTTTTATAGTGCAAGGAATGGGTTAGTTTTGGCAAAATTGTCATGGTTTTATCACCTGTTGGCTTTTTCTTTGTAGAAGAAAACAATTTACTTCCAAACATTGTGGAAAAAGTGACTTTCTGGGATATCGTGTGCATTTCTATACTGGAACAAATGTTTCCGATGTTATGGTATCTGAATCAGTAGCAGGCAGCCTTATGCCATTGCCAGTGAGTACTGAACAGCGGTCTATGAAGAACAGAGATGCCAGGGAAGTGTATGGAATACTTGGTGAGAAAACAGTATAATAATAAAAAAAGAAGCTGGAATTGGTTTGGTTTGTTCATGGTTTTAGAATCAGCTATTCCTCCTTTTCTTCTGTTCCATATTTAGTCACCATTAAAAGGTGGCTTGATCCGTGCTGTGAAGTCTGCTTCTTTTACTTTAGTCTCTTTCGTGAGTGTATGCATTTTGTTTATAAGATTTTGAAATTTAAGGCATCTTTTGATGAATTCCCCTCTGTTATGCTTAGTTTGCATATTGTAGGCAACTGTCATTTTTATACTGCATCACCAGTCCTGTAGATTCATTAGTAGGGCCAGGGCTCATTTTGACAGCGCAGATCTCTGCAAAACTCTTAAATATCAGACTCTCACATTTACTTGTCATGTTGAAAACAATTAATCCTCAGTCCATGTGTAAGTCCAGGACTGTCAAGTGACTTAAGGTTCAATATCCTCCAAAAAAGTATATATGATATAATACTGGTTTTATACCAAAGGAGAGCTGTTAATCCTTTCTTCTCAAATGTATGAAATATCTATTTGTAGCTGTCATGAGTGGGAAATTTTAGGCCGTAAAATATGACATTAGTTTACAGGAAGACTTTTAATTTAAGCACTGGGTTTTTTTTTCATATAGGGTCTACACAATGGGATCTTAGTTAACTTGTTCTTCAAGCTAGGAGGGAGGGGTAAAAATCTTTATCAGCTGACCAACTGTAAAATTTGAAGTGACTGTGTGAAGCTATGATGATACAGAATAAAAACTTCATTACTCATGAATGTCACACAAAAATGTTTCTGGAATTCTTTTATTCTCCCTAAATACTATAAAATGTTAATGTATTCATAGAATCATAGAATGGTTTGGGTTGGAAGGGACCTTAAAGATTGTCTAGTTCCAACCCCCCTGACATGGGCAGGGACACCTTCCACTGGACCAGGTTGCTCAGAGCCCCATCCAAACTGACCTTGAACACTTCCAAGGAGGGGGCATCCACAGCTTCTGTGGGCAACCTGTTCCAGAGTCTCACCACCTCACAGGAAAGAATTTTTTCCTAATATCTAACCTAAATCTCCCCTCTTCCAGTTTTAATCCAATAGCCCTTGTCCTCTCTCTACAAGCCCTTGTAAAAAGTCCCTCGCCAGCTTTCCTGTAGGCCCTCTTCAGGCACTGAAAGGCTGCTATAAGGTCTCCCCAGAGCCTTCTCTTCTCCAGGCTGAACAGCCCCAACTCTCTCAGCCCATCTTCGTAGGACAGGTGCTCCAGCCCTCTGATCATCTTCATGGCCCTCCTCTGGACTCACTCCAGGAGCTCCACGTCCTTCTTATGTTGGGGGCTCCAGAACAGTACTTCACACGGTACTTGAGGTGGGGTCTCACGAGAGCTGAGTAGAGGGACAGAATCACCACCCTCGACCTGCTGGCCGCTCTTCTTTTGATGCAGCCCAGGACACGGTTGGCTTTCTGGGCTGCAAGCGCACATTCCCAGATCATGTTGATCTTCTCGTCCACTATCACCCCCAAGTCCTTCTCCTCCAGACTGTTCTCAATCCATTCTCCACCCAGCCTATATTTGTGCTTGGGATTGCCCAGACCCATGTGCATAACCTTGCACTTGGCCTTGTTGAACTTTGTGCAGGTGGCACGGGCCCACCTCTCCAGCCTGTCAAGGTCCCTCTGGATGGCATCCCTTCCCTCCAGCATGTCGACCTCACCACACAGTTTGGTGTTGTTGGCAAACTTGCTGAGGTTGCACTCACTCAATCCCACTGTCCATGTGGCCGACAAAGATGTTAAATAGCACTGGTCCCAATACTGAACCCTGAGGAACACCACTCATCACTGAACTCCACTTGGACATTGAGCTGTTGACCGCAACTCCTTGAGTGCGACCATCCAGCCATTTCCTTATCCATCGAGCAGTCCATCACTTAAGTCCATATCTTTCCAATTTACAGACAAGAATACTGTGCAAGACAGTGTCAAATGCTTTGTTACAAGTCCAGGTAGATAACATCAGTTGCTCTTCCCTTGTCTGTCAACACTGTAGCCCCTTCATAGAAGGCCGCCAAATTAGTCAGGTACGATTTGCCCTTGGTGAAGCCATGTTGGCTGTCACCAATCACCTCCACATTTTCCATATGCCTTAGCATAGTTTCCAGGAGGATCTACTCCGTGATCCTGCCTGGCACAGGGGTGAGACTGTCTGGCGTGTAGTTCCCTGGGTTTTCCTCTTTTATATTTGTACAAATGGGGGTTATGTTTCCCCTTTTCCAGTCAGTGTGAACTTCACCAGACTGCCACAATTTCTCTGATATGATGGATAGTGACTTAGCAACTTCATCCACCAGTCCCCTCAGGAGCTGCAGATGGATCTCATCAGGTCCCATGGACTTGTGCACCTTCAGGTTCCTTAGATGGTCTCGAACCTGTTCTTCTACAGTGGGCAGATCTTCCTTCTCCCAGTCCCTCCCTTTACCTTCTGTAACTTGGGTGGTGGGGCTTGAGCACTTGCTGGTGAAGACTGAGGCACAAAAGCAATTGAGTACCTCAGCCTTCTCCATATCCTGGGTAACCAGGTCTCCTGTTTCCTTCCATAGTGGGCCCACATTTTCCCTGGTTTTCCTTTTATCACTGACATACCTGTAGAAACTTTTCTTGTTGTCCTTGGTGTCCCTGGCCAGAATTACTTCTATCAGGGCTTTAGCTTTCCTAACCTCATCCCTGGCTGCTCAGAATATTTATCTGTATTCCTCCCAGGCTACTTGTCCTTGCTTCCACCCTCTGTAGGCTTCTCTTTTTGTGTTTGAGTTTGTCCAGGAGATCTATGTTCATCCATGCAGGCCTCCTGGTGTTTCTGCCTGACTTCCTCTTTGTTGGGATGTAGTGCTCTTGAGCTTGGAGGAGGTGATCCTTCAATATTAACCAGCTTTCTTGGATCCCTCTTCCCTCCAGGGCTTTATCCCATGGTACTCTACTAATCAGGTCCCTGAAGAGGCCCAAGTCTGCTCTCCTGAAGTCCAGGGTAGTGAGCTTGCTGTGTGCCCTCCTCGCTGCCCTAAGGATCTTCAACTCCACCATTTCATGGTCACTGCAGCCAAGGCTGCCTTTGGTCTTCACATTCCGCACCAGCCCGTCCTTGTTGATAACAAGGTCCAGCATAGCACCTCTCCTCATTGGCTCCTCTGTCATTTGGAGAAGGAAGTTATCATCAACACATTCCAGGAACCTCCTGGATTGCTTATGCCCTGCTGTGTTGTCCCTCCAATAGATGTCAGGGTGGTTGAAATCTGTCCCAAATGGAGCAAGATAGCAGACGAAATGTATATGCACAAATCAAGATTTATTGTAAATAGTACCAGGGTCTTAACGACTTAACTATACAAGTGCTGGGATATTGGGGTAGCAAAACAGGATATTAGGGTAACAAAACAAGAAGGTACCTTAACAATGAAACACAGTTAGATGGCAACTGTTGCGGACCGAGATAGGTAAAGCCGCGACTCACACCCCCACCTCAGGGGATCGAGGGCTGAGGACCGCTCCCCGTCACACTCACAAACAACACTTAGGAATCAATAGATTTATTAAAGGTACTGAGGGTTTGGCAAGTCTGATATCAACTAACACACAGGGTCTATCTCTATATCTATATCCACACCTATATATCCATATACCAAGAGCTATACAACGCTACATCTATATACCAATAACAACACACATAGAAAACAAGAGATAACCTCTCCCCTTCCCCCCTGTTCCCGTTCCCGGATACACTCCACCCCCTCATCCAGGTCATTGATCTTGTTGAATAAGACTGGGCCCAGTACTGACCCCTGGGGAACACCACTAGTCACAGGTCTCCAACTGGACTCTGCACCATTGATCACAACCCTCTGGGCTCTATTGTTTAGCCAGGTCTCGACCCATCTCACTGTTCGCTCTTCTAACTCACACTTCCTGAGCTTATCCACAAGGATGTTATGGGAGACAGTGTCAAAAGCCTTGCTAAAGTCGAGGAAGGCAACTGTTCTCCCTGCATCTATCCATTCTGTCACATCATCATAGAAGGCTATCAGATTAGTCAGACATGATTTCCCCTTGGTGAATCCATGCTGGCTACTACTGATAACCTTCTTTTCTTCCATGTGCTTAGAGATGACCCCCAGAATGAGCTGCTCCATCAGCTTTCCAGTGTTGGAGGTGAGGCTGACCGGCCTTTAGTTACCCGGGTCCTGTTTCTTGCCCTTCTTGAAGACTGGAGTGACATTAGCTTTACTCCAGTACTCAGGCACCTCTCCCATTTTCCAGGACTTTTCAAAGATGATGGAGAGCGGTCTAGTGATGACTTCTGCCAGCTCCCTCAGCACACGTGGGTGCATCCCATCGGGGCCCATGGATTTGAAGATGTCCCATTTCCTTAACTGATCTTTAACCCAGTCTTCTTCAATCAAGGTGAAGTCTTCCTCACTCCTGACTTCTTCTGTGGTCTGCAAGGTTTGGGAACCCTGAGGGTCAGCCTTAGTGGTAAAGACCGAAGCAAAGAAGGCATTCAGTAACTCCACCTTCTCCATATCCTCCGTCACCAGGGCACCCGCTTCATTCAGCAGTGGGCCCACATTTCACCTGGTCTTCCTTTTACCGCCAATGTACTTGAAGAAGCCTTTCTTGTTGTCCTTGACTTCCCTTGCCAGGTTAAATTCTAAGGAGGCCTTAGCTTTCCTTGTTGCATCCCTACGCCCTCTGACTACATTCTTGGATTCATCCCAAATGGTCAACCCCTTCTTCCATGATCTATAAACTTCTTTCTTCCACTTAAGCTTGTTCAGAAGTTCCCTGCTCAACCATGCATGTCTTCTTCCAGTACTCTATCCCATTGCATTTCTCCAAGCAGTTCCTTGAAAAGGCCAAAATTAGCTCTTCTGAAATCCAGGGTTTTGACCCTGCTAGATGCTTGGTACCTGCTGCACATGACTCTGAACTCTACCATCTCATGGTCACTACAACCAAGGCTGCCCCCAACCTTAATGTCTTCTACCAGTCCCTCTTCATTTGTCAATACTAGGTCTAGTAGTACACCTCTCCTTGGTGGTTCCTCCACCACCCGAGTAAAAAAATTATCATCAATGCACTGGAGGAACCTCCTGGACTGTACCTGCCAGGCTGTGTGGTCTCCTCAGCAGCTATCAGGGTGATTGAAGTCCACCATGACGACCAAGGCCTGTGATTGTGAGGCGACTCTCAGCTGTCTGTAGAAGGCTTCATCAACTTCCCCTTCCTGATCCGGTGGCCTGTAATAAACGCCCACAACAGTGTCCCTCGTATTAGCCTGCCCCTTAATCTTTACCCATAGGCTCTCAACCTGCTCTTCATCTGCCCTCAGGGACAGCTCAATACATTCCAGTTGCTCTCTCACATAAAGAGCAATTCCACCACCTTGCCTTGCTGGCCTATCTTTCCTAAAAAGGACATACCCATCCTTGATGACGTTCCAGTCATTTGAGCTATCCCACCATGTCTCAGTGATTGCAATGAGATCATAGCCATGCGACCGCACACACATCTCTAGTTCTTCCTGTTTATTCCCCATACTACATGCATTAGTGTAGAAGCATTTCAGAGAGAGAAAAATACTAGCATGCTGCCCCACAAGTGCTGAGCCACAACACCCAGGCACCTCTCTAGCAAGCCCAGTTGTATCCCCATCCCCCTTCGAATCTGGTTTAAAGCTGTCTGGGTGAGCCCTGGTAACTCTTGTCCTCTTGTTGCCCCCAGGCTCATTTCCAGTGGGCCTGGTTTTATCCCCTACCCCCTTCAAGCCTAGTTTAAAGCCCTCTCAATGAGTCCCGCTAACTCCTGGCCAAGAATCCTTTTCCCCCTTGTTGATAGTTCTACACCATTTTTTGCTAGCAGACCTGGTGCCGTGTAAACATCTCCATGATCGAAAAACACAAAGTTCATCCGATGGCACCAGCCTCTAAGCCATTCGTTAATCAGACGTGTTTTCCTAATCCTTTCAGCTTTTCCTGCCACTGAAGGAACTGAGGAAAAGACCACCTGTGCTCCTGATCCCACAAGCATTCAGCCCATTTCTCTGAAATCCCTTTTCATTGCCCTAGGACTTGCCTTGGCAACCTCATCAGTGCCCACCTGCATGACCACTATTGGTTAGTGTTGCAGACCGATATTAAAGGCTATCAGATGTCAGGATGCCCCTGCGACTTTCCCCCCCCCCCTTCTCGGCAGGGAGCGGAGAGGTTTGTAAATGGGACCGCACACGTGGTCACTGTGGGACCGTACCTTAGAGGGTAGAGTGGAATGCTCCCCCACCACGCTCACAAACACCAATATTTCACTTACATGCTAAGAGGTTTATTAAGGGTTTAAGGTACCAAGGGAAGGTAATCTAGGTATATATCAGGGGTCTGTGGTATTAGTAAGCGCACTCCCCGCGGAAGAGGTGTAGGAAGGATTAATGTAAGGGAAGGGTAGGAAGTAAGCCCGGATAATATTTATATGTGAGTGTGTGTGAGCATATCCGTGTTACCCCCTTCCGTAGTGAAGATGTAATCAGCATCTGGGGAGACCAGCAGAGGCGGTGGCAGGACGAGCCCGCGGCAGCGGGGCATGCCCGGCAGCGATCCCTCCAGCAGGCACAGCACAGCAGTCACGGCACAGCAGTCACGCCACAGCAGTCACGCCACAGCAGTCACGGCGGTCAGGCACAGCGGGCAAGGCAGGCACGGCTCCGGTTCGGACAGAGACCCTCCCGGCTCCGCTATAGGCAGTGAGTCCCCGGCTCCGCTTTGAGTGGCGGGGGGGGGGACAATTCCCCCGCGGGCGAGCACCGGCCCCCTCGCGCGCAGCCGCAGCGCCGCCAGGTGGCTCGGTGGGTCAAGTGGCTTCACTGGCATAGCCCGCCTCCCTTTAGATAACATTCTCCTTCAGTATGTGGCTAAGTGCCCAGTCTCTCAGAGGGGGCCTGCTATCTGCATTTCTGCCAAGGCTGTTTCAGTCTGTCCTTGGCTGCAAGAGGCACTTCGCTGGCTTGAAAGGCATTCCGTTGTGTGGGGGGAGAACTAGTCCATTCCCCACATCTCACCCCGTGGCTTTTGAGGCAGCGATCATATAGCGTCCTTCTTGTGTATATGTGAATATGTGGTGTATGCATGTATCCAACCAGGCTCTTGTCCAAACCCTTACCTCACATTAGATCCTTCCCTCCTCGGGCACAGAAAGGAGTATAACTGGAAAATATAAATGAGATATTAAGTATAGAGGAACATAGCGATCTCCAACAATAAATAAGGGATCAATTCCCAGTCATAATGCTATATACAATTGGCATGGACTGTTAATACATTCTATCTACTAAAAGAATAATACAGAGCATTAATATAATATAAACAACAGTCTATATATAGTATATACAGTCTATATATACAAGTACTTCTATCTAATAAAAACAACATCTTAACTACTATACAATATATTACAGACAACAACTCAAAGGCATGTATAGAAAGAATCAGACAGAATCACACAGAATCACCAAGGCTGGAAAAGACTAAGATCATCAAGTCCAGCCTATGACCAACACCACCACACCATCTAGACCATGGCACTAAGTGCCACATCCAGCCTTTCCTTGAACACATCCAGGGACGGTGCCTCCACCACTTCCCTGGGAAGTCTATTCCAATGTCTAATCACCCTCTCCGTGAGGAAGTGCCTCCTAATATCCAACCTAAACCTCCCTTGGAGCAACTTCAGGCTATGCCCTCTTGTCCTGTCACCAGTGTCCTGGAAGAAGAGCCCAGCACCCACCTGACTACAACCTCCCTTCAGGTAGTTGAAGAGAGTGATGAGGTCCCCCCTGAGTCTCCTCTTCTCCAGGCTAAACAACCCCAACATCCTCAACCTCTCCCTATAAGACTTTCCCTCTAGTCCTTTCACCAGCCTTGTTGCTCTCCTCTGGACCCGCTCCAGCACCTCAACGTCCTTCTTGAAGTGAGGGGCCCAGAACTGTACACAGTACTCAAGGTGAGGCCTCACCTTGAGTACTGTGTACAGGGGGAGAATTACATCCCTACTCCTGCTGGCCACACTATTCCTGATACAAGCCAGGATGCCATTGGCCTTCCGGGCCACCTGGGCACACTGCTGGCTCATGTTCAACCGGCTGTCCACCAGTACTCCCAGGTCCCTCTCTGCCAGGCTGCTCTCCAGCCACTCTTCCCCCAGCCTGTAGTGCTGCCTGGGGTTATTGTGGCCAAAGTGCAGGACCCTGCACTTGGTCTTGTTGAATTTCATGCCGTTGGCCTTGGCCCATCGATCCAGCCTGTCCAGGTCCTTCTGCAGCCTCTTCCTACCCTCTGGCAGATCAACACTCCCCCCCCCCAGCTTGGTGTCATCTGCGAATTTACTGAGGGTGGACTCAATCCCCACATCCAGGTCGTCAATAAAGATATTGAATACGACTGGGCCCAGTACTGATCCCTGGGGGACACCGCTGGTCACCGGACACCAGCTGGATGCAGCTCCATTCACCATCACTCTCTGGGCCCGGTCATCCAAACAGTTTTTGACCCAGCGAAGGGTGCACCTGTTGAAGCCGTGCATTGCTAGCTTCTCCAGGAGGATGCTGTGGGAGACTGTGTCAAAGGCCTTGCTGAAGTCAAAGTAGACCACATCCACAGCCTTCCCCTCATCCACTAGGCGGGTCACCCAGTCATAGAAGGCGATGAGATTAGTCAGGCAGGACCTCCCTTTCCTAAACCCATGTTGGCTGGACCTGATCCCCTGGTTGTCTTCCACATGCCGCTTGATGGCACTTAGGATGATCTGTTCCATAACCTTGCCAGGCACCGAGGTCAGGCTGACAGGCCTATAGTTCCCCGGATCCTCCTTCCGGCCCTTCTTGTGGATGGGCGTCACATTGGCCAACCTCCAGTCATCTGGGACCTCCCCAGTGAGCCAGGACTGGTGATAAATGATTGAGAGTGGCTTAGCCAGTTCTTCCACCAGCTCCCTAGGATGAATCCCATCCGGACCCATGGACTTGTTGGGATCTAAGTGGCACAGCAGGTCCCTAACTACTTCCTCCTGGATTACAGAAGGGGGATTCTGCTCCCCATCCCTGTCTACCAACTCAGGAGCCCAGTTGTCCTGAGGGTAGCTAGTCTTTTTGTTAAAGACTGAGGCAAAGAAGGTGTTAAGCACCTCAGCCTTTTCCTTGTCCTCCGTTACTAAGTTCCCCTCCTCATCCAATAAGGAATGAAGATTTTCCCTGACCCTCCTTTTGTTATTAATGTATTTATAAAAGCATTTTTTATTATCCTTTACAGAGATGGCTAGTTTAAGTTCTAGCTGGGCTTTTGCATCTCTGATTCTCTTCCTACATGACCTTACAATATCCCTAAATACTTCCTGATTCACCTGCCCTTTTTTCCAAAGTTGATACATTCTTTTTTTATTCCTGAGTTCTTGTAACAGTTCCCTGCTCAACCAGGCTGGTCTTCTTCCCCGCCGGCTCCTTTTTCGGCACACAGGGACAGCCTGCTCCTGCGCCTTCATAAATTCATTCTTAAAGTAAGCCCAGCCTTCCTGGGCTCCTTTGTTTTTGAGGGCTGCTTCCCAAGGGACTCTCCCAAACAGTGTCCTGAAGAGGCCAAAGTCAGCCCTCTGGAAGTCCAAGGTAGAGGTTTTGCTCACGACCCTCCTAACTTCACCACAAATTGTAAATTCTATCATATCATGGTCGCTGTGCCCAAGATGACCTCCAACCACTACATCTTCCACCAGCCCTTCTCTGCTTGTGAAGAGTAGGTCTAGCATGGCACTACCCCTGGTAGGTTCACCTACCAGCTGTAGCAGGAAGTTATCTTCTATACATTCCAGAAACCTCCTGGATTGGCCCCTTTCTGCTGTGTTGTACTTCCAGCAGACATCTGGTAAGTTGAAGTCCCCCACAAGAACAAGGGCTAGCGAACGCGAGACATATCCCCTAGTTGTTGAAAGAACATCTCATCAGTCTCTTTATCCTGGTCAGGTGGTCTGTAGCAGACTCCCACTAGGATAGCAGCCTCATTGGCCTTCCCTTTTATCCTCACCCATATACATTCTGCCTTGGTGTGTCTAGTATTGAATTCTAGGCAGTCAAAGCACTCCTTAACATATAACGCCACCCCACCACCTCTCTTGCCTTGCCTGTCCCTTCTAAAGAGCCTATAGCCGACCATTGCAGCACTCCAACCATGCGAATCATCCCACCACGTTTCCGTGATGGCAATTATATCATGGTCTCCCTGGTGCACATTAGCTTCTAACTCCTCTTGTTTATTTCCCATGCTTCGGGCATTGGCATATATACACTTGAGCTGTGGTACAGATATCCCGACCACTTGCGTGGTTACCAACCTACTAGTGAGCCCTATGTTCTTTTTGCCACATTTATCCCCGTTTCCCACCTTGAGTGGGACAGCAGACTGGCAGCCATCCTTAGGCTCATCTCTGGTTTTGTCCCCATCCCCCTTCAAACTTAGTTTAAAGCCCTGTCTATGAGCCCTGCTAACTTGTGTGCCAAGACCCTTCTCCCCCTCCAGGTTAAGCTTCCCCCACCTGTTGTCATGCCCGGTGTCCTGTAGGTCCATCCATGATCAAAAAAGCCAAAGTCCTGTCGGTTGCACCAGTCCCGAAGCCAGGAGTTAATCTTCTGGCTTTTCCCATTTATCCCCTCATCAATCCCTGCTACTGGTGGGATAGAGGAGAACACCACCTGTGCTCCCGATCCCCTAACCAGCCGTCCCAGGGCCCTGAAATCTCTCTTCATTGCCCCTACACTTCTGGTAGCTACCTCATCACTGCCTACTTGGAACAGCAGTATATCCTTAACCCTGGCCCCAGGGAAGCAGTTGACCTCCCTAAGAAGTGGGTCCGGCCTGCATATAGGGCCTTCCACTCCCTTCAGAAGTGAGTCACCTATGACAAGTACCCGCCTTTTTTTCTTAACCGAGGTGGTTTTGATGAGAGGTACAGACTGACGTGGCCTCGGTGACACCTCCAAGTTTGGCGAACCATCATCCACAATATCATTTGGTTCTACTTGTAGAGCCTCATATCTGTTCTGTAAAGGCACCTGGAGAGGGGGAACACTAGGGACCCCCTTGCCATGCCGCTTCCGCCGTGCAGAAACTCTCTGCCGTTGCTCCTCATCCTGTAGGCTATCTCGCTCAGCCAGGCAGACAGGGGATAGGCAGTGGTCTGCATCATGAGCGCCACCTGTCTTTTGAGAGTTGCTCAGGGATGCTAAGTCATGGCACCAACGATCTATCTCCCTCTCACACTCCCTGATACTCCTAAGCCTCTCTACTTCTTCCTTCAGCTGTGCAACCATCCCGAGCAGGTCATTTATCTGCTCACACCTCACACAGCTGGCATCTCTGCCATTCTCCAGGGGCAACAACAGGCTTTGGCAGTCCCTACAGCCAGAGACCTGAAGGCCCACATGTCTCTGAGGAACCTCTGTTTGGGTTGCCACAGTCCTCCTGGTAGAGGCTTTTGACCGGGTGGAAACCATACTTAACCTTCTTTCTTTTCTAGCGGGTTTTAACGACCTCTCACACTCACCCGCATGCCCTGCCCGCTGCGAACTGCCTCGTGCCGTGCCACGACCCTGTTCGCAACGCTCCGGGTCGCTGACGCTCCCTAGAGGCGTTTAAATCTCCTGCGCAGCCTCTGGCCGCGCTCCCTCTGCGCCTGGTTGGCTGCCGCGGACTTCCTGGTTCCGGCCGGGGCTTGGGCGGAGAACGGGGGTCCCAGAGCTTGGAAACCCCCCTGTACCACACGCCTGAACCCCCACCTCGGGCTTACCTCAGTCGCTGCTGCCGCTGTCACCCCGCCGCTACACCGAGAAGTATTATTATAGAGCACCTTGTTTAGGCTATGAAGTGATCAGTCTCACAGCGGTTACAAAGTAACTCCTCCAGACTCCAGTAGCAGGTTGATCAGGCCTGATACTGTCACCGGGATGTCTCTGGCTCTTCAAGTTGTCAGACTAGTAATATAGTTATTAACATTACTGGACATGAGTACACAAAGATGTAAACACAAGGAAATAAGAAAAATGAAAATTGAGACACTGATTTACTCAACATGAATTATCCATTTTGTACTGATTTTATGCTGTTTGTCATTTAAATCAGATGCAAACCAAGTATTTGAGTTTACCGGTGTTTGCAAGGTGAGCTTGACTTTACCAATATTTGGCAGGTTCACCAGAACGGTCTGTCCTGGTTGCAGAGAAGTCTTGGCCTTGTGGCAGGGTTTTCTGTGCTTTTCTTTATCTTGAGTAGGTGACGTAGGAAAGAAGGCATTCAGACGACGGAACCCATTAACCCCCCTCCTATTATTTACGGTGGTGACTGCATACCTCAGTCTTTCATCCCATCTAGAATCCTGTGGGCATATAAGACTTTTAATTAACCCGTTAGTACATGCTACTACCCCATTTGCTTGTGGGTAGTATGGGACATGAAATGTCCATTTGATACCTTCTCTTTTGTCCCATTGTTGTACCAGGTGTGAGGTGAAATGAGTTCCATTGACAAATTGGATGTTTGTGGGTTTAGGTAGGACCCCAAACACCTTTTCTACAAAGCAGACCGTGTTTTCACCATTTGCCTTAGAAAAAGCTTCAGCACAGGTTAGACCCGACACCACTTCTACCATCACAATGATGTATTGTTTGTTTCCTGATTTGCGGAAAGGACCAATGTAGTCCACCTGCCAAGTGGACCACAAGGACTTTCCTTCCTGAATATGCAGAGTATCTGTTGTTAGGGGATGTTCCCCCAACCTGATCTTAAAAAGATCACATTCAGAAATGATTGTTTTGCACTGTTCACGGGTGACAGGCCATCCACAAGTTTGTGCCTCCTTATACAAATCAAAGGTTCCTGAATGACCTCTTTTACAATAAAGCCATTCAAGCAATCGCTCCCAATCTTGATTTTCCCCTGCTGTAGTAGCTGTTCTGATTTCAACTACATTGATTTTAGCCAGTTCATCAACATAGTTATTCCACCTACTAGCTTCATCCTTCAGGTAGGTCTGGTGAGAAGGAATCCACCCTACTTGAAAGATAGGATTTTTCTTGAAAATTTTCAATATCTGTTGCCATTTCTCTTTCTGCCAGACTGGCACCCTGTTAATTTCCCAATTGTTCTGTTCCCAGAAAGTTATCCATTCCACACAGCCTTTAAAGACCGAAAAGGAATCTGTGTAGATGTACACAGCGTGCTTGGAGGCTTTTTCTTTCACAAAAACATTGAGAACAGCATCCAGCTCCCCCACTTGTGCATTGCCTTTATCATGATTTATTATTTGTTCGGCTGTGGAGGGTTTAACTGCAGCAGATCTGAACAACCAGGTTTTACCTTCTCTTTGGGCTGAAGCATCTGTAAACCAAGCATTAACCATTTCACTTTTGTACTCTGGGGCCTCTTTAATAGGACTGGGAGTTTTGACTATTAAATCGTGTTCCTCTGTAGATCCGATTTGTTCCTGAATTTTTAATTGTTTATCTGGGCCTTATTCAAGCTTGAAAAGGCCAGAATAATACTCAATTTGGCTATACCATTTCCTGATTGTAGCCTTTTGGAATATTCCTTCTGGAGGGGCTTTCCCAGACAGCACTTGGTTAACCACTTTGAAAGGGCCTTGTAGGATTACCTTTTTTTTTTAATTATCTCGCTGATCTCTATTAGTGCTGTGCATACTGTTAGCAATCCTTTCTCCGGAGTGGAATATCGCTTCTCTGAGTCCTTAAAAGACTGAGAATAGAAGCCAATTGGTCGCGTACTCCCATTAGGTCCCCTTTGCCAAAAGTGATATGATAAGGCACTGGCTGAGAACCCCCATTCTATTATTATTGGATCCTCTGGGTGGAGGGGTCCCAGAGTCTGAAATGTCTGTGCTTCCACTATTAACAGTTCAAGGGCCTCATCATGAGATTGATTCCATTCCCAGTGACGATTCTTTTTCAATAGAACATAAAGAGGATGTGCTATAACAGAAAAGTCTGGGATGTGCTTTCTCCAGTACTGAAGGGTTCCTAATACCTGTTGCAGTTCTTTTTTGTTGGATGGTACTTTTATCTGATTGAGATGAGACAAAGTATCAGAAGGAGTATTCCAGGTTCCCCCCTTCCACCTTATTCCCAGAAATTTTGCCTCTTGGGACAGAGGTTGCATTTTTTTCTTCAGGGATTTCTATCTGCATGTCTGTTAAATGCTTAATTATGGCATAATCAACTGCTTTTACCTCCCCCTCACTCTGGCCCCCTATCAGCACATCATCTATGTACTGATAGACTTTTACTTTGGAATTATTTTTGATTTCTGGAATGTTTTCCAGCTCACACACAAGTGCGTGATGGGCCAGTGTGGGTGAGTGTTTATATTCCTGGGGGCAACCTTGTGCAGGTATACTGTATCCCATCCCAAGTGAAGGTAAAATATTTTTAGTCTTCAGGATCGACAGGGACTTGGAAAAACATAGCCTTTATATCCAGGGAGGCCAGCACCGGATGCGCTGCTTCCTGGATTTCCAGCACCAAATCAGCAATGTTAGGTACAGCAGCTGTAAGTCCTTCTGTATTGGCATTTAGTTTCCTGTAATCCACTGTTATTCTCCATTTACTATTTGGTTTCCTCACAGGCCAAATTGGGGAATTAAATGGTGAATGACAGGGCACAACAATACCCCTTTGCTTCAAATCCGATATTACCTCTTTAATGCCATCTTTGGCAGCAATTGGGATGGGATATTGTTTTACTTTTGTTATTTTACTTTGTGGTAGGCGCGGAGCACACTGCAACAACCTTATCTCTGGTGTCGGTGTGCCAAAATTCCAGTGGCGGCCGTCTTCATCTCTTCATGCTCGACCTGTGAGAACATCCAGTCCTAATAAGTTAAAAGAAATATCACCCACAATCATTTCGGTCCGAATTGGCTTGTCCTCTCCTGGAAGGCATATGGTGACTTTAGCTGTTTTCTGTAAAACAGAGTTACCAAATGCTCCACTTACATATATTGGCTTTGAAGATAAGGTAATGCCACAGTGCTCAGCTTCATCAGCTTTCAGTGTGGAAATTTGTGCTCCTGTGTCTACCAAAAATGTGACAGGATAATATTTAGGTCCTACAGCACAGGTAATCTCCATGTCCTCATCTTTATTTTTAACTAATCTTAATACATTTTGCCAATCTTTTGGAGGTTTGAGAGTTTTAGGGTGTGAGTGAGTATTGTTTACTTGGGAGGCATTTTCATTCTCTGTATTGGGATTCTGTGTTTTTCCCCTCCTCCGCTGTCTTTTAGCCTTTCTATTCTCGGCAGAAAGAGGGTCATTCAGTTTTCTGAATCAATAGTTAGTGTTCTTACTTTTGATTCCCCTCGGGATCTCCCTCTGGACTCAGATCTTCCTCTGGACCTAGACAGTGACCTAGGGTTGTAGACTGACTTTGTCTTGACCTAAATAGATCACGCCAGCATTCAATCAATTCTTTTAGCTGTCTATAAGAATAAGTCCCAGCCAGAAATGCAGGTGGGACCCCTATATGCCTGGCCTCCTCCTTAAGCTTAGCGTATGGCCCCTTATCACCCCAAGATGAAGTACGTTGCTCCTCGGGGCGCTGGTTTCCTGGCAAGCCCCCTGGTTTGTTGTTTCGTCTACCTCTTTTCATCACTGTCCAGTCACCCTGTGATTTCCCTTGCTGCTTAGGAGAAGGGGGGTTCTGAGGAGGAGGGGGGGTTCCGAGGTGGCTTAGCAGCCACCTCAGCATATGAAGGTCGAGTAGCTGTGACTTGTCTGACTACAGAAGATTTGCCAGAACTGCCAGATTCACCATATACCTTTCCACATTCTACCAGTTCTCTGGCTAACGTAGCCCATGTAAGGTGTGTGTTGCCCCTTCTGATCTCTTTCTGATATTGGATGGTTTCCATTTTAAGTGCTGGAGAGAGTCCCTTGATCAAAACAGGTAATCTGTCTGGTTTCACTCTAAGAGACAAAGGACTACTCTGCTCTGGTACCAACTCACGGTCATAAATCATCTGAAGTACTGCAGCTCTGTGGACATTTTCCACAATACTAGAGTGTTGCCCTTGCAGGGCATCCGGTTCTCCTCTGCTAACGGGATCTGTGGCACCAACACAAAAAGCCGCCCGCTGAGTTAGAGAACAACGGTGAGCTGGGTTTCCAGTCACTAAGATTATTCCGGGTCCCCAGTACCCACCAGCTTCGTGTTCATTTAACAGAATATCATCTCCCCCTGTGAGGGACACTCTCATAACGTATTCGGCTTCCGTCTCAGACTGAAGCCTGGTGTATTGCTTTCTAAGTTTTTCCAAGTCCACTGCAGTGTAAGGTTTTTCCTTTACCTCCGTATCTCTCTGCGCAGCAGCTGCTTTTTGAAAATAAGTAGTTGTCCTAACTGGGCACACATATCTCTTTTCCACTCCCTCCTGCTCTTCATCCTCATCCTCTTCCACACTATGTTGGGGAGGTCTAATACAACGTGTCAGTTCTCGCAGCTCTGAACACAGCTCACCTATCTTAACAGTTACTTCCTCCGACCATCCACCAGCTTGTGGGGGGGACTTTTCTTTTAAAGACCATTCTTTCATTTCAAAGACCCGGCTAATTACTCGATCGGGATCTAACTGATTAACACTCTCCTGCACTTCGGAAACTGTTGCTGTGTCCTGTGTTGGATCTGACTGAACACTCTCAGACGGGTCCTCCTTCTTATAAAGGGGAAGCAACCTTTTTTCTTAACTGCTCTTGCAGATAATTATTCTTTTGTTGCAGGATTTAATTCTCTTGGCACAGCCTTGTTTGCTCTCTTCATAGCACTCTAACATCTCGCTGCATCCCTTCCATCTCCTGTTGCATGCCTAATTTCTCCTGTTGGGTCTGTTTTAGGGTTTGTTGCACTTCCTCATGTGCCCTATACTTCTTTTCTAAGTTTTTACAGTCCTGATTCTCTCCTTGCTGCAGCACATGATAATCCTGTTGCAACTCCTTATATTTTTCATGCTGCTCCTCCTTCTGCTCTCCTACAGACCTGTGCTCAAGCCTTTGCAGTAACCCTTCAATTTCCTGCTTCAACTTACTATGCTCCTTCTGTAACTCTCTAAGCTCTATCTCTTTAAGTTCTGTCTTTAAGTTAAGCAGTAACTCTTTAACCTCCTGCTGTGATGCTTTCCCTGTAAGCTCCTGCTTTAACTCATTAACCTCTTGCTGTAACTCTATCTCCCTAGCCTCTTGCTGTAATGCTTTGTCTGTAAGCCCTTTAATATTTTCCTGTAATATTTCATTCTCCACAGTTAGTAATCAGAGGGCCGCACCAGGCCTGGGAGTTTCTTGGTAACATTGCTAACCCAGGCCCCAGGGAGGCAGCAGACCTCCCTGTGGGATGGGTCTGGCCGGCATATGGGGCCCTCAGTTCCCCTCAAAAGAGAATCTCCCACAACAATGACCTTCCTTTTGTTCTTAACAGAGGCAGTCCTAATGCATGGGGCTGACTGCCTTGGCGACTCCCTGGACGGACCTTTGTCAGTAACCTCAGTTACCTGGTTTGCAGATTCAGGGCCATATACCTGTTCTGTAAGGGCACCTGAGAAGGTGAGGGAGGCCGGGAGGGGGTTTGCCTGCTGCCCCAAGCAGGGACTTGCTTCCAGTTCCCCTCTTCTCTCAGGTCCCCTACCTCTGCCTGGTGACAAGAAGGCAGAGGATCCTCTACTTCTTGTGGAGCCTCCACCTTGAGGCTTTGTCTCAAGGATGGTAGGGTATTACTCCACCAATCTATTCCTCTTTCACATTCCTGGATACTCCTCAATCTTTCCACTTCCTCTTTCAGCTCAGCCACTAGGCTGAGTAAATCATTCATATGGTCACAGAGTACGCAGGTGTTCTCTCTGCTATCCTCCGATATGAGTGACAGGCATTCTCTGCAGCCAGAGACCTGGACAGCTGCGTCTTTGAGAAGGACCTCTGTCTGGGTCGCCATTGTCCTCCTGGCAACGGTTTTCGCCCGAGTGGATAAGTGGATATCACGGCTAGGTCCTCTTCTGGGGGCGATGACCACTAGCTGAGTTCTTACCTTGAGCCAAGAAGTGGCCCTTTTGCCCCGTTCGCCCTGTTTGCCTGCTCCTGGTTGCCTGTGCTCCCTAGGGGTTTCTCTTGTACGTGAGAGGGGTTAGTCTCTTTGTCCCCGCCCATGGTGAGTCAGAGCTGCCGCTCCTCAGAATCTCTCTCTCCCGCTCAGGGGGCGGGGGGGGGGCGGCGGGGGGCTGAGACTCCCTCTCTCTCTAGGCTTCTCTTTCTCGGTTTTGCTGAGGGTTTCCTTGTGGTTTAGCCGCTGTAGAAGGGGTCCACCGGCACGATCCTTCGCGTCCTTTGAGGCATTTCACCGGTGTTTCCCTCTTGGCTCCTATTACCTCCGGAGCCCCTGGCTCATCTCTGTGAGGCTTCGAGTATGCTGCAGTGTGTCCAGCATGTCTCAGAGCAACAGGCTGAGGGCCCTTGTTAGCAGCCTCTAACCTTGGCATGTCATCCCACAGTTTGTCACAGGGAAGCCTGGTATTATCCCCCTCCAACTTCAAGTCTAGTTTAAAGCTCTGTCTATAATCCCCACAAGCTCCTGAGCAAAGACCCTCTTCCCCCTTTGATAAAGGTGAATCCCATCCAACACCAGCAAGCCTAGTGCTGTGTAGGCCATCCCATTTATAAAAAAAAAAAAACAACCCAAAATTGTAGTGGTGACACCAGCCACGGACCCATGTATTAATAGACTAGATACAACTATTTCTTCCGATGTCATTGCCCGCAACTGGAAGGAGAGAAGAAAAAACAACCTGTGCCCCAGCTTCCCTCATCAACCGTCCCAAGGCCCTGAAGTCTCTTTTGATTGCCCTTGGACCATCATTAATGGTGTTGCGGACCGAGATAGGTAAAGCCGCGACTCACACCCCCACCTCGGGGGAATCGAGGGCTGAAGACCACTCCCCGTCACCCTCACAAACAACGCTTAGGAATCAATAGATTTATTAAAGTATCACCTAACACACACAAGGTCTACCTCTATATCTATATTCACACCTATATATCCATATACCAACAGCTATACAACACTACATCTATATGCCAATAACAACACACACAGAAAACAAGAGAGAACCTCTCCCCTTCCCCCCTGTTCCCGTTCCCGCACAGGGATAAGAGGGAAAGCCTTTGGGAAATAGAAGAATATTGGAAAAGAGAAGTGAGTGTCTGGTATGTGTGAGTATTATGTAGGAATGTTTGTAGGAATGTTAGTAAGATGTTCGCAATTCTCACCACCGGGGGGTACGGCCGAAGCCAATCCCTGGTCGGGATCCACGTCCTGTCCCCTGAGACTCCAGGCAAACGGTCCGCTCGGTACGTCCACACGCCAACAACCACAGGGAGCAGCGCCGCAACGGCACGGCAGCCTCCGCAGCGGTACGCTCACCACGGCGGCTGGATCCGTGTGTGTTCACAAAGCGCGCGCCTTCTTGCTCCTCCCTTTCTTTCCCGGTTCCGGCCCCGCCGTGCCTCCTGGGAGTTGTAGTCTGCAGTCCTGTGCGCATGCGCCTGGTACCTCTGTCCTCTCCCCACGAGTGCCGGGGGGGCGCATCGCCAGGAATGGTCAGTGAATGTCGCTGGATTAAAGGCCATTATAGAGTCCGTCTCTCACATCTCACCCCGTGGCTTTTATGACAGCGACTTGGTTCCTGTGTGGTGTATGTTTGTGTCTGTATATGTATGTACATCTGTACCCTAGTAGGCTCTTGTCCAAACTCTTACCTCTTTCCCTGTTTGAGACAAGCATATATACAATCTCACATATTTCATATCTACATATCTAAAACAACGTATATAACGTTTTATGCATGTTTCTGAGGGAACAATTCCCTATACAACATATATACTTATAAACTCATACATATATATATATATACTCATATATATAATACATAAGAGAAATATAAATAGAAAACCCATAATGAATATATTGGTGCACCATTAGTATCTTATTTACAGACCACAACCCAAAGAGGAAATAGGTATAGGAGACATGATGCTGTATAGTAGGAGGCGTTGTGCAAACCATGGGGTGATCAAGTCCATAGTATGCACAAGGTACCTCACCCCTCAAAACCAGTGCCGGGCTGATCAGACCCTGTTCTGGCTTGGGATGTCTCCGGTTCTTTGGGTTGTTGGTTTAGCATATACACATTGCTATATACACAAGTATACAGATACACAGTTACAACCTATCTCTACAATCTGTCTTGCTTCATTCAACATGAAGTATCCAATTTGTACTGATTTTGAGTTGTTTGTTATTCATGTCAGATGCAACCCAGGTGTTTGAATTCACAGGAGTTTGCAGGGTCATTTTGACTTTCCCAATGTTTGGCAGGTGAACCAGTACAGTCTGTCCTGGGTGTAGGGACTGCAGCAGATTTGAAAAACCAGGTTTTACCCTCTCTTCTGGCTGACGTGTCTGTGAACCAGGCATTAGTCATCTCACTTTTGTATTCTGGGGCCTCCTTAATAGGACTGGGAGTTTTCATAGTTAACTCTTTTTCCTCCATGGACTCAATGTGTTCCTGGATTTTTAGCTGTTTGTCCGGGCCTTCCTCTAGCTTGAAAAGGCCGGAGTAGCACTCAATCTGGCTATACCATTTCCTGATTGTCCCCTTTTGGGATATACCCTCTGGAGGGGCTTTCCCAGACAGCACATGATTAACCACTTTGAAAGGACCCTGCAGTATCACCTTTTGTTTTTTAACAATTTTACTGACTTCTGTTAGTGCTGTGCACACTGTTAGCAATCCCTTCTCCAGAGTGGAGTATCGTTTTTCTGAGTCCTTAAAAGATTGTGAATAGAAGCCAATGGGTCGTGTACTCCCACTAGGCCCCTTTTGCCAAAAGTGATATGACAAGGCAGTAGCTGAAAATCCCCATTCGATTGTTATTGGATCCTCTGGGTGAAGAGGTCCCAGAGTCTGGAAGGTTTGTGCTTCCAGTATTAGCAGTTCTCTGTGTTTTACCCCTCCTCCGTTGCCTTTTTGACTTACTGGTAGTAGCAGGAGGAGGGAATTCTAGTTTCCCAAACTACTGGACCTTCCCTGTACTTGAGTCCGAGTTCTAGACTGTGACCGGCCTCGGGCCCCAGTTTGTGATCTGCCTCGGGTTCTCACAAATGGGTAATAGTCTGAGGGCCTTACCAGGCTAGAAAGCTTCCTAGTGACATCCTTAACCCATTTACATACTATTCGCAAACTTAGTTTTATTCCGTGTGGGTATTTTTCTGTTGTTTTTAGTGCTTTATTCATAGCCAGCTTCATAATGATTTACCAGGCAGGGATAGTTGTGAGTATGTGAGAGCACTGATTAACCTGTATTGGTGGAATTAATCCATACTAGAATTTGATGATTCTATTGTACATACAGATCAGCCCCTCATGAATTTGCAAGGAGTGAACCTTTAGGTATTACATAGACTGTGATATTTGTCTGCATTAATTTTTGTCACTTGGATTTCATTCAAATGAGATATCTATGAAAGCACTTTACTGAAAAATAAGCCTAGATGCAACTTGCACATTTGTTTTTCTTCTGCTGAAATAATTTTCATGCATTCATACTTAAAATATTTTAATAAATCTCTGGCTTTATGTATCTAATAGTAGTGTTGTAGGATTTTTAGCTTAAAGATACAAGCAATCCAGATTTTGTGAGATGTGGTATATGTTTTTTAGACCATCTAGTGTAGAGGAAGAGGAGGAAATAAAAGAAAAACTCTTGGGTCCATAATGCCTTTCATTTAAACAGTGGAAACTGTTTATCAAATTGGAAGATAAAAATAGACAAAACCACATAATTCGTATAAAATAATTCATGTGCCTGATTATCTTGCCAACTCTACTCTCCTTTGACACTTAATTTTAATTCAGTTTCAGTTCAGTAATTATTCTGCAAAAATAAATTTACATGTATATTATAAATAACACTTTTTATTTGTGTAATAAATCAGTGTAAGCTCATTATTTTCTTCTTTTTAATCAGTAGGAAGTTAATAATAAGATGCAGAATGGAGACACTTGTGCATGTGCATTGTATAACTTGATGAATGCTAAATATAATAGAACTTGAAGTCATTATTTAAATGTTTTAATATAACTCTGTATCACCCACTAATTCAAGTTGTAGAGTGAGATATGTCTCTCACTATGTGAGAAATATAGTAGAATAAAAGCAACATTTTGACAAACATTGAGCTGCAAATGCTTAATATAATTTAAAGTGTAATGAAAACATCGAATGACAATATTTTTGGTTAAGTGATACCAGTGCATTGCATAAGGCGATGATGACAGCCATATCTTACTTCCTTTAAAAGAACTGAGTTTTTCCATCTGGTCAAGTCTCAAAATCAAGGGCAACATTTCTTGTAGATATAGCATCAGATTCAGTCTTGGCTTTCAAAAAGCCTTATCCTTTTAAACTAGTTGGAGGCTACAAGTGGAGGCTCAAAATTAGACCCTGATCTTCTAAGATCATGACCATCTTCAGATACTTTGCAATTTCTTCAGAGATTCTTGTTCTTTGGCTTTCTACGCAGTGTCAAAGAGCTGGGAAGAGGAGCTCCTGGCCTTCCAGAGACTGTGCTTGTGCTTCAGTTTAATAACATTAAATAGCAGTTTTATCTCTTCCCCATGCAGATGGTAAAAGGCTGTGTGGCCATAGGAGGTTCTTAGCTTTTGAAAATACTGTAATTTAACTTCTGCTTTTACAGAAACCCATGACATCCATTGAACTTTATTCATTAAACCCTTCTATCTTAGAGTTAAATGTTACTACTTTATTATTAAAGGCCTACTAAGACATTTTAAGATCAAGATGAGCTACTTAGCTTATAGGACTCACTTATCTCCTGCAGAAATCATTACTTGAAAAAGTATAAAATAGGAAAGAAAATATTAAAATTGAACCACATATAGGGACTGAAAAGTGTATGATGGTCTGTGGAGGATTTTCTTGCAGAAGCATGGGCATGTGAGCAATCCAGCCTTTGGTATAAAAGCTTAACTGTGTTATAGAGACTTTAGCTGGACTACTGTTATCTCAAGGCCAACGGAGGGATAATTATAGCTGGGAAAGAAGAAAGCTAGCAGAAGTGAAATAACTCCCACATGCAGAAGAAGGAACGAGATACCAAAGGTGCTGAGATCATGCTATGTAAGGACTTTATGTGCTTAGGGCTAGTAGCCAATCATGTATTAGAAGCAGGTATATGGACAGTAGCAGTGCACTAATGAGACTGAAGCATTATTCGTGTGGACAAAAGCATTTAACCAATAATGGGGGGGCTTACTGTGTGTGTACCGGGCAATGAGGTATATAGCAAGGCATTTGTTTACAATAAACGGCTTTCGCTTGATCACATTGGTCATGGTGCGTTAGTCCAAGCTCTCGCCGCAATGGTCTAACTTAGGATGTGGGCTACACAATGTACTTTTTTTTAAAAAAGGAAGTACTTTTCAGTGACTAGAAATTGGAAAATAATGTTTGTTGGCCAAAACATAAATTTACATATTGACGTGATGAAGGTTGATTAAAACTGCACCAGTGCTAGGAAGACAGACAGTAAGTTTTTCAGGTGTCTGGTTGCGTAGCAGTAGCTGCCTGTGTATATTGGAATACTTTCCTTCCCAGATAATACCATGACCAGCATTAGCTGGAGCCAGGCTAAAGTGTCCACAAAAGTTTTGTAAGGACTGTGCCGACCAAGTTTTATTTACAGATGGCTCATAGTTGAAACCGTGAATGCACCACCAATGGCCCTTCCACTGTTCACTTTGGTTAATACACAAAATGAAAGCTAGATTTTGAAGCACATATCAGAATGGTTTGTTTCACTATGTTAGAATATAAAGTAAGAGATAAAAATCTTGGGTGTCAATAGTCACCTGTTGTGTAGCTGGCTCAGTGCTGAACATAATATCAGGTAAGAGAGTGAGGTGTGTAATAAGCAGGAGGCGGGATACTTGCCAATAAATCATAGCTCAGTTGTGTTTTGTGCAAGATAATGTGATTCCTATGGTAAATAAAGTAAATTCACATGATGAAATGTAACCATAAGGGATGCTGCAAATCTTTGAGCCTCATATTCATACTGCCTAATGCTCATATTTAATTTAAGAATTAATATTAATGCTTATATACACAGCATTCCTGAGCAGGTCGCTTGGTAATTCTAATGTGTCATTTGTTTGTTTTACTTAAGGAATCAGCTGGAGGGGATATTCAGTCTCCTTTAATGCCAGAAAGTGTTAATGGGACAGATGATGAGAGAGTGATGCCAGAAGTGACACAGAACTTGGAACCAAGGGCTGAACCAACCCAGAATGCATTGCCATTCACCCACAGGTACAGATTCCATTCCCACATCCTGATTGTTATCTATCTCTTTCCTTGTTAAAGGGACCTACTCCCAATGCCATGGCTTCCACCCTGCAAAGTTAAGAACTAAATTACATCATTAAAAAGAAAAAAAAAAAAAAAAAAAAAAAGACAAAAAAATATTGGCTTTCAGATTTGCAGTATATTTGTTTTCACAAAAGAAACCATGAGGAAATCTCTTTGAATAAGATCTTGGGGGGCATTATTTTATAGTTTAATCAGATGATGCGAGCCCTTGAACACTGATTAGTGCAGATGTCCCTTTAACAGGAAGCATTATTCCAATGTTTGAGATCTTAGTAAAGTTAACTGATTCTTAGAATATTCTAATTAAATTATTTTTGCACACATTTTCTTTAAATGACTGATAGGATTGGATGACAGCCTTTCAGTGATGAGTTGTTGGAAGAAAAGGGACTCTTACAACACCTTCATATTATAAAGCAGCCTTTAATTGAACAGTTCTCTGACAGTTGAAAATGTATTTCAACTGCTTTTTGAAACATGAGAGAAGTGTAGTTCTCCTTCAGAACTAATTATAATTCATTACACTAGGAATACTGTACTCTGTTCTTTAAGAAAACTAGGACCTTTAATTTAATTATACAAATGTTAAGATGGGTATATCTTGCCTATTATAAATTATTGTAAATGGGACATAAAATAAAACACATTATGTACTGTGACCATGAAGAGTAACTCAAATATTTAATGCAGGGCCACTCCAGGAGAGGTCCACGGCTCCTCACAGCACCCGATGTAGTTGGATTCTGGAGCGAGCACGTGGGAAGCTGAAGGAAACCAGCAGCACACCCGGCAGGAGGAAAGGAGTAGGAGGAAGGAGAGAGCGGCTTCTGGCTCTCCTGGCTTTTATAGATTGTGACAGCAAGTGGGCGGGAATACCGACCCCTGCCAGTCTTTCAGGGTGCTAAGGACCCTCTCTCTCCGATAGGTATCCAACACCATGCTGGGGTCTCCCAAATCATAATATTCCACCCCTTATTCCAAACCACTTCCTGTCACAATCATTCACCAGGTGGTGAACTGTCCATATGCAATATAGTCCATTGAGTCCAGGCTCTGGATTTTCATCCATCGTGGCAGTCTCTCAGGGCAGAGGAGGTGTCACAGGGTTCTTGGGAGTTCATGCTCTTGTTCTGCAGGTTCTTTCTTGGGCGTCACTGCATTCTCCTGGAGAGAAAACACTGAAAACAACTTATTACTATAATTCAATAATTAAACCTATACAACCCAAACTAAACACTCTCAGCCAGTGTTAAGCTCCCCTGTGGTACACACTGAACTTCACCATTCTCCTGCACTACCCACCAAGTATGTCCAGGACCTTGAGCAGAGACAACCCCACGGATGGGTTGGCCTCTGCCCAAAGCAGGGTACACCCAAAGAGTTTTTCCCAGTAGATTCCTTTCACACACAACGGGGACTTTATCCCCGTCCGCTCTATGTAAAAGGTTTGACTGGGCAGGTCCGGCTCGGTTGACAGATCCCCTAGTATTAACTAGCCAAGTAGCTTCTGCCAAATGTTTATCCCAATTTTTAAAAGTCCCACCACCCATTGCTTTCAGAGTGGTTTTCAGCAGGCCATTGTAGCGTTCAATTTTGCCAGCTGCTGGTGCATAAGGGATGTGGTATATCCATTCAATACCATGCTCTTTGGCCCAGCTGTCAATTAGGTTGTTCCTGAAATGAGTTTCATTGTCCGACTCAATCCTCTCAGGGGTACCATGTCTCCATAAGACTTGTCTTTCGAGGCCCAAAATAGTGTTACGAGCAGTGGCATGAGGGACGGGATATGTTTCCAGCTACCCAGTGCTTGCTTCCACCATTGTAAGCACGTATCGCTTGCCATTACGAGTCTGAGGGAGGGTGATGTAATCAACCTGCCGGGCTTCTCCATACTTGTATTTGCACCAACGTCCATTGTACCACAAAGGTTTTAGCCGTCTGGCTTGTTTGACTGCTGCACATATGTCACAATCATGGATAACCTGTGTAATAGTATCTAGAGTTAAATCTAAACCTTGGTCACGGGCCCATCAGTATGTTGCATCTCGTCCTTGATGTGTCATGGGCCCACCAGGCTAAAAACAGTTCACCTCTGTACTCCCAGTCCAAATCTGTTTGGAACACTTTAGTTGCCTGGTCTGCTTGATGGTTGTGTTTCTGTTCTTCAGTGGCCTGGCTCTTTGGTACGTGGGCATCTACGTGCTGTACCTTTACTGTCAATGTCTCTAGTGGGGCTGCAATATCTTGCCACAGGGGGGTGGCCCAAATAGGCTTCCCTCTGCGCTGCCAATTGTCCCGTTTCCATCCCTTTAGCCACCCCCACAAAGCATTTGCTACCATCCAGGAATCTGTGTAGAGGTAAAGTATTGGCCACTTCTGCGAGGAGTGCATTACCACGAATGGTCAGTAGATGTCGCTGGATTAAAGGCCATTATAGAGTCCGTGTCTCACATCTCACCCCGTCGCTTTTATGACAGCGATTTGTTCCATGTGTGGTATGTGTTTATGTATGTCTGTATATGTATGTACATCTGTACCCTATCAGGCTCTTGTCCAAACTCCTATCTCCTTCCCCATTTTAAACATATATACAATTTCATATATCTCTATATCTATATATTGATTCACGTATCCTGCTTCTGAGGGAACAATTCCCTATAAGCGATACAACATATGTATATACATATATACAATACATAAAAGAAGTACAATATACATAGGAGACCCATTATGAATATATATATTGATGCATCGTTAGTACACTATTTACATACAACAACCTAAAGGGAAAACAGTGATGGGAGATGCGATACTGTATAGTGGGAGACATTATGTAAACCATGGGGTGATCAAGTCCATAGTATTCACAAGGTAACCCCCTCCTCAAAACCAGTGTCGAGCTGATCAGACCCTATTCTGGCTTGGGATGTCTCCGGTTCTTTAGGTTGTTGGTCTTGCGAGTACACAAAGGTGTACATAGATATACACATAAGTACACAGATATATATTTACAGTCAACCTCGAAATTCTGCTTCACTCAGCATGAAGTATCCAGTTTGTACTGATTTTAAGCTGTTTGTTATTCATGTCAGACGCAACCCAGGTATTTGAGTTCACGGGTGTTTGCAGGGTCAACTTGACTTTCCCAATGTTTGGCAAGTGTACCAGTACGGTTTGTCCAGGGTGCAGGGAGATCTTTTGCTTGTCGCAGGGTTTTCTATGTTTCTTCTTCTCATGAGTGGGTGATGTGGGAAAGAAAGCAGTTAGACGAGGACACTCGTTTACCCCCACATTTACTGACCACATCCATAGGGATGTGTCGCCACCCATCTTGCCATCTGAGCCCTAGGAACTGGATCTCTCTGGCTGGTCCTGTCGCGGACCGATATTAAAGGCTATTGGATGTCAGGATGCTTCCGCAACTTCCCCCTCCCCGCCCCCCCCCCCCCCCCCCTTCTCAGCGGAGAGCGGAGAGGTTTGTAATTGGGACCGCACACACGGTCACTGTGGGACCGTACCTTAGAGGGTAGAGTGGAATGCCCCCCCAACCACGTTCACAAAGACCAATGTTTCACTTACACACTAAGAGGTTTATTAAGGGTTTAAGGTACCAAGGGAAGGTAATCTAGGTATATATCAGGGGTCTGTGGTATTAGTAAGCGCACTCCCCGCGGAAGAGGTGTAGGAAGGATTAATGTAAGGGAAAGGTAGGAATTAAACCCGGATAATATTTATATGTGAGTGTGTGTGAGCATATCCGTGTTACCCCCTTCCGTAGTGAAGATGTAATCAGCATCTGGGAGACCAGCAGCGGCGGTGGCAGGACGAGCCCGCGGCAGCGGGGCATGCCCGGCAGCGACCCCTCCAGCAGGCACAGCACAGCAGTCACGGCAGTCAGACAGGTAGTCTCAGCACAGAAGACACCACGGCAGGCAGGCTCCCCTGGCACCAGCGAGCAGCAGCAGGCAGCGATCCAGACCCGGCTTCGAGCGGCGAGCACCAGCCTCCCCGCGCGCAGCCGCAGTACCGATAGGTGGCTCAGTGGGTCCAGAGGCTTCACTGGCATAACCCTTCTCCCTTTAGATAACGTTCTCCTTTAGTATGTGGCTAAGTGCCCAGTCTTTCAGAGGGAGTCTGCTATCTGTATTCCTGCCAAGGCTGTTTCAGTCTGTCCTTGGCTGCAAGAGGCACTTCGCTGGCTTGAAAGGCATTCTGTTGTGTGGGGGGAGAACTAGTCCGTTCCCCACAGGTCCCTTGACCTTGCTTCTCTTTATAGCAAAGCCAGCTTCTAACAGAATGTCGATTACTTCCCTACCTTTTTCAAAGACTTCCTCTGCCATATTACCCCATACTATGATGTCATCAATGTACTGCAGATGATCTGGAGCTCCACCCTTTGCCAGTGCATTATGGATCATCCCGTGGCAGATGCTAGGGCTGTGCTTCCACCCCTGGGGCAGTCGATTCCAGGTATACTGGACACCCCTCCAGGTGAAAGCGAATTGAGCTCTGGATTCTGCTGCTATGGGAATGGAGAAAAATGCATTAGCAATGTCATTTAGCTGCTTTGGATTCCAGTTCGTATTGAAGTTCCAACATGTCTGGAACTGCAGCACTCATTGGTGGTGTGACTTCATTCAGACCACGGTAGTCCACAGTTAATCTCCATCCCCCATCAGGCTTCTGCACTGGCCATATAGGGCTGTTAAAGGGTGAATGAGTCTTACTTATCACTCCTTGGCTCTCTAGTTGACAAATCAGGTTATGTATGGGGAGCAGGGAGTCTCTGTTGGTGCGGTACTACTGACGATGTACTGTAATAGAAGCTGTTGGTACCTGTTGTTCTTCCACCTTCATCAGGCACAGTACAGAAGGGTCATTGGAGAGCCCAGGCAGGGTAGACAGCCGTTTAATGCCCTCAGCCTCTACAGCTGCTACCCCAAAGGCCCATTTATACCCTTTCAGGTCTTCAAAGTACCCTTTCTGGAGAAAGTCTATACCAAGGATGCATGGAGCATCTGGGCCAGTTACAATCCAATGGGTCTCCCAATCATTCCCAGTCAGGCTAATTTCAGCCTCCAATACAGTCAATTCTTGAGACCCTCCAGTGACTTCAGAGATGGTGATGGAGTCTGCCCCTCTGTGATTGGATGGTATCAAAGTGCACTGTGCATCAATGTCCATCAGGGGTCTATAACTCTGTGGTTCTGTTGTGCCAGGCCACCGAATCCACACTGTCCAATAAACTTGGTTATCCCTCTCCTCCACCTGGCTGGAGGCAGGGCCCCTCTAATGTTGAGCATGACATCCACAAGTAACACAGGGGTTTATGTGGCGTGCTGGACTCACATTTGAGTCTGCCACCCATCTGCTTGGACCAGCGGTTTCTTCCTGGACAAATAGGACAAAAATAACTTATCAACACCAATGTGATGTAGATAAGCAGACACTTCTTTATTAGCACACTGAGGATATGGGGGATAACTCCTCCTAGCGTATCCTCTATCGCATTTCAGTCAACAGGTTTTAATATATTCAATTTCTATTATCTAAAATATTTAACATAAGAATGCATATAATGCTCACTTTTAATTACTCATTAAGTTTAACTTTTACATTGATTGGCCCCCTTATGATCTTTTGAGTTACATAACCTCATACATATTCATCTTTAACAAAAATCATTGGTTATCCTACTGATTATATTCCCTGATATTTAAATCAGGATGGGATGGGAAAAGGGGATTTCCAAGCAGCACAACTGGTTACTGTGACCTTGGCTACCGTGTGACAGCTTCAAGATTTATTATTCCATTATTCCTTCCACGGTAGCTGCTTAAGCATAATATCTTATTCTTCATGTAATTCTAAACCTTAGCTACTTGTACGTACCACTTGTCTAGTAGATGTGGTTTCTGTGACTACTGAAGTAAAACACAATCACCCACTTTCCCCCTCCCAATATGATTCCTATGAGAACAGTTTCTCCTAAAAGCCTTGTCTTGGTCAGGCCCGACCAGGCCCAGGCCTTCTAAATGATCAAAAGTCAGTCAATTCAGTAACACTGGGAGACCGGAGCAGTCATCATTCTGGGACCATTATCCCTAGAGGCACCACCCTGCAGCTGCCGTACTCTTGTACGCAGAGCAGCGGTGGGTTTGCCATCCCATTTGCTCATGTCCTCACCATGGTTGAGCAGAGTAGACCACAGAGCCCTTCGTGTTGGGTTCTGCCCGACCTGAACTGGTCTCCTAGGAGAGCCCCTGTTTCTAATGGCTGATACATGGTTCCAGTCAGGAGAGAAATAGGTGTTTTTCTCCCTCTCCAGTCTGGATACCCTATCACCTAATGTCTTCCACTCCTCAACCATTTTTTTCCACAGCTGAGACACGGGCATTTAAGGGGTTAGAGATATTGTCCACATACTGCCTTAGCTGGTTAGCAAATTCATCCACAGTTGGTAGTGTTTCGCCATCTCTTGCAAAAACCCTTCCTGCCAAAATGGTGGAATACATAGGAGGAGCACACTGTGCGAGCTTCTTTACCATAAACTTACTACATGGCAGCTCATCAGGGCTTTCAGGTGTGTCCCCATTACCGTAGATGACCTCCCGGACTTCCATCTCTCTCAGATAAGCAATCCCTCTATCTACAGTGTTCCACCTACTGGGTCGGCATTCAATATCCTCCCTATGGGGATACCGGCTTTTGACAGCTATTAACAGGCGGTGCCAGAGATTATGAGTACTGTTTTTCCTCCCAATCATCTTATTGGTGCCTGAATCTCTGGCTATCGATCCCAACTGCTGAGCCTCCCTGCCCTCCAGGCCTATCCCATCAGCTCCCAAGTCATAACACCGCAACAGCCATGAAATCAGTGACTCATCCTCCCTACGAGTATAATCCTTTCTTATGCCCCTTAACTCTTTCATGGACATAGACTTAACAATTATTTCAGGGTCCGAGTCGCTATCATGTGTTGTTCCTGCCTCCACCTGACCCTGTCTGTGCCCATCGCCTGCCCCTCCCCCTGTATCCGAGTTCTCATCACTAACGCGGCGGTGGGACTTCTTCAGATGTTTCCTCTGAGTTGTTACGGGGGCGACCAGGACTGGTTCGGGCTGAGGGGGAGCGGTACCGCTCCCTACCGGGCGTGCCGCCGGTGCCAGAGCAGACCCGGAGGCGGCGCATTCCTGCGCTGCCCGCAAAGGGCAGCTGCAGCTCGCACCGGAAGCGAGAGGGGCCGCAGGGGCTCTGGTTTCCCGCGCTGCCACCACGAGGCAGCCGCTGCTCGCGGCCATTTTCCCGTACCAGTTTTTAACTATAGACCACCCCTGGTACACATTCAGGCACACTGATATTACCAACAACAAGTAACAGACGTTCCCGAAGCCTCCAGACTCTGGCACGGTGAAATTGCCAGAGAAAGGAGTGGAGTAATTTTCCGTGACACTAGAAAAAGGGACAGAGTAATTTTGCATGACAGCGAAAATCATAGAACGGCTCCCGAATGCCTTAAACCGATCTGCAGCCCAGCTCCTCCCAGCAGCACGTAATGCTTGACCACACTGGGAAAGTAAGAAACCAGGTACATATAACAAAAAACCCTGAACCTCCGTCACAACAAAAGCCATGCCTATATGAAAAATCAGGTTTTTAACAATCCACATAAGAATTGCCATTTCAAAATAAATTTTCTTGTTTCAGTTTCAATTTCCAAACTTAAAATCCGTTAAAATAAAACCTAAATTTCGTGCCCCACGTTTGGCGCCAATTATTCTGTGCTGGTTTAAATATTAAAGGTGAACCCCGAACAAACCAAAGGACAGAATTGCTCTCTATTAGCTCCCCTCCACCCTCCCAAGGGAAGATAGAAAGGGGAATAAGAAAGAGAGACTTAAACTTGGGAAATTGAAACTAGAAATAAGTTTACTATAACACAAAGAAAAAGGGTAAAACGTGGGGTGGGGGTGGGGGGGAAATGGGTAAATATTTATATACAAATATACAAAACCAATCTGGATGATCGCAGGTATATGGGAAACGCAGGGCCGCTCCAGGAGAGGTCCACGGCTCCTCACAGCACCCAATGTAGTTGGATTCTGGAGCGAGCATGTGGGAAGCCGAAGGAAACCAGCAGCACACCCAGCAGGGGGAAAGGAGTAGGAGGAAGGAGAGAGCGGCTTCCGGCTCTCCTGGCTTTTATAGATTGTGACAGGAAGTGGGCGGGAATACTGACCCCTGCCAGTCTTTCAGGGTGCTAAGGACCCTCTCTCTCTGATAGGTGTCCAACACTTTGCCGGGGTGTCCTAAACCATAACATTTGTACATATATCATTTAGAATATGTGCCATTTTGTTTGTTCAATGCTCAAACGTAATCATCATCCCAGTCAGCATGAGTTTACGAAAGGTGGGTCCTGCCTGACTAACCTGATCTCCTTCTACAACAAGGTGACCCACCTGGTGGATGAGGGAAGAGCTGTGGACACTGTCTATCTGGACTTTAGTAAAGCCTTTGACACTGTCTCCCATAGCATTCTCCTTCAGAAACTTGTGGCGCTGGGCTTGGATAAATACACTGTGCGCTGGTTTAAAAACTAGTTGGATGGCTGGGCCCAAAAAGCGGTAGTTAATGGAGTTAAATCTGGCTGGTGTCCAGTCACAAGTGGTGTTCCCCAGGGTTCAGTACTGAGGCCTGTTCTCTTTAATATCTTTCTTAACGATCTGGATGAGGGAATTGAGTGCACCCTCAGTAAGTTTGCAGACGACACCAAGCTAGGTGGGTGTGTTGATCTGCTCGAGGGTAAGGAAGCTCTACAGAGGGACCTAGAGAGGTTATATCAGTGGGCCAAGGTTAATTGTATGGGGTTCAACAAGGCCAAGTGCCGGGTCCTGCACTTGGGTCATAACAACCCTCCACTGCTGAAATTAACAGCATGTTTTCCTGTCAGTGTCTGCTTCTAGGACTGATAACACTCCATGTTTATAGTTATGGCTACAGAATGGTATGCAGAATCAAGGTCAGTGCTTGGTTCTGCTAAACATCTTATGCTCCAGAACCAGAAGGGAGTAAAAGGGTCACACCCACGACCCTCCTTTGCAGAGGAGTGAACCAGACAGGTGACCAAAATTGACCAAACTAAGTATTCCATCCCATGCGCATCATACTGGGTATAAATTTGAGGGATCACAAGAGTCAAGCTCTCTTCATTGATGACAGGCATCCTGCGAGGACTCCATCCGTTCGTCTGCCTTTGATCCTGATCTGTGTGTTCCTGAATCCCTGCGTTCTTGTGTCCAGTTCCTGTCTGCTGCTCACTCCAGGAGTCAAGTCCGGAACTTTTCCAGGGCCTGCCCTGCAGCCTCGATGGTGACGTGAGCGTTTAAGGGGGGGGGTTGTTATATCGCTTTTGTATATATTTTAGTTTTCATCACTACTGTTTCATAAAAAGCTGTGTAGTTTAGTTTCCAACCCTCTCCCTTATTCTCTTTCCTTTCCCTATAGGGGAAGGGAGACAGATTAATAGAGAGCCTCTGTCTTTCATTTGATAGCCAGCCCAGTGTTAAACTGTGACACCCAGCAAGACCACAGAGCAGATCCTCCTGGAAACCACTAAAGCACATAGAAAACAAGGAGGTGATTGGTGACATCTAACATGGCTTCACTAAGGGCAAGTCATGCCTGACAAATTTGGTGTTTTTTTATGATGGGGTTACAGAGTTGGTAAATAAGGAAGGAGCAACTGATGTCATCTACCTGGGCTTGTGCAAAGCATTTGACAATGTCCTGCATGACATCCTTGTCTCTAAATTGGAGAGACACGGATTTGATGGATGGACCTCTCAGTGGATAAGGAATTGGCTGGATGGTTGCACTCAAACTGTTGTGGTCAAAGGCTCAATGTCCAAGTGGACATCAGTGATGAGTGGTGTTTCTCAAGAGTCATTACTTGGACCAATGCTATTTAACATCTTTGTTGGCGATATGGACAGTGGGATTGAGTGCACCCTCAGCAAGATTGCTGACAACACCAAGCTGTGTGGTGTGGTTGACACACTGGAGGGAAGGGAGTCCATCCAGAGAGACCTTGACAGGCTTGAGAGGTGGGCCCATGCCAGCCTCATGAAGTTCAACAAGGCCAAGTGCACCTGGGTCAGGGCAATACTAAGCATGGTTACAGGTTGTGGGGAGAATGGATTGAGAGCAGTCCTGAGGAAAAGGACTTGGGGTGTTGGCTGATGAGAATCTCAACATGAGCCAGCAATGAGTGCTTGCAGCCCAGAAAGTCACCCATATCCTGGGCTGCATGCAAAGAAGCATGGCCAGCAGGTCAAGGAAGGTGATTCTGCCCCTCTACTCCACTCTCATGAGACCCCACCTGGAGTACTGTGTGCAGTTCTGGGGCCCCCAACACAAGAAGGACATGGACCTACTCTAGCAGGTTCAGAGGAGGGCCATGAAGACGATCCGAGGGCTGGAGCACCTCTCCTATGAAGACAGGCTGAGACAGTTGAGGTTGTGCAGCCTGGAGAAGGGAAGGCTCTGGGGAGACCTCATAGGGGCTTTCCAGTACCTGATGGGGGCCTACAGGAGAGCTGGAGAGGGACTTTCTACAAGTAATAGGATGGGGGGGGGAGGGTTCAAGAAAGAGGGTAGATTTAGAGTAGATATTAGGAAGAAATTATTTAGTGTGAGTGTGGTGAGACACTGGAACAGGTTGCCCAGGGAGGTTGTGGATGCCCCCTCCCTGGCAGTGTTTGAGCAACCTATTCGAGTGGAAGGTGTCCCTGCTTATGGGAGGGGAGTTGGAACTAGATGTTCTTTAAGGTCCCTCCTAACCCAAACTATTCTATATTTCTATGATTCCATGACTTGCCTTCAGTTCACCATCCATAAAAAAAAATGCCTAATTCACATTTTGATTCAGAAAACAAAACTACCATAACCTGGTTCACCTGCTCTGTCTGGAAAGGGGCTGTCTTTTTAGTAAACTGTATGTATAAACTAAGGGTTAAATCTTGATAAAGGCTAGATGTGGATTATTTATATTAGGAATCACACATAGAAAGGGATCTGAGAGTATGTACTGTATTTCAGAAATCCTGTTGTAGGAAATGCTCTGATAGTCTACTGTCAAGACTGACAATATATGCCGTTTCAAAATTAATATGGAACTTATGATAGCTGAAATGGATATTGGAGGAGCAAAAATGTACATATGAGAGAAAAATATATATCCCCTGAAATAAAATGCTCATATTTTTTCTTTGGTATCCCCTAATTCCACCCAAAGAAGGTGGTCAGCCTCTGCAATGGTTTCTCTTCTCTAGGATTTAAAAAATATTACTCTGGATTTCTTTTTATCAGAAACTAGTTCCACTGTAAGAAGGATAACAGAAATCATGCAGATAATTACAGCCTTCTCTAAAACATAAACTCTTTTTTAAGGCAAGATTGTAAATTAAAAAAAAAAAAACCCTCTACTATCACAGTTAGAGCAATTAGCCTTTCCAGATCTTACTGAGTTCTAGAAAATCCTAATACTTCTCAGAGCATCTTTCTTGAACATTTGGTCCATATTTAACATTATGACCTCACTGGGGCAAGAACTGCCCTTTTCAGGAGAATTTGGTTGCAATTCCAGATGAAAAGATTGCATATGTAAAAATATGGACTTAATTGTCCATTTTTGTGCACTGAGGATTGGTCTGTCTGCACACACATTTGTTTCAATTAAATGCATAGACAAATACAAGCAAAAATGTAATCCCACTGTCATGATTAAATTGCCAAACTAACCATATTTACCCTGCGAAATGCTAATCTATTTTCTTTATTAAATAAATGGTACCAAGCTACAATCTAACCACATGCTAATTACAATATCTTAAGAAGGAAGTTATAGTTGGATAACTTTTTTCTTTAATCAATCAAATTAAATTTAAATATAAATTTGGATTGTTCAGTGGGGGTAGGAGGGACTCAGTCTTAAAGGAAGGATGACAAGCCATAGGCAACATATTAAAAAGGTGCATTGCCATTAAATTTTTGATCAAAACTGTTTTAATAAATTTCTTCTTACCACACTTTCTGTCACCTTATTTCATATTTCCACTTTTAGAAAACACAGTAGCCCCACAGTGGTGCTAATAAGTTGTTCAATAAGCACTGACTTCTCATCAAGTAAGCCCACAATATGGACTCTGCTTCAGCAAGCAACTTTGCCACACATTTGCATATTCAAAATTGAGTTTTGGTTATTCAGTTATTAATGCAGCTGATGGAAACATGAAGGTGAATGCTAAGGGGCCTGCAAAGATTTTCTATAGAAATTTGTTTAATAATCTGAGCAGATGACTTATATGGCATCCTATACTTCTCATGGACTTCATTAATCGCTTTTATGGATTCTTGTTTTCTTTAAGTAGCACAGAAATAGCCCAGATAAACCTAACAGAAAGATAACACATACCATAACCAACAGTGATTTCAACAGCACATTTTTTTATCTGTGTAACAGAGAAGTATCTGAATTGCAGTTTCTTTTTGAATGGGGCACTATTTCAATTTGAAAGAGCAGTCTCCCACATGCAGGTTAGAACAGCTCTTGTATCACACTGTAGGGATAAGAGATTAAGATAGATTGATTTTTTTTTACATAATCTGCATACTTTTGCCTAGAGTTAGCCAAGTCTATATTTTTCTAAAAGCAAATCCAATAAAGTGCAGTACTCTTGATGAACTACCCTGTTATAATTTACAGGCATGCACAGATGTTACTGATTTGATTATATTTTGATTATTTGGTTTGACTGAGGGGGGGTGCTCGGGCCTGGTCAGGCTGAATTGGGCAAGACAGGACTTTTAGGAGAAGTTGGTCTCAAGAGAATCATATGGGGGGGGGAGTGATTGTGTAGTCACCGAAACCACATGAAGTAAGCAAGTGGTACAAATAGTTAGGGTCTGGTATTATATTTACGTGGGAACCATCAAGCCATGAAGAATAAGGTATTATGTTTAAGCAGCTACTGTGGAAAGAATAATACAATAATAAATCTTGAAACTATCACACGGTGGCCAGGGTCACAGTAACCAGTTATGCTGCTTGGAGATCCCCTTACCCATCCCATCTTGGTTTGAATATCAGTGACTACAATCAATAGGGTGACTATAGGTGACCAATGATTTTTGTTAGAAATGAATATACATGAAGTTATGTAACTCAAAATATCATAAGGGGCCAATCAATGCAAAGGTTAAATTTAATGAATAATTAAAAGCGAGCACTATATGCATTTTTATGCTAAATAATTTATACAATAGAAATTGAATATATAAAAACCTACTGATTGTAATGCAACTTAGGATACACTAGGAGGAGTTATCCCCCGTATCCTCAGTGCTTTAATAAAGAAGTTAACAGAGATAAATCTGTCTGGTGTCCGGTCACAAGTGGTGTTCCCCAGGGTTCAGTACTGAGGCCTGTTCTCTTTAATATCTTTATTAACGATCTGAATGAGGGAATTGAGTGCACCCTCAGTAAGTTTGCAGACGACACCAAGCTAGGTGGGTGTGTTGATCTGCTAGAGGGTAGGGAAGCTCTACAGAGGGACCTAGACAGGTTATATCAGTGGGCCAAGGTTAATTGTATGGGGTTCAACAAGGCCAAGTGCCGGGTCCTGCACTTGGGTCATAACAACCCCATGGTAAGCTACAGACTCGATGATGTGTGGTTGGAAAGCTGCAGGTTGGAAAAGGACTTGGGGGTATTGATTGACAGTCGACTAGATATGAGTCAGCAGTGCGCGCAGGTGGCTAAGAGGGCCAATGGCATCCTGGCTTGTATTAGGAACACTGTGACCAGCAGGAATAGGGAGGTGATTGTCCCCATGTATTCAGCACTGGTGAGGCCACACCTTGAATATTGTGTTCAGTTCTGGGCCCCTCACTATAAGAAGGACATAGAAGTGCTGGAGCATGTCCAAAAAAAGGCAACGAGGCTTGTGAAAGGCCTAGAGCACAAGCCCTATGAGGAGCAGCTGAGGGAGCTGGGGTCGTTTAGTCTGGAGAAGAGGAGGCTGAGGGGAGACCTCATTGCTCTTTACAACTACCTGAAAGGAGGCTGGAGTGATGAGAGGGACAGCCTCTTCTCCCTGGTGACGTGTGATAGGACCAGAGGGAATGGATGCAAGCTGCGTCAGGGGAGGTTTAGGTTAGATATTAGGAAGCATTTTTTCACTGAAAGGGTTGTCAGGTATTGGAATAGATTGCCCAGGGTGGTGATGGAGTCACCATCTCTGGAGGCATTTAAATGGCATGTGGACCTGGTGCTTAGGGACATGGTTTAGTGGTGAACTTGTGGTGTTAGGTCTAAGGCTGGACTGGATGGTCTTGGAGGTCTCTTCCAACCAAAGACATTCTGTGATTCTGTGAAGTGTCTGCTTATCTGCATCACATTGGTGTCGATAAGTTCTTTTTGTCCTGTTTGATGACACAGAGAGCCATAGGCACAGAGTGTTCCTATATTCTATGCAAGATATCAACAAGTCCCGAATCACAGATTACAGAAACATTTAATAAAGGCATGTAAATAGTGATCAGAAGAGCATAGTGTAGATGATACCATGTTATAATATTTTGCGTTCCTTCAGCAATACAAAATAATTACAGGAAATTTTCTGGGCAAATTTTTTTATAAAAAATAATCAGTTTTTAATGAATGCAGCTACAAAGACTTGGTTACTACTTCTGTTAACTGTAGTATTAGGTACAAACAAAGTGACATGCTAAAATGTCCTATATTTGTTAATTGTATTTTCCAATAACAGATTTTAAATAAGATTTTACTAAGAGTGAGAGTAACATCAAGAAAAAGGGATCTTCTACCCCAGTGCCTTGCCCGTCTTGTCTGATTGGGTCTCCCCATGACAGGGCAGGCAAATAATTCAGCTACTGTATTATCTCAGCTTTGCAACAAAAGCTGTTAATACATTTTAATGCTACCTCATTATGTCCATGTTTTAGCAATCCTGAATTTGGTGATCAAATACACCTGAACTTTTGCACTATAGTAACTATAATATAAGGTTATAATTGAATTAATTTTATCAAAAATTACTGTTATAATCTATTAACAAAACTGGAGCACAAGTTAGAACTTCCACCCTTCCAGAGGAGAAGCTTAAATGAGATGACACAGTGAAAATCTCTATATATACAAACACACATGACAAACTTGTTCCTGACTGGAAAATTCCTGAAGCAAAGCAATTTTGTCAGCAACTGCCAATTTCTTGAAATTAAAACACTTTGCAAAAAGTACCAGTTTTAATTAAACGTCACGCATTTTGTCCAGTCAGCTATGGCACACGCAGTCACAGTCCAATGGAATTTGTCGGTCTTCCCTATCAACTCATTTGTCTGGGACTTCGAGATCCTCATCTGCAAGTCAGTCTAGGCATAGGACAGCCCCAAAAACCTGCCATTTCCCTGGGTTTCTCAAGCTCAAGTGAATTCTTGCTATTCTTCCAGACCTCCAGGTTAGATGCAGCCTGCTGAATTTCTTCTCCTTAGATTAATATGATCCTTGTTCCTGGGACTGCTAGCCTCCAATTGGACCGATCCAGCACAGGTCTGAAAGAACTCTTCACAATTTGCAGGATATGGCTAACTGTATTTGCCATACCTTATTTACTTTAAGAGAGTACAGCATATAAAACCAAATTGTCTGACATACTTTCTACTTGACCTTTCCCTTTTGTCAGCATATTCATGAAACCAGTCTTCATGTGAAAAAGCATATAGGGCTTGTGTTTGTTTTTATTTTCTTAATTAAGTTCATCTCCTTGATATTTTACAAAGTTAACTGATATTAACAAAACTAGTACAACTTCATCAAAGATATCTTCCCTCCATACATATGCTAATCTTGCCTTCACGTTTTACAAAAATATGTCCTGAACTATGATGACAAATTCATATGAATAAAGATGAACAAATTATACAATAGACAGTTACATGTGAAAAGAGAAGATAAATTAAAATATTATACACTTGTTTTCATAATGCAGCCTTCAACCTTGCATACACTTCATTCCTCTCTCAAACACTGGCATTTCTGCCCTCATTGTGCTCTAATTTCTGGTTTGCCAAATAACCTCTGCAAACAAAATTTATAGTGAAGGGAACAGGACCCTCCTTCCTGTATGAAAGCAGAGGCAGATCTCTAATTGTGAGTTTGATTCTATGTTTTTTCTTTAGGTGCAAGGATGAAAGAAAGCTGTTCGTCTTTGTTATATGTGGAAACTACAACAGAGTTCCTTTAACTTACTGATCTGATGTCAAGTTTCTATGGGCTTAAATGCAAGAGGGGCTAAAATGTAGTGCTATGGAGAAGGTCCTGAAACAGATGTGATGCAGCTGGCAGCAAACAAAGAGTGAAAGCTGGCAGACATGTTCTAAGTATCAGAGGTTAGATAATTCTTCCTGCAACAAAACCCTCTGCAGAAAAGGAACTGCTACAAAAGAAAATATTCCCAACTGAGGAACCCTTTGTGCTTTAAAGTCAACATTAATTTCTGTCTCAAAGATTAACTTAAAGCCCCAACAATAAGCTTATTTTACTTCAAAATGAGCAAATACAGTCATTGGTACTTCCACCTCAAGGATCCTGGCCATTTGCCTCAACTTACCCGCTTATGAAGATGTTCTGCTTCCTCCTGATATGCAGCAAGCTGTTTCTTCCATTGTTTTACATTGGCAGTGGACTCCAGCAGGGCTGCTATGAGCTTAGCGTTATTACCCTTGAGTGAGGCCAGTTCTGCCTCCCAATGCTTGCTGATTGTCGAACTGCACAGACAGAATGAGAATGGTCAGAGGTCTCAAATGTCTTCTTTCTCTTTTTTCTTTTTTCTTTTTTCTTTTTTCTTAAAATGTCTTTTTTTTTTTTCCAAAATATCTAGGAAAAATAGAATTATGCAAAAATCTTATGACTGAATGTCCAAATGAGAATCCAAGAATCATCAAAACTTTAAATTAAGAAAATGTTTGTGTCGCAGTTTGACTCAGGATCGGCAATTAAACCAGAGACAACAATGCTCTCGATCCCCTCCCCCTCCCACCCAGGTAGGGAAGGAGAGGGAGAATTAGGAGAGAGACTTGGCTGGATTGAAAACTAAATTATACAGCTTTAATTATATGTACAATTATATACAAGTATGTTCAGGAATGTGCAAAAGCCTCTTGCCTCCCTCCACCCCCAGCAACTCTCCGGCACTCTCCTTAGCTGTGAGCTGTCCTGAAATCTCTCGGACCACTGTCTAAGATAACAGCAGAGCAGACAGGGCTGTGGGGAGAGTTATGAGGGTTAAGGCTGAGCCTGGGGTCGATGGTGATGGATGGAGTCCTCCCCGGACGCCAGCCATGGACGGAAGAGAAGGGAAGAAAGAGCAGGAAGGAAGTTGTCTTCTGTGATCTCTAACCTTCCTCGGAGCTTACGTAGATATATGGAATGGAATACCTTTGGTCAATTCTGCTGTCTAGTCCAGCTCCCCTATGGGGGGTCATAGATACAACTCTCCTGCCCTGGTAGCCTCTGTAGCAGTAGAGCTAAGAAGCGACCTTGGAGTCTCAGCAGAAACATAAACATTCCAGCATTATCAGTCCACTGGCTGGAACACTTGCTGCTAGTTAAAAGAAAGCTTACTGAAGTAAAAAAAATCAGTAAAAGGAAAATTAGCTTAATCCTGGTTCAACCAGGACAGTTCGTCAACAGATTTTGTAATATAGATATATTATTGGAAAACAACCTCTACCCTCTCAGTTCAACAGGATACTTTTTTTTGCATAAACTGTTAAGGATAATGAAATCCACATCAGCTTCCCAAAAGCAACGGCATGTAATTCCAGAATATCTATATGATTAGTCACAATTTTAATATATAAGTATTGAGAGTAAGTGCTTTTTAATCTGCTACTTTATGAAATATATTGCAAGAAAAGATTTGTCACGAACTTGATTAAAGAAAGGTAATGTAGTGTTTTGGACCTACAGCTTAGCTGTCTGTAGCAGGATGCTCCATCTCTCAATATGCCTGCCTCAGTTTCCCCCTGTGATTCAACTGCTTTTTGTCTCTCAGTTTTGCAGGCTCAGGCCTGGAGTGGAAAGATTCCCATGAGAAAGGAAAAGGCCTAGCAAGCTCTGAGTTGGTAACAACCTTGAAAGGTACAGAGGCCAAGTTGATGTTCATAACACCAGCTGCTCTCCAGTGTTGAAGAATATGGAGCCCACCCTAGGCACAACTCGGCCTGAAACGGAGATAAAGTAAAAGCAGAGAAACAAAAGAGTTTGCTTGGTGAGAACAGGGCCTTCATGTTTTTTCCCACTGTTTTCCTTTTATTCTCCAATGAGAGAGAGATTTTGGAGGTAGGGCTACATGGTTGAATGACAGCAGTCAATCCACTTTATTATATAAAAGCCTGGTCCCATCTTTGATTGGAAGACTTCCCGTACACTTTCCCAGGAGGTGTGCTGGACCTTCTCCTCTCCAGTGGGGACACCTGCCAGAGAGATTAATTCTCTAGAATTAAGACACACCCAGGGACAACCAGCTTCAACCAGGAAAGGGAGAGAGATATTAGCTCTTTCATTGTCTTTTTAGCAAACGTAACGTTAAGTAATTTTCACCATTAAGTTTTAAGATTGTAAAATCCTTTAAGATTGATAATTAATGTTCTAGGCCTAGTAGAGAACTTGATAATAAGTAAGTTGATAGCATCTTAATGGTTAACCTTTATTATTTGATCTAACTACAAGTAGTAAATTTTATTGTTAAGATACCTTTTGCATTCAAACAAACTTTTCTGCTTACTGTTGCTTCTATCGCCCTCTCTTTGGCGCTCTCTCTTTTTTTTTCATTTTTCTTTACATCTGACATCCGAGGACCCCATCTGTGCGCCCAGACACTCCCCCCTTCAGCTGGGAGCCACCAGGGAGAAGAGTTGCTGTGAGAGTCGCTGGGGGAGGAGGGAGGGGATCGGGTGTTGCACATCCCTTTAAAAATATATATATTCCCTTGTCACTAATAATTAAAATCAATCTGTTTCACTTTTCAACTCAGAAAACCTCTCTTTCTCATTTTTTCTCCCTCTTTCCCTACCTTAGGGGAGGAGGGGGGGGGGGAGGGGTGAATCGAGAGTTATTACTATTGCTTCGACTGCCAACTCGATGCCAAACTGACACAATAATTAATTGGCGAGCCAGCCAGGAGCTGAATGAACACCATGTCTACTGAAGGTATGGATGGGTTGAAAACTGAACAGATTAATTCGGCACCTGACATGCAGTCGTACATGTCCTATGCGGCTGGGATACTACTGCTTAGTGTATCTGTTCTTGTTATTGTCCTGTGGTTTATTGATAAGACTATAGCCATAATCAACCATGTAATAACCTATTTAGTGATAACAGGGGTCATGATATTGATCTGTATAGGGATACTGTATGTGTGCAGTGTGAATGTGCATGTGGATAAGAAGGTCTATGTTGGTAATGGCAGACTCAATTTTTCCTTTCCACTCCCACCCAGGCTGAATATCCTAGCTCTTGATCTAAATAGCATAGTTTCACTGGGGATGCTTCTGTTGAATGCTTATAGTGTCCTGTGGATGTGTAGAGTGAGGTGTTGTTCCACTCACTGCCAATTCTCCCCAGGCAATGCTGCTGCCACTGGTGCCACTGCTGCCACCACTGGTGCTGCTACAAAAGCAGTTGCTTCTGCAAAGATTAAGTTCACTCCCATTTGATTCAGATGAGTAAAAGTTAATCCTGTGACCAGGGGAAAGGTGACTGATCCTTATACATGCTCCCATCTGAAATATCCAGAGTTTCTTCAAGCAGCATCAGAAGACGAAATTGAGGAAGCAGACAATTCTAAAACAGATGCTGGAACAGACCCATCTCAAGTAAATAAACAGGCAGGCCCCTCTCAAGCAGATAAGGATGATGATCTGCTACATCCTTTCTCCCTAAAGGAAGTGCATCTCAAGAGAAAGGACTTTACCCGCAATGAAAATGAGGGGCTTCTTTCCTGGCTGCTCCGATGTTTTGATGGTGGAGCCGACACCTACACCCCGGACGAAAGAGAAGCCAGACAGTTGGGATCCCTGGCTAGAGATGCTGGTATTGATAGAGCAATTGGTGAAAAGACAGGAAATATCACCCTGTGGAGCCGACTTCTTTCAGCCATACGGAACAGGTACCCCCATAAGGGTGACACTGAGCCGTGTCAATGCAGAGCACCCACTCTTGAAAGAGCCATCGCATATTTGAGAGAACTAGCAGTGCGAGAAGTGATCTATCATGACCAAGGGTTTCTAAATCCTGATGATGTCGTGTGCGACACAGCCATGTTCCGGAGGTTTGCACAGGCTGTACCAGCAACACAAGCCAATATATTCTCTTTCATGGGATGTTTTGATGAATCCAATAGACCAACAGTGCGTGAATTGGCTTTCAAAGCACAACAGTATGGAGATATGTTTTGTGATTATCGTCAGTTCCACACCTCAGCCATTGAAAAGGTGACTGACAGAAGGAATCTGGACAGATGGGAAGGTAAACCCCAGTCTTTTCCTATACCCCAGTATCTCCCTAAAGACAACTGGGCTCGTGTTGCAGCCATCAAGAGGAGACGCCCTGCTACAAGAAAGCAACGAGAGAGACGGGACCCACTTCGTTGTCACCTGTGGTTCCTTTTGCATGATTATTACAAAGAGGATATGAGAACCTGGGATAATAAACCCACTGATATTCTCCAGCTACGTGTACAAGAGCTGCTAAGTAGAAAAGGTGCAGTAGATGGTTCTTCCTGGGAAAAGGCTGCTCCTATTTCCAGCAACCAGTCCTTCAACGAAGATGGTGCATCGACCTGTAATGGTCAGTATTAGAGGTGCCCTGCCTCCAGCCAGGGGGAGGAGAGGGACAACTGAATTTATTGGACTGTGTGAATTCGGTGGCCTGGCACATTGGAACCACAGAGGTATAAAGCCTTGGTTGACACTGGTGCACAGTGCACCTTAATGCCATCGAATCACAAGGGGACAGAGTCCGTTACTGTTTCTGGAGTGACAGGTGGATCTCAAAAACTGACCATTGTGGAAGCTGATATAAGCCTCACTGGCAATAAGTGGCAGAAGTGCCCTGTTGTGACTGGCCCAGATGCTCCTTGCATCCCTGGAATAGACTATCTCAAAAAAGGATATTTCCAGGACCCAAAAGGGTATCGGTGGGCCTTTGGTATAGCAGCTGTAGAGACTAAGAACACCGAACAACTGCATACCTTGTCTGGCCTTTCAGATGACCCTTCCCTAGTGGGGTTGCTGAAGGTTGAAGACCAGCAGGTGCCAAGTGCCACTTCAACAGTGCACAGACGACAATATCGCACCAACAGAGACTCTGTGATTCCCATCCATTCGACAACTGGAGAGCCAGGGAGTGATCAGCAGGACTCACCCTTCAACAGTCCTATTTGGACAGTGCAGAAGCCTGATGGCGAGTGGAGGCTGACAGTGGACTATCATGGCCTGAATGAGGTTACACCACCACTCAGTGCTGCTGTGCCACACATGCTAGAACTTCAGTATGAGCTGGAGTCAAAAGCAGCAAAATGGTATGCCACTATTGACATCGCTCATGCCTTTTTCTCTATTCCTCTTGCACCAGAGTGCAGGCCACAGTTTGCTTTCACCTGGAGGGGAGTCCAATACACCTGGAATCGACTGCCCCAGGGGTGGAAACACAGCTCAACTATTTGCCATGGACTGATCCACGCTGCACTGGAGAAGGGTGAGGCTCCAGAACACCTGCAATACATTGATGACATCATCATGTGGGGCGACACGCCAGAAGAAATCTTTGAGAAAGGTAAAAAGATAATCCAGATTCTTCTGAGAGCTGGTTTTGCTGTCAAAAGGAGCAAGGTCAAAGGACCTTCACGAGAGATCCAGTTCCTGGGAATTAGATGGCAAGATGGACGTCGCCAAATTCCAATGGGTGTGATTAAGAAAATAGCAGCTATGGCCACACGGGCCAACAAAAAGGACACTCAAAACTTTTTAGGAATGGTCGGTTTTTGGAGGATGCATCTTCCTGAGTATAGTCACATGGTGCAACCTCTTTACAAGGTGACCTGGAAGAAGAATGACTTTGAGTGGGGTGCCGACCAACAGGATGCTTTTGAGAAGATTAAAGACGAGATTGTGCATGCGGTAGCCCTTGGACCAATTCAAACAGGTCCAGACATCCAAAATATACTCTGAGGTGGTCCTTCTCAGTCAGACCTTTTGCAAACAGTGGATGGGGATAAAGTCCCTGTGGTACATGAAAGAAATCTGTTGGGAAAAAGTGTTTGGGTTTATCCTGCTTCAGGCAAGGGCAAACCTGTCCGGGGTGTTGCTTTTGCTCAGGGACCTGGACATACTTGGTGTGTAATGATGGAAGATGGTGAAGTTTAGTACGTACCTCAAGGAAATCCAACACTGGGAGATAATTCTTTATTTGACAATTGATAGACTCCGTGTAAAATATTATGAGAATGGAATAGGGGTGGAATGTTTGGTTTGAGCAAGCTCTTTGCTGATTTTTTTTTCTTTCAGTGAACTTTTTAGCAGTGCCAGTGGACTGATAATAACCAAGGTCACTTCTGACTGTCTGCAGCCTCCCCCCTTACGGGGGAGCAGATTAGACCGAAGGCAGGATCAGCAAATCAGAATATTCCCTTCTCATAATATTTTCTCTATTTGGCTTTCAGTATAGGTTAAGACATCACGGAAGTCAAGCCTTTCTTTTTCCTTTTCCACTCACTTTTTTGCTTACTGTTGCTTCTATCGCCTTGGCTCTCTCTTTTTTCTCATTTTTCTTTACAGCCGACATCCGAGGCAAATCACAGAATTACACAATAGTCGTGGTTGGAAAGGACCTCTGAGATCACCAAGTCCAACCATCATCACAAAAAAAAAAAAGAAAAAAAAAAGAAAAAAAGAAAAAAAAAAACCAACCCCCCCCCCAGCAAAACCCCAAACAAACACAAACACCACACACACTCCACCAAATAACTACCACAAAAAGAATCCTACAATCTCGGCCACTAGAGCATACCCTGAAGTTCCACATCTACACGTTTCTTGAATACCTCCAAGGATGGTGACTCAACCATCTCCCTGAGCAGGCTGTTCCAGTGCCTGACTCTTTCAGTAAAGAAATTCTTCCTAATGTCCAATCTAAACCTCCCCTGCCGCAACTTCAGACCATTTCCTCTGGTCCAGTCATTATTCACTTGGGAGAAGAGGCCAACACCCACCTCCCTATAACCTCCTTTCAGGTAGTTGTAGAGGGCAATGAGGTCTCCCCTCAGCCTCCTCTTCTCCAAACTAAACATCCCCAGTTCCCTCAGCCGCTCCTTGTATGACTTGTTCTCTAGACCCTTCACCAGCTTGGTAGCTCTCCTCTGGACACACTCTGGCACCTCAATGCCCTTCTTATAGTGAGGGGCCCAGAACTGAACACAGTTCTTGAGGTGCAGCCTCACCAGGACTGAGTACAGGGGCATGATCACCTCCCTACTCCTGCTGGCCACGCTATTCCTGATGCAGGCCAGGATGGCCTCCTTGGCCACCTGGGCACACTGCTGGCTCACAGTAAGCCAACTGTCCACCAGCACCCTCAGGTCCTTTTCTGCTGGGCAGCTCTCCAGCCACTCTTCCACAAGCCTGTAGCATTGCATGGGGTTGTTGTGACCAAAATGCAGGACCTGGCGCTTGGCCTTATTGAACCTCATACAATTGACCTCGGCCCATCGATCCAGCCTGTCCAGGTCCCTCTGTAGAGCCTTCCTACCCTCAAGCAGATCGACACTCCCACCCAGTTTGGTGTCCTCTGCAAACTTACTGAGGGTGCACTCAATCCCCTCATCCAGATCACTGATAAAGCCATTGAACAAGACTGGCCCCAAAACAGCCCTGAGGGACACAACTGGTGCCTGGCTGCCAACTAGATTTGACACCATTTACCACAACTCTCCGGGCCCGGCCATTCAGCCAGTTTTTTACCCAGTGAAGAGTACACTTGTCTATGCCATGATTCACCAGCTTCTCCAGTAGAATGCTGTGGGAGACGGTGTCAAAGGCCTTACCAAAGTCCAGGTAGACAACGTGCATAGCCTTCCCATCATCCAAAAGGCGGGTCACATGGTCATAGAAAGAGATCAGGTTGGTCAAGCAAGTCCTTCCTTTCATAAACCCATGCTGGCTGTGACTTTCATCTACAAGAAGGGCTGAAAGAAGGATCCAGGGAACTACAGACCTGTCAGTCTGACCTCGTTGCCAGGGAAGGTTATGGAGCAGATTATCTCAAGTGCCATTATGCAGCATGTGCAGGATAACCAGGTGATCAGGCCCAGTCAGCATGGGTTTATGAAAGGCAGGTCCTGATTGACAAACCTGATCTCCTTTTACAACAGGGTAACCTGCTTATTGGATGAGGGAAAGGCTGTGGATGTTGTCTATCTTGACTTTAGTAAGGCATTTTACAACATTTCCCACAGCATTCTCTTGGCGAAATTGGCTGCTTGGGCATATGCTTCATTAGGTTAAAAACTGGTTGGATGGCCGGGACCAAAGAGTTGTGGCCAATGGAGTTAAATCCAGTTGGCGGCCAGTCACGAGTGGTGTTCCCCAGGGCTCAGTACTGGGGCCACTCCTGTTTAACATCCTTATCAATGATCTAGACGAGGGGATAGAGTGCACCCTTAGTAAATTTGCAGATGACACTAAGCTGGGTGGAAGTGTTGATCTGCCTGAGGGTAGGGAGGCTCTACAGAGGGATCTAGACAGGCTCGATCAATGGGCCACGGCCAATTGCATGAGTTTCAATAAGGCCAAATGTTGGGTCCTGCATCTTCGGTCACAACAACCCCTGGCAGCACTACAGGCTTGGGGAGGAGTGGCTGGAGAGCTGCTCAGGAGAGAGGGACATGGGGGTGTGGATTGACAGCCAGCTGAACATGAGCCAGCAGTGTGCCCAGGTGGCCAAGAAGGCCAGTGGTATCCTGGCCTGCATAAGGAATAGTGTGGTCAGCAGGGCCAGGGAGGTGATTTTACCCCTATACTCGGCCTTGGTGAGGCTGCACCTCGAGTACTGTTTTCAGTTTTGGGCCCTCTCACTACAGAAAGGACCTTAGCTACTAGAGCATGTCCAAAGAAGGGCAACAAAGCTGATGAAGGGTTTGGAGCATATGTCTTATGAGGAGCTGCTGAGGGAGCTGGTTTTGTTTAGCCTAGAGAAAAGGAGGCTTTATCACTCTCTACAACTACCTGAAAGGAGGTTGTAAAGAGGTGGGAATCAGGTTGTTCAATGAAGTTACAAGCGATAGGACAAGAGGTAATGGCCTAAAGTTGCTCCAGGGGACGTTTAGATTGGATGTTAGGAATAATTTCTTCACTGAAAGGGTTATCGGGCATTAGAACAGGCTGCCCAGGGAGTTGGAGTCACCATCCCTGGAGGTATTTAAGAGCCATATAGATGTAATACTTAGGGATATAGTTTAGTTAGGAACTTGTCAGTGTTAGGTTGATGGTTGGACTTGATGATCTTGAAGGTCTTTTCCAACCAAGGTAATTCTGAGATTCTTTGATTCTGTGAGCTCCCCCTGAAGGCAGATGAAGAGCAAGTTGAGAGCTTGTGGGTAAAGATTAAGGGGCAGGCTAATATGAGGGACACTGTTGTGGGTATTTATTACAGGCCACCTGATCAGGATGGGGAAATTGATGAGGCCTTCTACAGACGGCTGAGAGTCGCCTCACAGTCACAGGCCTTGGTTCTCATTGAGAACTTCAACCACTCTGATATATGCTGGGAAGGCCACATAGCCAGGCATGTACAGTCCAGGAGGTTTCTCCGGTGTATTAATGATAACTTTTTGACTCAGGTGGTGGAGGAACCACCAAGGAGAGGTGTGCTACTGGACGTAGTACTGACAAACAAAGAGGACTGGTGGAAAATGTTACAGTTGGGGGCAGCCTTGGCTGTAGTCACCGTGAGATGGTGGAGTTCAAGATCAAATGTGGTAGGTATAGAGCATCTAGCTGGACTTCAAAAGAGCTAACTTTGACCTCTTCAAAGAACTGCTTGGTGAAATCCAATGGGATAGGGTACTAGAAGGTAGAGGGGCCCAAGAGAGTTGGTTAATGTTTAAGCACTGTTTCCTCCAAGCTCAAGATCAGAGCATCCCAAAGAGTAAGAAATTAAGTAAGAGAGCCAGGAGACCTGCATGGTTGAGCAAGGAAATACTGAACAAACTCAAGTGGAAGAAAGAAGTTTATAGATCATTGAAGAAGGGGCTGACCACTTGGGAGGAATACAAGAATGTTGACAGAGGATGTAGGGATGCAACGAGGAAAGCTAAGACCTCCTTAGAATTTAACCTGGCAAGGGAAGTTAAGGACAACAAGAAAGGCTTCTTTAAGTACATTGGAGGCAAAAGGAAGACTAGAGGAAATGTTGGCCTGCTGCTGAATGAAGTGGGTGCCCTGGTGACGGAGGATATTGTGAAGGTAGAGTTACTGAATGCCTTCTTTGCCTCAGTCTTTACTGCTAAGGCCAGCCCTCAGGAGTCCCAGGCCTTTGAGACCACAAAGGAAGTCAGGAGAAAGGAAGACTTTGCCTTGGTTGAAGAGGATTGGGTTAGAGATCAACTAAGTAAACTGGATGTCCGCAAATCCATGGGCCCCAATGAGCTGCACCCACGAGTGCTGAGGAAGCTGGCAGAAGTCATTGCTAGACCACTCTCTGTCATCTTTGAAAAGTCCTGAAGAACAGGAGAGGTTCCTGAGGACTGGAGGAAAGCCAGTGTCCCTCCAGTCTTCAAAAAGGGCAAGATAGAGGACCCAGGTAACTGCAGACTGGTCAGCCTCACCTCCATCCCTGGAAAGGTGATGGAACAGCTTGTTCTCAGAGCCATCTCAAAGCATGTTGAGGAAAAGAGGGTCATCAGGAGTAGTCAGCATGGATTCACCATGGGGAAGTCAAGCTTGACCAATCTGATAGCCTTCTATGATGGCATAACTGGATGGATAGATGAGGGGAGGGCAGTGGATGCGGTCTACCTTGATTTCAGCAAGGCTTTCAACACCATCTCCCACGGCATCCCCACAGCCAAACTCAAGAAGTGTGGATTAGATGATAGAGCAGTAAGGTGGATTGGGAATTGGTTGAAGGAAAGAGCTCAGAGAGTTGTGGTCAGTGGGCAAGTCTAGTTGGAGACCTGTGTCTAGTGGAGTCCCCCAGAGGTCTGTACTGGGTCCAGCCCTATTCAGTATATTTGTCAGTGACCTGGATGAAGGGATGGAGTGCACCATTAGCAAGTTTGCTGATGATACAAAATTGGGAGGGATGGCTGACATACCAGAAGACCGTGCTGCCATTCAGCGAGACTTGGACAGGCTGGAGAGTTGGGTAGGGAGAAACCTAATGAAATTCAACAAGGGGAAGTGTAAAGTACTGCATCTGAGGAGGAAAAACCCCATGTATTGGTACAGGTTGGTGGCTGACCTGCTGGAGAGAAGCTCTTGGGAAAAGGACCTTGGGGTCCTGGTGGACAACAGGCTGACCATGTGTCACGGTTTAATGCCAGGCCGGCAATTAAAAGAATGACAGATTGCTCTATATTAACCCACCTCCCTCCCCCTCTAGGGAAGGGAGAGGGAATTAGGGAGAGAGACTCTTACCAGTTGGAAACTAAACTACACAGCTTTAATGAAACAGTAGTGATTAAAAGGAAAATAATGAAATATATACAAATATATACAAATATACACAAAAGCACTACCACACCTCCTCCCCCCAAAAATGTTCACGTCACCACTGAGCCTGCAGGGCAGGCCCTGGAAAAGTCCCGGACTCGACTCCTGGAATCAGTGGCAGATGGGAGCTGGGATACAGGAACACACGGATTGGGATCAAAGGCAGACGAACGGACGGAATCCTCCCAGGACGCCGGCCATGGACGAAGAGAGCTTGACCCTTGTGTTCCGTCAAATTTATACTGAGTATGAGATGACATGCTTTGTTTGGTCAATTTTGGTCACGTGTCTGATCCGCTCCTCCCCAAAGGAGGGTCGCAGGTGTGACCACTTTACTCCCTTCTGATTCCAGAGCATAAGATGTTTTCTTCAGAACCAAGCAGTGCCCTTGGTTCTACATACCATTCTCTAGCTGTAACTATAAACATCAAGCATTATCAGTCCTAGAGGCAGACACTGACTGAAAAACATGCCATTAATTTCAGCAATTGCAGCTACTTCAGAAGGGACTTAACTGAAAAGTAAAATAATTTAAAAGAAAATTGGTTCTATCCTGGATCAAACAAGGATACCATGAGCCAACAATGTGCCCTTGCTGCCAAGAAGGCTAATGACATCCTGGGGTGCATTAAGAAGAATGTGGCCAGTATGTCAAAGGAGGTTATCCTCCCCCTCTATTCTGCCCTGATGAGGCCACATCTGGAATACTGTTTCCAATTCTGGACTCCCCAGTTCATAAAGGATAAGGAACTACTGGAAAGAGTCCAGTACAGGGCCACTAAGATGACTAGAGGAATGGAGCATCTGACCCATGAGGAAAGACAGAGAGCTGGGCCTATTTAGCTTTGAGAAGAGGAGACTGAGGGAGGATCTCATCAATGCTTATAAATATCTAAAGGGCGGCTGTCAGGAGGATGGGTCCATTCTCTTTTCAGCAGTGTCCAATGACAGGACAAGGGGCAATGGGCACAAGCTGGAACATAGGAGGTTCAAGTTAAACATAAGGAAAAACTTCTTTACTGTGAGAGTAACAGAGCACTGGAACAGGCTGCCCAGAGAGATTGTGGAGTCTCCTTCTCTGAAGACATTCAAAAGCTGTCTGGATGTGTTCCTGTGTGATCTACTCTAAGTGATCCTGCTCTATAGCAGGGGGGTTGGACTAGATGACCTTCAGAGGTCCCTTCCAACCCTGACTACTCTGTGACTCTGTATATGTAGCTGCTTCATTTCAAGTGCAAGACTTTGTCCACTTACCTTAGGTTAGCAATAATAAACCCTTTTCCCAGTCAGTGTATCTCATCTCAGTATCTTTGAATGTTGTGAAAATAAATACTAATGGTCTTTCGGGTCCATGAGGACCTTTCTGAGACAGATTACAATAAGTTCCATGTTCAGCAAAGCCCCATTCAACTGTTATAGGATAACTAGGATCATAGAATAATAGAATCATTTAGGTTGGAAAAGACCTTTAAGATAATCAAGTCCAACTTTTAACCCTACTGTACCATGTTGACCCTAAACCATATCCCCAAGCACTACATCTATATGACTTTTAAACACATCCAAGGATGGTGACTCAACCACCACTCTGGGCAGCCTGTTCCAATGCCTGACAACCCTTTCAGAGAAATTTTTTTTCCTAATGTCCAGCCTAAACCTCCCCGGTGTAGCTTTAGGCCATTCCCTCTTGTCCTATCACTATTTGCTTATGAGAAGAGACCAGCACCTACCTCTCTACAATGTCCTTTCAGGTAGTTGTAGAGAGTGATAAGGTCTTCCCTCAGCCTAGTTGCTCTTCTCTGCACCTGCTACAGCACCTCAATATCTTTCTTGTATTGAGGTGCCCAAAACTGAAGACAGTACTCAAGGTGGGGCCATACCAATGCCGAGTACAGGGGGAGGATCACTTCCCTAGACCTGCTTGCAAAACTATTTCTAATACAAGCTAGGATGCCGTTGGCTTTCTTGGCCACCTGGGCACACTGCTGGCTCACATTCAGCCGCTTGTTGATCAGCACCCTGAGGTCCCTTTCTGCCAGGCAGCTTTCCAGCCACTCTTCTCCCAGCCTGTAGCGTTGCATGGGGTTGTTGTGGCCCAAGTGCAGGACCCAGAACTTGGCATTGTTGAAGCTCATACAATTTGCCTGAGCCAATCGATCCAGTCTAAGTCCCTCTGTAGAGCCTCCCTACCCTCACGCAGATCAACACACCCAAACTTAACGAGGGTGCATTTTATCTCCTCATCAAGGTCATTGATAAAGATGTTAAACAGAAGTGGCCCCAAAACTGAGCCCTGAGAAACTCCACTTGTGACCTGCTGCCAGCTGGATTTAGCTCCATTCACCACCACTCTCTGGGGCGGCCGTCCAGCCAGTGCTTTATCCAACAGAGAGCATGCCCATCCAAGCCATGAGCAGCCAGATTTTTCATGAGAATGCTGTGGGAGACAGTGTCAAAGGCTTTACGAAAGTCCAAGTAGACAACATCTACAGCCTTTCCCTCACCCACCAGGTGAGTGATATTGTCATAGAAGGAGATCATGGCCACATTCTTGTACTCTTCCAAAAAGGTCAACCCCTACTTCCATGATTTATAAACTTCTTTCTTCCACTTAAGCTTGTTCAGAAGTTCCCTGCTCAACCGTGCAGGTCTCCTGGCTTCCTTACTTGATTTCTTACTGTTCAGGACACTCCGATCATGAGCTTGGAGGAGGTGGGACTTGAATTTTAACCAACTCTCTTGTGCCCACTTTCCATCCATTAGCCTATCCCACTGGATTTCTCCATGCATTTTGTCACGGTTTGACTCAGGATCAGCAATTGAACCATTGACAATAATGCTCTCGATCCCTGCACCAGGTATGTTCAGGTCCCTGAGCAAAATCAACACCCCGGACAGGTTTGCATTTAACTGAAGCAGAAAAAACCCAAACGCTTTTACCCAACAGATTCCTTTCAAACACCACAGGGACTTTTTACCCCATCTATTGTATGCAGAAGGTCTGATTGAGCAGGACCAGCCCGATTGATGGATCCCCTGGTGTTAACTAACCAGGTGGCCTTTGCCTGTCCCAATTTTTGAAAATTCCACCACCCATTGCCTTCAAGGTAGCTTTTAACAGACCACCGGACCTTTCAATATTCCCTGACACTTCTGCAGGATACACAACATGGTATATGCATTCGATACCAAGTTCTTTGGCCCAGTCAGTCACAAGACTGTTTTTGAAATTAGTCCCATTGTCTGACTCAATTCTTTCTGGAGAACCATGTCGCCACAAGATTTGCTTCTCAAGGCCCAGGATGGCGTTCCAGGCTGTGGCATGAGGCACAGGATATATTTCCAGCCATCCTGTACTTGTTTCCACCATTGTAAGCACATAGTGCTTACCCTGGTGGGTCTGAGGTAGTGTGATATAGTCAATTTGCCAAGCCTCCCCATACCTGTACTTTGACCACCTTCCCTCATACCACAAAGGTTTAAACCGTTTCACCTGCTTAATTGCAGCGCACGTTTCACAGTCGTGGATAACCTGCTGTCGCGGACCGAGATAGGTAAAGCCGCCACCCACACCCCCACCTCGGGGAAACCGAGGGCTGAAGACCACTCCCCGTCACCCTCACAAATAACGCTTAGGAATCAATAGATTTATTAAGTATCACCTAACACACACAAGGTCTACCTCTATATCTATATTCACACCTATATATCCATATACCAACAGCTATACAACACTACATCTATATGCCAATAACAACACACACAGAAAACAAGAGAGAACCTCTCCCCTTCCCCCCTGTTCCCGTTCCCGGACAGGGATAAGAGGGAAAGCCTGGAGAGAGCCTTTGGGAAATAGAAGAATATTGGAAAAGAGAAGTGAGTGTCTGGTATGTGTGAATATTATGTAGGAATGTTAGTAAGATGTTCACAATTCTCACCACCGGGGGTACGGCCGAAGCCAATCCCTGGTCAGGATCCATGTCCTGTCCCCTGAGACTCCAGGCAAACGGTCCGCTCGGTACGTCCACGCGCCAACAACCACAGGGAGCGGCGCCGGAACGGCACGGCAGCCTCCGCAGCGGTACCCTCACCGCGGCAGCTGGATCCGTGTGTGTTCACAAAGCGCGCGCCTTCTTGCTCCTCCCTTTCTTTCCCGGTTCCGGCCCCGCCGTGCCTCCTGGGAGTTGTAGTCTGCAGTCCTGTGCGCATGTGCCTGGTACATCTGTCCTCTCCCCACGAGTGCCGGGGGGGCGCATCGCCAGGAATGGTCAGTGAACGTCGCTGGATTAAAGGCCATTATAGAGTCCGTCTCTCACACCTGCGCAACAGTGTCCATGGTTAAGTCCACCCCTCAGTCACGAGCCCATCTGTATGTTGCATATCTGCCCTGATGACCTGAAGCGTTGTCCTGGTTTGAGCCAGGATTAAGCTAATTTTTCCTTTTACTGATTTTTTTTTTCCTTCAGTAAGCTCTCTCTTAAATAGCAGGAAGTGTTCCAGCTAGTGGACTGATAACACTGGAATGTTTATGTTTCTGCTGAGAAGTGAAGGTCAGTTTGTTCCACTCAGTGAATCTGCCGCTACAGATGCTACTGAGAGCAGGGGAGTCGTATCTATGACCCCCCTGGTGGGAGGCTGGACTAGACAGACAGCAAAATTGACCAAAGGTATTCCATTCCATATATCTACGTAAGCTCCGAGGAAGGTCAGAGATCACAGAAGACAACTTCTTTCCTGTTTCTTCTTCTTCCCTTCTCTTCCGTCTATGGCCGGCATCCAGGGAGGACTCCATCCATCCATCCATCACCATCGACTCCTAGGCTCAGGCACCTCTGACCTCATAACCCTCATAACCCAGCCTCTGTCTGCTCTGCCTTATCTCCTGCCTGCGGGCTGAGACATTTCGGGACTGCTCACAGCTAAGGAGAGAGCTGGGGGAGTTGCTGGGGGTGAGGGGAGGCAAGAGGCTTTTGCAGATTCCTGAAAATACTTGTATATAATTGTACATACAATTAAAGCTGTCTAGTATAGTTTTCAATCCAGCAAAGTCTCTCTCCTTAATTCTCTCTCTCCTTCCATACCTGGGTGGGAGGGGATCAAGAGCATTATTGTCTCTGATTTAATTACTGATCCTGAGTCAATCCGTGACAAGTATTATGGGCCCACCAAGCTAAAAAGAGTTCACCCTTATGTTCCCAGTCTAAGTCTATTTGGAACACTTGAGCAGCCTCATCTGCTCTTTGGTTGTGTCGATGTTCCTCAGAGGCTCGACTCAGAGGTACATGTGCATCTACAAGACCCACTTTTACAACCAGTTTCTCTATCCGAGCTGCAATGTCTTTCCACAGCTCAGCAACCAAAATAGGTTTCCCTTTTCGCTGCCAGTTGTTCTGTTGCCACTGCTTTAGCCAACCCCACAAAGCATTTGCTGCCATCCACGAGTCAGTGTAGAGATAAAGTCTCGGACACCCCTCTCGCTCAGCAATGTCCAAAGCCAGCTGGATGGCTTTTACCTCTGCAAATTGACTCGATTCACCTTCTCCTTCAGCTGCTTGTGCAAGTAGTCATGTAGGACTCCACACAGCAGCTTTCCACTTCCGGCAGTTTCCTACAAGATGACAGGAGCCATTGGTGAATAGAGCAAATTGTTTCTCAGTCTCTGGTAGATGATCATATGGTGGAGTTTCTTGAGCCTGTCTCACCACTTCTTGTGGTGGCATTCCAAAATGTGTGCCTTCTGGTTAGTCTGTAATCGCTTCCAGGATACCTGAATGATTAGGCCTTCCTATTCGAGCTTGCTGGGTAATCAAAGCAGTCAATTTACTCCATGTCTCATCAGTGGAATGATGGATAGGAGAAATATTGCTCTTGAACATGAAGCTCAGTACTGGTGTAAAGGTTCAAAGAGGAGAGAAAGGGGTTCGAGCGGTTAACCCCTCCCCTTTTTGGTTTTACTTGATACCTGTTGAAAACCCCCCCCACGGGTAGTACACACTCTCGCTCAAAAAGGGAATGAGGACACTGAGTGAAGGTTTCTATGTGTTGTTGCTTTATAGACAGAACAGAGGTGTACAAATGTAAATATAATGCAAGCCACAGGTAGTGCAAAAGATAGGGAGAAGATTATTATAATAAAGGAAAGTGATTTGGAGCGCGTTGCAGTTCCCCCTCGGAGGGGTCGCCGTTGTGCGTGTGAGAAAGGGCCACCCACCACCCCCTAGGGAGAGAAAACCCTATAGGAAACAGGAAAGATTTGCAGATGGGGTTCTTACACTCCCAGCTGGTTGAATGTAGTGGCAGCGGCGGCCCCTGGGCGAACCCCAGCGGCTGGTGATGGGCGTTTAGCAGGCGGATGGGCTGGAGGGCAGCAACACGCACCACGTGGGCGGCAGCGGCGTGGCAGCGCTCATGGCTCAGGCGGCGGAGCGCGGCGGTGCTCGATGCTCGGGTGGCAGCGGCAGCGCTCGGCTAGCACTCGGGTGGCGGCGCGTGGCAGCGCTCAGGCAGCGGCGGCTCCATTGGGGCTCGGCTCCTCTCGGCTCGGCTTGGTCCGGCGGCGACTCGGCTCGGCAGCTCGGCTTTTCCCGGCTCGGGTTCGGCTCCGGCCCCGCCTGGCTCCTGTCGGCTCGGGTGCAGATCTTTGGCTCTGGTGCAGCTCCGGTCGGCTTGGGTCTCTTCCTATCGTCTTTGGGAGCAGGCAGGGGTCTCAGCTCTCTGCTCTTAAAAGAGCAGTAGGATTTCAGCCCTCAGCTCCTTCGGGTTCCACAAGGATCCAGCAGCAGAGTGGTGTGCCCTTAGGCTACCAGTGATCTCCACTCTCACTCAAAAACGGCCAGAAGTCCCGCCCCCTACTGTCCGGGGACTTCCATCTAGGTTAGGGTGACCCAGCTCACAGTCTCAGGTGCCGCAATGCATTGGTCATTTGCATGCCAGCCCTGGCCCAGCCAATCTCGAGTCTCAGAACAGACCACCTCCAGGGAAGCAGGCCCCCCTCCCTGAGAAGCCTGGTTCCTGGTGCCACAGGTACCAACCATGCAGGAGTGACGTCCCTTTAGTCTCCCTTATACGGTGAAATAGTTTTATGGGAGGCATATTTTCTGTGGTAAGGGGCACAACCCTTACAATTGGTAATCGGGGTGCCAGGAGGAGCTGCACTTCAGTGCAAATCAGTTCTGAAGCAGCTCTAACTCCTTCATATGCTGCAAGTATCTCCTTTTCAGTTAACGTATGCTTGGCCTCGGAAACTCTGTAGCTCCAGCTCTAGAATCCCAGGGGTCAATCTCGAGTTTCCCCTGGTGCTTTTGTGCCAGAGGCTCCAGGTAGGACCATTGTGCCCGTCTGCGGTGTAGAGCACATTTTTGATGTCTGGCCCTGTTCAAACTGGTCCAAGGGCCATTGCCTGCACAATCTTCTTTTTAATGTGCTCAAAAGCTTTCTGTTGGTCTGGACCTCATTTAGTCACTCTTCTTTCAGGTCACCTCACAGTGAGGTTTCACAATTTCACTGTAACCTGGAATATGCATTCTCCAGAAACCAACAGTCCCTAAAAAGGCTTGAGTGTCATTTTTGTTAGTTGGTGGGGCCATAGCTGTTATTTTATTACATCCATTGGGATCTGGCGACGTCCATCTTGCCACCTGATTCTGAGGAACTCAGTCTCTTGTGAAGGTCCCTTGACCTTGCTTCTTTTTACAGCAAAACCAGCATCCAGAAGAATTTGGATTATCTTTTTACCTTTCTCAAAGACTTCTTCTGGTGTGTCACCCCACACAATGATGTCATTGATGTACTGCAGGTGTTCTGGAACTCCACCCTTCTCCAGTGCAGTGTGGATCAGTCCATGGCAAATGGTTGAGCTGTGTTTCCACCCCTGGGGCAGTCGATTCCAGGTGTACTGGACTCCCCTCCAGGTGAAAGCCTGCACTCTGGTGCTAGAGGAATAGAGAAAAATGCATGAGCAATGTCAATAGTGGCATACCACCTGGCTACTTTCGACTCCAGCTCATACTGAAGTTCTAGCATGTCCGGCACAGCAGCACTGAGTGGTGGTGTAACCTCATTCAGGCCACGATAGTCCACTGTCAGCCTCCACTCGCCATCAGGCTTTCTCACTGGTCATATACAACTGTTGAAGGGTGAGTGAGTCCTGCTCATCACTCCTTTGCTCTCCAATTGCTGGATCAGCTTATGAATGGGAATCACAGAGTCTCTGTTGGTGCGATATTGTCTATGCACTGTTGAAGTGGCATTTGGCACCTGTTGGTCTTCGACTTTCAGCAACCCCACTAGGGAAGGGTCATCTGAAAGGCCAGGCAAAGTATGCAGCTGTTCAGTGTCCTCAGTCTCTACAGCTGCTATACCAAAGGCCCAACGGTACACTTTCGGGTCACGGAAATATCCTTTCTTGACACTGTCTATGCCAAGGATGCACGGGCCATCTGGGCCAGTCACTATAGGGTGCATTTGAGACTGTTTACCGGTGAGGCTCACATCGGCCTCCACAAAAGGCAGTTCTTGAGATCCTTCTCTCACTAAAGAAATAGAGATGGATTATTTCCCTGTTCGGGCGCCAATAAATTATTGTCACAGTTTGACTCAGGATCGGCGATTGAACCAGTGACAATAATGCTCTCGATCCCCTCCCTCATCCCCCAGGTAGGGAAGGAGAGAGAAAATTAAGGAGACTTTCTGGATTTAAAACTAAACTAGACAGTTTAATTAAATATTAATGATAAAATGTGTACAATTACATACAAATGTGTTCAGGAATGTGGAAAAGCCTATTGCCTCCCTCACCCCCAGCAACTCCCACAGCACTCTCCTTAGCTGTGAACAGTCCCGAAAAATCCCGGACCACTGAGCTATGCCACCATGTCTCAGTGATTGCAATGAGATCATAGCCATGCGACCGCACACACATCTCTAGTTCTTCCTGTTTATTCCCCATACTACATGCATTAGTGTAGAAGCATTTCAGAGAGAGAAAAATACTAGCATGCTGCCCCACAAGTGCTGAGCCACAACACCCAGGCACCTCTCTAGCAAGCCCAGTTGTATCCCCATCCCCCTTCGAATCTGGTTTAAAGCTGTCTGGGTGAGCCCTGGTAACTCTTGTCCTCTCGTTGCCCCCAGGCTCATTTCCAGTGGGCCTGGTTTTATCCCCTACCCCCTTCAAGCCTAGTTTAAAGCCCTCTCAATGAGCCTTGCTAACTCCGGGCCAAGAATCCTTTTCCCCCTTGTTGATAGTTCTACACCATTTTTTGCTAGCAGACCTGGTGCCGTGTAAACATCTCCATGATCGAAAAACACAAAGTTCATCCAATGGCACCAGCCTCTAAGCCATTCGTTAATCAGACGTGTTTTCCTAATCCTTTCAGCTTTTCCTGCCACTGAAGGAACTGAGGAAAAGATCACCTATGCTCCTGATCCCACAAGCATTCAGCCTAGTTCTCTGAAATCCCTTTTCATTGCCCTAGGACTTGCCTTGGCAACCTCATCAGTGCCCACCTGCATGACCATTATTGGTTAGTAATCAGAGGGCCGCACCAGGCCTGGGAGTTTCTTGGTAACATTGCTAACCCAGGCCCCAGGGAGGCAGCAGACCTCTCTGTGGGATGGGTCTGGTCGGCATATGGGGCCCTCAGTTCCCCTCAAAAGAGAATCTCCCACAACAATGACCTTCCTTTTGTTCTTAACAGAGGCAGTCCTAATGCATGGGGCTGACTGCCTTGGCGACTCCCTGGATGGACCTTTGTCAGTAACCTCAGTTACCTGGTTTGCAGATCCAGGGCCATATACCTGTTCTGTAAGGGCACCTGAGAAGGTGAGGGAGGCCGGGAGGGGGTTTGCCTGCTGCCCCAAGCAGGGACTTGCTTCCAGTTCCCCTCTTCTCTCAGGTCCCCTACCTCTGCCTGGTGACAAGAAGGCAGAGGATCCTCTACTTCTTGTGGAGCCTCCACCTTGAGGCTTTGTCTCAAGGATGGTAGGGTATTACTCCACCAATCTATTCCTCTTTCACATTCCTGGATACTCCTCAATCTTTCCACTTCCTCTTTCAGCTCAGCCACTAGGCTGAGTAAATCATTCATATGGTCACAGAGTACGCAGGTGTTCTCTCTGCTATCCTCCGATATGAGTGACAGGCTCAGGCATTCTCTGCAGCCAGAGACCTGGACAGCTGCGTCTTTGAGAGGGACCTCTGTCTGGGTCGCCATTGTCCTCCTGGCAACGGTTTTCACCCGAGTGGATACCATGGCTGGGTCCTCTTCTGGGGGGCGATGACCACTAGCTGAGTTCTTACCTTGAGCCAAGAGGGGGCCCTTTTGCCCTGCTCCCTTCTGCTGCGCCACGCCCTGTTTACCTACTTCTGCTTGCCTGTGCTCCCTAGGGGCTTCTCTTGTATGTGAGAGGGTTAGGCCACTGTCCCTTTGTCCCTGCCCATGGTGAGTCAGAGCTGCCGCTCCTCAGAATCTCTCTCCCCCGCTCCGGGGGCGGGGACGACTCCCTCTCTCTCTAGGCTTCTCTTTCTCAGTTTTTGCCGAGGGTTTCCTTGTGGTTTAGCCACTGCAGAAGGGGTCCACCGGCACGATCCTTCGCTCTGGTGTCCTTCGCCTCAGTGGCTTCACCGAAATGGTTTCCCTTATTGGAAAAAGCAAGGAAAACAGCAGAAGAAGCCAAGAAGGCCTTTTTTCCTCACCAAGCAAACTCTTTTGTTTATCTACTCGTTCTTGTTTTGTCTCCATTTGACCTAGCTGTAGCTAGGCTGAGCTCTGTCGTGGACCGAGATGGGTAAAGCCGCGACTCACACCCCCTCCAAAGGGGATTGAGGGCTGAGGACCACTTCCTGTCACACTCACAAACAGTTCTCAAGAATCAATAGGTTTATTTAAGGCACTGAGGTTTTGGCAAGTCCGTTGCTACAAAACAATATCAAATGTCAGAATATATACACAGAGAATACACAAAAAGACAATAGAAATATCCCCCTTTCCCCCTGTTCTTATTCCCGGACAGGGAATAAAGCCCCTTCTGGTTCCGGCACGGCTGTGCCTCCTGGGAGCTGTAGTCTGTGGTCCTGTGCGCATGCGCCTGGTACTTTTCTCCTCTTCTCACGAGTGCATCACCAGGAATGGTCAGTAGATGTCGCTGGATTAAAGGCCATTATACAGTCAGTCTCTCACAAGCTCTGTCTTCTTTTAACACAGGAGAGCAGCTGGCATCACAGACATCAATTTGGCCCTCTATTTGTACTTTCAAGGTTGTTATCAGTTCAGAGTTTTCTATGCCCTTTCCTTTCCCACAAGAACCCATGGAGCTCCATCTGGGGATGGCAGAGGAGTCATCTGAAACCTTATGGGTCAGGGTTAAAGGGAAGACAGAGGCAGGAGATGTCGTAGTGGGGGTCTGCTACAGACTACGATGACCGAGCAGATGAGGCCCTCTGCAGGCAGATAGGAGCAGCTTCACAGTCACAGGCCCTGGTCCTCATGGGGGATTTCAACCACCCCGATATCTGATGGATGGACAACACAGAAAAGCATCAGTAATCCACAAAAATCCTGGAGTGCATTGATGATAACTTCCTCCTCCAAAATTGTAGAGGAACCAACAAGAAAACGTGCTATTGACGTGCGGAAACAAACTTCACAACCTCAGGAAGGTTATAAAGTAGGTATGTTTATTACAGCACCGGGTGCAAAGGGGATAGCTCCTCCTAGCTTGCACACCCTGTGTTAGTAAAGCTCTTTTTTTATCTAGCAGGTACATGAATATTCATAAGGTCATGATACATATTCATTAAATACTTAGAAAAGGCATTACTTATGCTAATTACTTCCCCGCCTAGTTCCGCATGTGCACTGCTGTCTGGTAGTGGTCTTATGGGGTCTTCAGGATGAAGGCTGGAAGTCTTCCTCGCAGTGAACCCTTAACTTTGAAGCACCTTGACTCAGTTAGTGATGAATAGTAACCACAAGTCTGGCTGCATCTAGTTCTGCTTAGCCAAGAAGAATTCCTACAGCACAGATAAAAGACTGCTACTCCCCTTATCTAAGGAATGTAGCACATCTCGGCCTTCTGTTGTCTGTTCAAAAAGTCTTAACCCTTTTTTTCCCAATTCACTATGCTGGACCTTGTTCTCACCAACAGAGATGGGCTGGGTGATGATATAAGACTTAATGGGAGACTAGGCTGCAGCGACCATGACATGATCGAATTCAGGATCCTTAGGGCAGTGAGGAAGGAGCAAAGCAAGCTACTATCCTTGACTTCAAGAGGGCAGATTTTGGTCTCTTCAAGGATCTGCTTGGTAGGGACTGTGGGACAAAGCCCAGGAGGGAAGGAAAGCTGGTCCATATTCAGGGATCACTTCTTCCATGCCCAGGAGCTATGTATCCCAATGAAGAAGAAGGCAGGCAGGAGTGCCAGGAGGCCTGTGTGGATGAGTAAGGCACTCCTGGACACAGTTAAATGTAAAAACATGGTATACAGAGAGTGGAATCAGGGCCAGTTATCCTGGGGGGGAGTACAGCAAAGTTGTCAGAGAAGCAAGGGATCGGGAAAGGAAGGCCAAAGCACAGATAGAGTTGGACCTGGCCAGGGATGTTAAGAACAACAAGAAAAGTTTCTACAGGTAAAGTCAGTGAAAAGAGGAAGACAAGGGAAAATGTGGACCCACTCCAGAAGGAAACAGGAGACCTGGTCATGCAGGACATAGAGAATGCTGAGGTACTCAATGACTATTTTGCCTCATTCTTCACCGGCAAAGGCTCTGGTCACACCACCCAAGTTATAGAAGGCAAAGACATGGACTGTGAAAAGGAAGATCTCCCCACTGTTGGCAAAGAGCAGGTTTGTGACCATCTGAAGGACCTGAAGGTACACAAGTCCATGGGACCTGACGGGATTCATCCACAGCTCCTGAAGGAACTGGATGATGAAGTTGTGAAGGCTCTCTCCATCATATTTGAAAAGCCTTGGCAGTCTGGAGAAATCCCCACTGAATGGAAAAGGGGACACATAACCCCCATTTTCAAAAAGGGAAAAAAAGGAAGACCTGGGGAACTATAGACCAGTCAGTCTCATCTCTGTGCCCGGCAAGATCATGGAGCAGATCCTCCTGAAGGCTCTGCTAAGGCACGTGGAAAACAAAGGGGTTATTGGTGACAGCCAACACCACCAAAGGCAAATCCTGCCTGACTAATTTGGTGGCCTTCTACAATGGAGTCACGGCATCAGTGGACAAAGGAAGAGCAACTGACGTCATCTACCTGGACCTGTGCAAAGCTTTCAACACGATCCTGCATGACATCCTGGTATGCGAACTGGAATGATACGGATTCGATGGATGGACCACTCTTTGGGTAAGGAACTGGCTGGATGGTCACACTCAAAGAGTTATGATCAATGGCTTGATGTCCAGGTGGAGACCTGTGACATGTGATGTTCCCCAAGGGTCAGTACTGGGACTAGTGCTATTTAACATCTTTCTTGTAGGGGGCCTACAGGAAATCTGGGGAGGGACTTTTTACAAGGGCTTGTAGTGAGAGGACAGGGGGTAATGGATTAAAACTGGAAGAGGGGAGATTTCGGTTAGACATTAGGAGGAAATTCTTTAGTGGGAGGGTGGTAAGACACTGGAACAGGTTTCCCTGGAAGTTGTGGAAGCCCCATCCCTGGAAGTGTTCAAGGCCAGGTTGGATGGGGCTCTGAGCAACCTAGTCTAATGGGAGGTTTCCCTGCCCATGCAGGTGGGGGGTTGGAACTAGATGAGCTTTAAGGTCCCTTCCAACTCAAACCATTCTATGATGATGATGATGATGAACTTTCTTCTAGAGGATTGACCATGGAAGTCAGAGCCAATGATAGCTGACAAGAAATATTTAAGTTATGGATTCTCTTCCTGTTGAAGATATGAGATAAATGTGCTGCTGTGCCAAATTCTGCTTGGAATAAAAGGAAGAAGAGATGGAGCATGAGTTTAGGAGTTGGCTATAGCTCCTATTCCTTTGCTAACCCTCTCATGCTATAGTTAAAGCTTCAGAATTAGCAACTGTACCTTGAGCAGCTGATACAGGCTCCTCCAGTGGTTACACAGAAAGGATGATTGGATAGATTTGAGTGAACACTTCTGTCCCCTGGAGTATTTTTAACTCCCAGGCACGTGTGGAGCCTGACTTAGGAATTAACTGTGCTAGGTCTGACTTCTATTCATTGCCAACATAAAGTTGTCTGCATGGTGCAAAGAAATCATGGTGAACTTGATGAAGCCACTTGCTGATCTTATATGTTTATTGATAGGATTCAGCCAAATGTATTACCTCTGCCTGCTTCTTGAAAGAATGTATCTTTTAAAACTGAAGTTTGACAAAACACAGAAAAGCAGTTTAGAAAACTCTCTATATTAAAAATACATAGCACAAGTGTATAATGTATTGTTTTAAATAATTGTTTCATATTTAAATTAATCCCTTATACAAAAAATAACTTTCACCAAAGTTTTGAGTTTTTTTTTCCCAGAATTTATCTGGAATAGAGCTGAGTGAATTTCATAAACTGTGTAGTTGTGTATGCTTTGAGGGATCAGTTTGCATCCCTGCAAGAGTTGTAGGACCAAGGACCAGGAGCTCTTAATTTTCACATGAAGTAAAAAGCTTTTTTAAAGTCTAATCCAAAAGATCCATGCTGTCTTACTAAATATGATTCTCTTTGGAGTGTGTCTTTTTTGTCAAATGAATTAAGATTGTTCATGAGTTCTCCTTTATTTAGAGGTAGGCTGTACAAGTAAACCTAGTTAAGGCAGTTATTCTTTTGGAGAATGCTGTGGCCTGGGTTCTTTGGGGGAGAACTTGCAAATTCTGCCACATTCATGTGACACTGGGGCCAAAAAATTATGCCTGTGGGGCTTCCATAGTGCCTGATGAATTTCTTACTAGATAGGCACCCAAGATGGGTCAGATGAAGTGCCATCTGAGGATACTTACTTCTCTTAGTTTTTAAGCATCTAAACCTGGGGCAGATGGATTTTATCCACTAAGCTCTCTTTACCAGGTCCATCCTTAAATTCTGTCTCCTGTCAACATTATGATCCAGAGTTGCACTTCCCATTTTCTATGGAGGCAACACAGTGTCACATTTCCCAGCATTGCTGTCACCCTGCCGTGGCTCCCTGGTGGGCTGTTTCATTCACTTGGCCTGCTCTCCAGGTGATGGTTCATATCCAGATAGTGTAAGCCCTCAGAAGACTAGAGTAAAAGCTCATTGATCAAGTAAAAGTCCAAGGTTTCTTTATTGTAAGCCATTTCAGAATGTGCCTGAATGCACAGTGCTCAGGCTCCACCTGCAGAAGCTGTGTTATTGAAAATAATTGTGTTATGTTGATTAGTTTCCGTTGCATTCTGGTAGACAGAGCCCTTGCAGTGAAAGTTCAATAGCATTGATGTGCTTCCTGCAGACATGGGTAAAGATTAGGGATGGACACACATAAACACAGAAGTGGAATATTTGTCTGTCAAAAATATGAAGTACTTAATATATTATCTTTTTTAGGGGAGAGTTAGCTTGAAAAATAAAATGAGGAATACAGTTAAATGGAGGTGAACATCTCCTGTAATTTTACAACAACTTTATGCTTTAGGGAAGCTTTCTGTACCTAAAGTGTCACATCTTTTGAGTTCCTTTAATATCACTGTAGATGCCACTGACATTTTGTAGTACATACAGAAAGAAGATAGATCAGTGTTTTGATCATATAACAGGGGTCTCTGTTGAGATGAATTCAAGTTGCTGAACAGCACTTTGGTGAGATGTGGACAACTGGCAATTCATAAGCAGCATCTAAGTATTTCACAGTGACACCAAATTGAGACGATCCTGCCTGAAAGGGTAGGATCGAAACTCAGAAGAGGGCTTGCCTGGAAAGGGTTAGCTCTCTGAAAGGTTTACAGGGAGAGCTTGCCTGGAAAGGGTTAGCTCTCTGCTGTAGCCTGAAAAGCTTGCAAGATAGTTTGGCAAACATTCCCACAGAATAAGCGATAGTTGTTATCTCCTAGAAGCAGGTGTCCTGTAGTCACGGAACATGTAGCCTAGGAATGTAGCAAACAAAGTCATAAATTTTCTATGCTTCTGCCTAAGAACTCGTAGCTATTCTTTTACTGCACGTATTCACATTGTAGAAGATAATAAGCTCTATATAAGCCTCATCCTCAAGATAATAAACCGCCATTTGCCTCAAGAGCAGTGGTCCGCTTTTCTGTTCATCATCCTGAAAGTGAGCTGGTCTCCGTCACCAAATAGCCATCAAGTTTTGTCAGCACTGAAGTAGAATACAAGAGGGTTGTGGTTTTCTTTTTAGCTCTTAATCTATTTGGCAAATGAAGGAAGCTGGAGCTGGATGAAGGGGCTGAAATAAAATGTCTGGGATGTCTGGGATTCTGTTTTCTCAAGAACACAACAATAAAAAATTACTAGTGATCCATTCATTGTGAAGAACTTCAATTGTGGGGTTGTTGCCTTTACAGATTTTACTCTGTGGCACTGCAATATAACGATTTTCTGTCTTCCTATCATGAAATGCAAAAGGTTCTGTTTTGAAATTAGAGTAGTGGAAACCATCCTTCTGGGATACTGTGACCACACTGGAAATTGGAAAGTAATTTTATTTAAACAACATGGCTCAAAAAAAAAAAGCAAACCAAAACAAAATCCTAAAACTGAATTGAGCTTCATGCTTGTAGTAAGTTATCCAAACCTGTCGTTTGCTAAAGAAAAAAAAATAAATAAAAGGGTTTGTTTTTTTTTTCCTTCACTATGGTAAGAATAGGTATAGAAATAAGATATGAATTCATTGAAGCCAAATGCCTTTTTATGTAGGCAATACATTCAGATTAAATCAGCCCAAATTTTAAGAGAGTAGCTAAAATACTTTCCTACATACACAAATTCTGATCTGATCGCTGTATATGACTGAGACTTAACATGTTAACTTTATTTAGGAAATACTTTGAAATTTATAACTAATATAATTACATGACAGCATCAATTGTGTAGCACCTTCTTTCTGTACTCTCTAGAGATTTTAATATTCTTGTTTAATTCTGCTCTAGCACTTCAGGAATCATTTGTGCTGGGCTTAATATTCAGCACAGCAGGAAGCTCAGGAAAGCTGGATTTTAACATCTTCACATCATGCTGTTTGCTCCACCTTTTTCCTAGTCTAGGTGCTTGTCACAGTTTAACTCAGGATCGGCAATTAAATGAATGACAATAATGCTCTCTATCCTCTCCCCCTCCCACCCAGACAGAGAAAGAAGAGAGAATGACGAGAGAGGCTTCCAGATTGAAAACTAAACTAGACAGCTTTAATGAAATACTAGTGATAAAAGAAAATATGTACAAATATATACAAGTATGTTCAGGAGTGTACAAAACCCTTATCGCCTCTGCCCACCCCCAGCAACTCCCAGTGTAATCCCCTGAGCTTCAGGCAGACCCGAAAAGAGTCCCAGACCACTTCCGGATATAGCGGCAGAGCAGACAGGAGCTGAGGATAGAGATATAGGGGTCAGGAATGCATGGGCCTAGGGATAAAAGGAGATGGATAGATGGAGTCCTCCCTGGACACTGGCCATGGACAGCAGAAAAAGAAGAACTTCACTTCTGTGATCCCTGAATTTATACCAAGAGTTACGTATATATGGAATGAAATAATCTGTTTGGCCAATTTTGCCATCTGTCTAGTCCGCTCCTCCCTACAGGAAGGTTGTAGATATGATTCATCTGCTCCTTTAGTGTCTGAAGCAGCAGATTCAACAAGCAGAGCAAAGTGGCCTTGGTCTCTCAGCAGTAACTATAAACATTCGAGAGTTATCAGTCCACCAGCTGGAAAATTTGCTGCTAGTTTCAACAAGTGTGCTGCTTAAAAGAGAGTTCACTGAAGAAAAAAAAATAAGCAGAAAGAAAATTGGCTTTATCCTGGCTCAAACTAGGGTAGTGCTTTATCAGGGAAAGTGTGATAGAGCTCACAATGTTAGAAAACAACTGTGCTCTAACGGTGCTGTAACACTTAGGCATACCCTTGTGAAAGGATGGAAGCTCAGCATCTCTTCTGCTGTATGTGAAATCACAACTAGCAAAACTCATGTTGCAACTTCATACTCTTGGCATCCTTGTTGGGTTTGTGACAAGTTCTTTAAACTGGAGGGGAGAGAAGCAGGGAGCAAAGCTTTATATTCTTGAAACGGTTGCTTCAATTCAGTGTTGAATTTGGGAGAACTGGTCTATAAATTATTTTTTTTAACTTTCAGCTGACTTATGAGCCAAATAATAGAATCATTTAGGTTGGAAAAGATCTTTAAGATTCTCAAGTCCAACCACAAATCATCTGCCCTATGCATTATTCTGAAAGGAAGCTGAAGGAATGCTAAGATCACTTAATTCCACAAGTAACTGAGTAAATAAGAACTAGCAACTACCAGTGAATTAAGAGAATGTCCTGGTTTGAGCCCCTTCCTCTTTTTCTTCCCTTCTCTTCCATTCATGGCCGGTGTCCAGGGAGGACTCTATCTATCCATCTCCTTTGATCCTTAGGCCCGTGCGTTCCTGACCCTCATAATTCTACCCTCAGCTCCTATCTGATCTGCCACTATCTCTGGAAGCAGTCCGGGACATTTTGGAACTGCTCACAGCTAAGGAGAGTGCCGTGGGAGTTGCTGGGGGTGGGGGGAGAGGTGATAGGGGTGTTGCACATTCCTTCACATACTTGTAAATATTTGTACATATTTTCTTTTATCATTAGTATTTAATTAAAGCTGTCTAGTTTAGTTTTCAATCTGTAAAGTCCTTATTCTCTCTCTCCTTTCCCTACCTGGGTGGGAGAGGGAGGGGATCAAGAGCATTATTGTGGCTGGTTTAATCACTGATCCTGAGTCAAACCATGACAGGGAAGGTGCTGTGTTTGTTTTTTTTCTTAAAGTAAAACTAGAGTTTTTTACAAGAAGGGAGAGAGAGAAACTTACGTAAGGACTGCTTCCTTCAGGCATTAACCTGTAGTTCATAGAAAAAGCACCCATATCAGAGACTTCCAATGTATCAAATTTCTTTTTTTTTTCCATCTAATTAATCTCCATTTAGTAAATTTGACTCTCATATCAACATAGTGCAAGAAATTTAGCCTTTTCTTGGATTCAGAACTAGTTTAAACAAGGTAAATTTATTACTTCCATTTTCTTAAAAAGCTGAGATAGCAAAAACCACAAGTGGCAGTATCCACTGATAAATGTTGCAACTCACTAGCAAGTTGTTTTGTTCAAACTTATGCAGTCAATATATGGTTTACTGTGATCACATAGTTTGTGCGACTTGCTGCTTGTTTTTCAAAGTACTTCTGACAGCTCTGTAGATGGTTTAGTTTGGACTTTGTATATAGGCTACTGACTCTAAGTAATTGTATTGCTATCACAGGAGACAAATGAACTTAATTAAATTTTCCATGCTCTCACATAGCTTCTGTACCCTTAATGGAATAAAATTATTTTGTTGTCAGCATGTAAACTGATAGTTAATAATGTCCTACACTAACTGTGCAATTAATGCATGTCATTGTATTTACTGGGATAAGCAAACTGGCAATTGTAATGCAAAAATGAATTGTACCAGTAGTTGTTATTTGATATTGTTAGATAACCTAATGTACTAGCTGGGCAGAGGTCAAATAGTAATAATTCAGAATCTTTATGCAACTGCCTAATTACATATAAGCATTTCTGTAGGTCATTCAATAGCATGTCTTTCTATTCCTGATACTGGAGTTGTGAGGCCCTGCAGCTGTAATGATTGTTCTGCTAAATGCCGTGTTTGCTATGAAAGTAAGCATTAAGGGGTCTTAGAGACTGAGAGATATCCTGTGGTATCACTGACAAAATGTTCAACTAAGATTTAAATAAGCACTTGCAAATCTTTCACGTTCAACCCCTTGTAACAGCTGCTGTCTTTGGTAGAGACACAACATGCCCCAGTTTAAGCTATGACAGTACCTAGAAATGTAGGCAGAGGCTTGTGTAGAGGATGTCCACCCCTTACACGTGGTATATGTCAGATTTACAGGGTTGGGAGAGGTCTCTTTAGCCACCTCACTGCTCTATATGTGTCTGCAGTTGCTCAGAGCGTAGCTCTGTCTGTCATTGCTCTGTTGTTGCAAAGCTCAGGACCTCTGCTGCATGGGTAGTCAGGAGTACAAGATATGGTCCCTTCTATATTTCTTTCAATGGCTAATCTTTCCAGGTTTGAAGGTAGATGGAGTCTCCAGGTTAAAATTAATGTACAGCAGTATCTAGAGGTACTGGTACTCATTTATTTAAGTACCTGTGTTGGGTACAAGAAGGCCCGAAAAGAGGATCCAGTGAACTACAGGCCTGTCAGCCTGACCTCATTACCAGGGATAATGGAGGATCTCATTTTAAGTGTGCTCACATGTGATGTGCAGGACAACCAGGGGATCAGGCCCAGCCAGCATGGGTTCATGAAAGGCAGGTCCTGCTTGACCAACCTGATCTCCTTCGATGACAAGGTGACTTGCCTAGTGGACAAAGGAAAGGCTGTGGATGTTGTCTATCTAGGCTTCAGTAAAGCCTTGTCACGGTTTGAATCAGGATCAGCAATTAAACCAGAGACAACAATGCTCTCAATCCCCTCCCCCCTCCCACCCAGGTAGGGAAGGAGAGAGAGAATTAAGGAGAGACATTTTGCTGGATTGAAAACTAAATTAGACAGCTTTAATTAAACACTAGTGACAAAAGAAAATATATACAATTATATACAAGTATGTTCAGGAATGTGCAAAAGCCTCTTGCCTCCCTCCACCCCCAGCAACTCCCACTCTCCATAGTGGTGTCCCAGCCCGCAGGCAGGAGATAAGGCAGAGCAGACAGGGGCTGAGGGTAGAGTTATGAGGTCCCAGATGCACGAGCCTGGGGTCAACGGTGATGGATGGATGGAGTCCTCCCCGGATGCTGGCCATGGACGGAAGAGAAGGGAAGAAGAAGCAGGAAGGAAATTGTCTTCTCTGATCTCTGACCTTCCTCTGAGCTTACGTAGATATATGGAATGGAATTTCTCTGGCCAATTTTGCTGTCTGTCAAGTCCAGCCCCCTATGGGGGAGTCATAGATACGACTCTCCTGCCTCAGTAGCCTCTGTAGTGGCAGAGCTAGAAAGTGACCTTGGAGTCTCAGCAGAAACATAAACATTCCAGTGTTATCAGTCCACTAGCTGGAACATTTGCTGCTAGTTAAAAGAGAGCTTACTGAAGGAAAAAAATATCAGTAAAAGGAAAATTAGCTTTATCCTGGCTCAAACCAGGACAGCTTATAAGTTTACCTTTGATTCTTTTGTGTATATAAATTATTACATTAAAAAGAAATCCATTAGCTATCCTTTTTGCAGCTTAAATTAGAATATTAAGTAACCAAACAGTTCTCATCCTGTAACTGTCCTGAGTACAAAGCTTTTTTTATCTGCTGCATTTCATCAATATAAAACACTTCCTCCGTGAGGAAAAATGAGTAGTAAGGCACATTTTGCAAACATGTATACATCACACACACACAGTTAGCTACTAGTCCTGCCATAGTGAGACTATTAAATGGGATTACTTGCTTGCATGAAATTGCTGGTGTGGATATTTGTTTGCTGGTTCAGAACGTCAAGGAGGAATTGTGAATTTGCTAATTAACTAGGTTTTTTTAGCATGTTTTTATGGAATTTTTTAATCAGCTGTGCTGCTATAAATGAAAAGTAAATCTAATCAGAGAAACTGAAGTGTAGACATTGTTACAAAAATTAATTCTCATCTTCTTTCATATGTGAGTCAGTGTGCCTTGATTAAATGGGATTATCAGTATTTTAGTTTAGTGATATAAAATTTAAAATTTCCTGTAGTTAACTTCTTATTAGTTGAATAGATAATAAAATGCTAGAGCAATTTGATAGAACCTGTATTCCTCTTCTGAAGGAACTTATATTCCCATTCAAGGGAGCAAAGTGGTGTATTTGGAAGGAAATATTGCATCAAGAAAAAATCAGACATCACATTGTAGTGAAACAGTATATGTGATATGAATTGCTAATGACTATTCTTCAGTGACTGGTTGACTTCAAACACCTAAGGAGCCTTTATAGGAATAATAATGTTTTTGAAATATGCTTTTCTGGGATGGGCTGTGCATATGCATAAAGTGGACAAAAGAAACTTGGTGAGCAAAATGGTATCCGAATATTTAATTTTTCATATGTACAAAGTTCAAATAAACCTGTAAACTTCCATGCAAAATAGTAATAATCTGTAATTAAATTAAGCATGTTAAAAATAAATTTATTATAATAAATAATTATATTATACTAACTGCTTGTAATTCACCATAAACTTATACAGAAAATAATTTTGGCCAGAGTTACAGATCACTGATTTTCAATTATGCCCTTAATAGTAAGCTAATTACACAAAACTAATTATTTCCTATGTTTATTTTCCATATAGGTGTGCACCTAACATGCTCTTAACATTTGTGTCAGTTTGGCACCAAGTTGGCAGTTGAACCAATAATAATAACACTCTCGATTCACCCCTCCCCCCTGCCTCCTCCCCTAAGGTAGGGAAAGAGGGAGAAAAATGAGAAAGAGAGCCTTTCTGGGTCAAAAAGTAAACGAGATTGATTTTAATTATTAGTGATAAGGGAATATATATATATGTATAGGGATGTGCAACACCCGATCCCCTCCCTCCTCCCCCAGCGACTCTCACAGCAACTCTTCTCCCTGGTGGCTCCCAGCTGTAGGGGGGAGTGTCCGGGCGCACGGACGGGGTCCTCGGATGTCGGCTGTAAAGAAAAATGAGAAAAAAGAGAGAGCCAAGGCGATAGAAGCAACAGTAAGCAAAAAAGTGAGTGGAAAAGGAAAAAGAAAGGCTTGACTTCCGTGATGTCTTAACCTATACTGAAAGCCAAATAGAGAAAATATTATGAGAAGGGAATATTCTGATTTGCTGATCCTGCCTTCGGTCTAATCTGCTCCCCCGTAAGGGGGGAGGCTGCAGACAGTCAGAAGTGACCTTGGTTATTATCAGTCCACTGGCACTGCTAAAAAGTTCACTGAAAGAAAAAAAAAATCAGCAAAGAGCTTGCTCAAACCAAACATTCCACCCCTATTCCATTCTCATAATATTTTACACGGAGTCTATCAATTGTCAAATAAAGAATTATCTCCCAGTGTTGGATTTCCTTGAGGTACGTACTAAACTTCACCATCTTCCATCATTACACACCAAGTATGTCCAGGTCCCTGAGCAAAAGCAACACCCCGGACAGGTTTGCCCTTGCCTGAAGCAGGATAAACCCAAACACTTTTTCCCAACAGATTTCTTTCATGTACCACAGGGACTTTATCCCCATCCACTGTTTGCAAAAGGTCTGACTGAGAAGGACCACCTCAGAGTATATTTTGGATGTCTGGACCTGTTTGAATTGGTCCAAGGGCTACCGCATGCACAATCTCGTCTTTAATCTTCTCAAAAGCATCCTGTTGGTCGGCACCCCACTCAAAGTCATTCTTCTTCCAGGTCACCTTGTAAAGAGGTTGCACCATGTGACTATACTCAGGAAGATGCATCCTCCAAAAACCGACCATTCCTAAAAAGTTTTGAGTGTCCTTTTTGTTGGCCCGTGTGGCCATAGCTGCTATTTTCTTAATCACACCCATTGGAATTTGGCGACGTCCATCTTGCCATCTAATTCCCAGGAACTGGATCTCTCGTGAAGGTCCTTTGACCTTGCTCCTTTTGACAGCAAAACCAGCTCTCAGAAGAATCTGGATTATCTTTTTACCTTTCTCAAAGATTTCTTCTGGCGTGTCGCCCCACATGATGATGTCATCAATGTATTGCAGGTGTTCTGGAGCCTCACCCTTCTCCAGTGCAGCGTGGATCAGTCCATGGCAAATAGTTGAGCTGTGTTTCCACCCCTGGGGCAGTCGATTCCAGGTGTATTGGACTCCCCTCCAGGTGAAAGCAAACTGTGGCCTGCACTCTGGTGCAAGAGGAATAGAGAAAAAGGCATGAGCGATGTCAATAGTGGCATACCATTTTGCTGCTTTTGACTCCAGCTCATACTGAAGTTCTAGCATGTGTGGCACAGCAGCACTGAGTGGTGGTGTAACCTCATTCAGGCCATGATAGTCCACTGTCAGCCTCCACTCGCCATCAGGCTTCTGCACTGTCCAAATAGGACTGTTGAAGGGTGAGTCCTGCTGATCACTCCCTGGCTCTCCAGTTGTCGAATGGATGGGAATCACAGAGTCTCTGTTGGTGCGATATTGTCGTCTGTGCACTGTTGAAGTGGCACTTGGCACCTGCTGGTCTTCAACCTTCAGCAACCCCACTAGGGAAGGGTCATCTGAAAGGCCAGACAAGGTATGCAGTTGTTCGGTGTTCTTAGTCTCTACAGCTGCTATACCAAAGGCCCACCGATACCCTTTTGGGTCCTGGAAATATCCTTTTTTGAGATAGTCTATTCCAGGGATGCAAGGAGCATCTGGGCCAGTCACAACAGGGCACTTCTGCCACTTATTGCCAGTGAGGCTTATATCAGCTTCCACAATGGTCAGTTTTTGAGATCCACCTGTCACTCCAGAAACAGTAACGGACTCTGTCCCCTTGTGATTCGATGGCATTAAGGTGCACTGTGCACCAGTGTCAACCAAGGCTTTATACCTCTGTGGTTCCAATGTGCCAGGCCACCGAATTCACACAGTCCAATAAATTCAGTTGTCCCTCTCCTCCCCCTGGCTGGAGGCAGGGCACCTCTAATACTGACCATTACAGGTCGATGCACCATCTTCGTTGAAGGACTGGTTGCTGGAAATAGGAGCAGCCTTTTCCCAGGAAGAACCATCTACTGCACCTTTTCTACTTAGCAGCTCTTGTACACGTAGCTGGAGAATATCAGTGGGTTTATTATCCCAGGTTCTCATATCCTCTTTGTAATAATCATGCAAAAGGAACCACAGGTGACAACGAAGTGGGTCCCGTCTCTCTCGTTGCTTTCTTGTAGCAGGGCGTCTCCTCTTGATGGCTGCAACACGAGCCCAGTTGTCTTTAGGGAGATACTGGGGTATAGGAAAAGACTGGGGTTTACCTTCCCATCTGTCCAGATTCCTTCTGTCAGTCACCTTTTCAATGGCTGAGGTGTGGAACTGACGATAATCACAAAACATATCTCCATACTGTTGTGCTTTGAAAGCCAATTCACGCACTGTTGGTCTATTGGATTCATCAAAACATCCCATGAAAGAGAATATATTGGCTTGTGTTGCTGGTACAGCCTGTGCAAACCTCCGGAACATGGCTGTGTCGCACACGACATCATCAGGATTTAGAAACCCTTGGTCATGATAGATCACTTCTCGCACTGCTAGTTCTCTCAAATATGCGATGGCTCTTTCAAGAGTGGGTGCTCTGCATTGACACGGCTCAGTGTCACCCTTATGGGGGTACCTGTTCCGTATGGCTGAAAGAAGTCGGCTCCACAGGGTGATATTTCCTGTCTTTTCACCAATTGCTCTATCAATACCAGCATCTCTAGCCAGGGATCCCAACTGTCTGGCTTCTCTTTCGTCCGGGGTGTAGGTGTCGGCTCCACCATCAAAACATCGGAGCAGCCAGGAAAGAAGCCCCTCATTTTCATTGTGGGTAAAGTCCTTTCTCTTGAGATGCACTTCCTTTAGGGAGAAAGGATGTAGCAGATCATCATCCTTATCTGCTTGAGAGGGGCCTGCCTGTTTATTTACTTGAGATGGGTCTGTTCCAGCATCTGTTTTAGAATTGTCTGCTTCCTCAATTTCGTCTTCTGATGCTGCTTGAAGAAACTCTGGATATTTCAGATGGGAGCATGTATAAGGATCAGTCACCTTTCCCCTGGTCACAGGATTAACTTTTACTCATCTGAATCAAATGGGAGTGAACTTAATCTTTGCAGAAGCAACTGCTTTTGTAGCAGCACCAGTGGTGGCAGCAGTGGCACCAGTGGCAGCAGCATTGCCTGGGGAGAATTGGCAGTGAGTGGAACAACACCTCACTCTACACATCCACAGGACACTATAAGCATTCAACAGAAGCATCCCCAGTGAAACTATGCTATTTAGATCAAGAGCTAGGATATTCAGCCTGGGTGGGAGTGGAAAGGAAAAATTGAGTCTGCCATTACCAACATAGACCTTCTTATCCACATGCACATTCACACTGTACACATACAGTATCCCTATACAGATCAATATCATGACCCCTGTTATCACTAAATAGGTTATTACATGGTTGATTATGGCTATAGTCTTATCAATAAACCACAGGACAATAACAAGAACAGATACACTAAGCAGTAGTATCCCAGCCGCATAGGACATGTACGACTGCATGTCAGGTGCCGAATTAATCTGTTCAGTTTTCAACCCATCCATACCTTCAGTAGACATGGTGTTCATTCAGCTCCTGGCTGGCTCGCCAATTAATTATTGTGTCAGTTTGGCATCGAGTTGGCAGTCGAAGCAATAGTAATAACTCTCGATTCACCCCTCCCCCCCCCCCTCCTCCCCTAAGGTAGGGAAAGAGGGAGAAAAAATGAGAAAGAGAGGTTTTCTGAGTTGAAAAGTGAAACAGATTGATTTTAATTATTAGTGACAAGGGAATATATATATTTTTAAAGGGATGTGCAACACCCGATCCCCTCCCTCCTCCCCCAGCGACTCTCACAGCAACTCTTCTCCCTGGTGGCTCCCAGCTGAAGGGGGGAGTGTCTGGGCGCACAGATGGGGTCCTCGGATGTCAGATGTAAAGAAAAATGAAAAAAAAAAGAGAGAGCGCCAAAGAGAGGGCGATAGAAGCAACAGTAAGCAGAAAAGTTTGTTTGAATGCAAAAGGTATCTTAACAATAAAATTTACTACTTGTAGTTAGATCAAATAATAAAGGTTAACCATTAAGATGCTATCAACTTACTTATTATCAAGTTCTCTACTAGGCCTAGAACATTAATTATCAATCTTAAAGGATTTTACAATCTTAAAACTTAATGGTGAAAATTACTTAACGTTACGTTTGCTAAAAAGACAATGAAAGAGCTAATATCTCTCTCCCTTTCCTGGTTGAAGCTGGTTGTCCCTGGGTGTGTCTTAATTCTAGAGAATTAATCTCTCTGGCAGGTGTCCCCACTGGAGAGGAGAAGGTCCAGCACACCTCCTGGGAAAGTGTACGGGAAGTCTTCCAATCAAAGATGGGACCAGGCTTTTATATAATAAAGTGGATTGACTGCTGTCATTCAACCATGTAGCCCTACCTCCAAAATCTCTCTCTCATTGGAGAATAAAAGGAAAACAGTGGGAAAAAACATGAAGGCCCTGTTCTCACCAAGCAAACTCTTTTGTTTCTCTGCTTTTACTTTATCTCCGTTTCAGGCCGAGTTGTGCCTAGGGTGGGCTCCATATTCTTCAACACTGGAGAGCAGCTGGTGTTATGAACATCAACTTGGCCTCTGTACCTTTCAAGGTTGTTACCAACTCAGAGCTTGCTAGGCCTTTTCCTTTCTCATGGGAATCTTTCCACTCCAGGCCTGAGCCTGCAAAACTGAGAGACAAAAAGCAGTTGAATCACAGGGGGAAACTGAGGCAGGCATATTGAGAGATGGAGCATCCTGCTACAGACAGCTAAGCTGTAGGTCCAAAACACTACATTACCTTTCTTTAATCAAGTTCGTGACAAATCTTTTCTTGCAATATATTTCATAAAGTAGCAGATTAAAAAGCACTTACTCTCAATACTTATATATTAAAATTGTGACTAATCATATAGATATTCTGGAATTACATGCCGTTGCTTTTGGGAAGCTGATGTGGATTTCATTATCCTTAACAGTTTATGCAAAAAAAAGTATCCTGTTGAACTGAGAGGGTAGAGGTTGTTTTCCAATAATATATCTATATTACAAAATCTGTTGACGAACTGTCCTGGTTGAACCAGGATTAAGCTAATTTTCCTTTTACTGATTTTTTTTACTTCAGTAAGCTTTCTTTTAACTAGCAGCAAGTGTTCCAGCCAGTGGACTGATAATGCTGGAATGTTTATGTTTCTGCTGAGACTCCAAGGTCGCTTCTTAGCTCTACTGCTACAGAGGCTACCAGGGCAGGAGAGTTGTATCTATGACCCCCCATAGGGGAGCTGGACTAGACAGCAGAATTGACCAAAGGTATTCCATTCCATATATCTACGTAAGCTCCGAGGAAGGTTAGAGATCACAGAAGACAACTTCCTTCCTGCTCTTTCTTCCCTTCTCTTCCGTCCATGGCTGGCGTCCGGGGAGGACTCCATCCATCACCATCGACCCCAGGCTCAGCCTTAACCCTCATAACTCTCCCCACAGCCCTGTCTGCTCTGCTGTTATCTTAGACAGTGGTCCGAGAGATTTCAGGACAGCTCACAGCTAAGGAGAGTGCCGGAGAGTTGCTGGGGGTGGAGGGAGGCAAGAGGCTTTTGCACATTCCTGAACATACTTGTATATAATTGTACATATAATTAAAGCTGTATAATTTAGTTTTCAATCCAGCCAAGTCTCTCTCCTAATTCTCCCTCTCCTTCCCTACCTGGGTGGGAGGGGGAGGGGATCGAGAGCATTGTTGTCTCTGGTTTAATTGCCGATCCTGAGTCAAACTGCGACACAAACATTTTCTTAATTTAAAGTTTTGATGATTCTTGGATTCTCATTTGGACATTCAGTCATAAGATTTTTGCATAATTCTATTTTTCCTAGATATTTTGGAAAAAAAAAAAAGACATTTTAAGAAAAAAGAAAAAAGAAAAAAGAAAAAAGAGAAAGAAGACATTTGAGACCTCTGACCATTCTCATTCTGTCTGTGCAGTTCGACAATCAGCAAGCATTGGGAGGCAGAACTGGCCTCACTCAAGGGTAATAACGCTAAGCTCATAGCAGCCCTGCTGGAGTCCACTGCCAATGTAAAACAATGGAAGAAACAGCTTGCTGCATATCAGGAGGAAGCAGAACATCTTCATAAGCGGGTAAGTTGAGGCAAATGGCCAGGATCCTTGAGGTGGAAGTACCAATGACTGTATTTGCTCATTTTGAAGTAAAATAAGCTTATTGTTGGGGCTTTAAGTTAATCTTTGAGACAGAAATTAATGTTGACTTTAAAGCACAAAGGGTTCCTCAGTTGGGAATATTTTCTTTTGTAGCAGTTCCTTTTCTGCAGAGGGTTTTGTTGCAGGAAGAATTATCTAACCTCTGATACTTAGAACATGTCTGCCAGCTTTCACTCTTTGTTTGCTGCCAGCTGCATCACATCTGTTTCAGGACCTTCTCCATAGCACTACATTTTAGCCCCTCTTGCATTTAAGCCCATAGAAACTTGACATCAGATCAGTAAGTTAAAGGAACTCTGTTGTAGTTTCCACATATAACAAAGACGAACAGCTTTCTTTCATCCTTGCACCTAAAGAAAAAACATAGAATCAAACTCACAATTAGAGATCTGCCTCTGCTTTCATACAGGAAGGAGGGTCCTGTTCCCTTCACTATAAATTTTGTTTGCAGAGGTTATTTGGCAAACCAGAAATTAGAGCACAATGAGGGCAGAAATGCCAGTGTTTGAGAGAGGAATGAAGTGTATGCAAGGTTGAAGGCTGCATTATGAAAACAAGTGTATAATATTTTAATTTATCTTCTCTTTTCACATGTAACTGTCTATTGTATAATTTGTTCATCTTTATTCATATGAATTTGTCATCATAGTTCAGGACATATTTTTGTAAAACGTGAAGGCAAGATTAGCATATGTATGGAGGGAAGATATCTTTGATGAAGTTGTACTAGTTTTGTTAATATCAGTTAACTTTGTAAAATATCAAGGAGATGAACTTAATTAAGAAAATAAAAACAAACACAAGCCCTATATGCTTTTTCACATGAAGACTGGTTTCATGAATATGCTGACAAAAGGGAAAGGTCAAGTAGAAAGTATGTCAGACAATTTGGTTTTATATGCTGTACTCTCTTAAAGTAAATAAGGTATGGCAAATACAGTTAGCCATATCCTGCAAATTGTGAAGAGTTCTTTCAGACCTGTGCTGGATCGGTCCAATTGGAGGCTAGCAGTCCCAGGAACAAGGATCATATTAATCTAAGGAGAAGAAATTCAGCAGGCTGCATCTAACCTGGAGGTCTGGAAGAATAGCAAGAATTCACTTGAGCTTGAGAAACCCAGGGAAATGGCAGGTTTTTGGGGCTGTCCTATGCCTAGACTGACTTGCAGATGAGGATCTCGAAGTCCCAGACAAATGAGTTGATAGGGAAGACCGACAAATTCCATTGGACTGTGACTGCGTGTGCCATAGCTGACTGGACAAAATGCGTGACGTTTAATTAAAACTGGTACTTTTTGCAAAGTGTTTTAATTTCAAGAAATTGGCAGTTGCTGACAAAATTGCTTTGCTTCAGGAATTTTCCAGTCAGGAACAAGTTTGTCATGTGTGTTTGTATATATAGAGATTTTCACTGTGTCATCTCATTTAAGCTTCTCCTCTGGAAGGGTGGAAGTTCTAACTTGTGCTCCAGTTTTGTTAATAGATTATAACAGTAATTTTTGATAAAATTAATTCAATTATAACCTTATATTATAGTTACTATAGTGCAAAAGTTCAGGTGTATTTGATCACCAAATTCAGGATTGCTAAAACATGGACATAATGAGGTAGCATTAAAATGTATTAACAGCTTTTGTTGCAAAGCTGAGATAATACAGTAGCTGAATTATTTGCCTGCCCTGTCATGGGGAGACCCAATCAGACAAGACGGGCAAGGCACTGGGGTAGAAGATCCCTTTTTCTTGATGTTACTCTCACTCTTAGTAAAATCTTATTTAAAATCTGTTATTGGAAAATACAATTAACAAATATAGGACATTTTAGCATGTCACTTTGTTTGTACCTAATACTACAGTTAACAGAAGTAGTAACCAAGTCTTTGTAGCTGCATTCATTAAAAACTGATTATTTTTTATAAAAAAATTTGCCCAGAAAATTTCCTGTAATTATTTTGTATTGCTGAAGGAACGCAAAATATTATAACATGGTATCATCTACACTATGCTCTTCTGATCACTATTTACATGCCTTTATTAAATGTTTCTGTAATCTGTGATTCGGGACTTGTTGATATCTTGCATAGAATATAGGAACACTCTGTGCCTATGGCTCTCTGTGTCATCAAACAGGACAAAAAGAACTTATCGACACCAATGTGATGCAGATAAGCAGACACTTCACAGAATCACAGAATGTCTTTGGTTGGAAGAGACCTCCAAGACCATCCAGTCCAGCCTTAGACCTAACACCACAAGTTCACCACTAAACCATGTCCCTAAGCACCAGGTCCACATGCCATTTAAATGCCTCCAGAGATGGTGACTCCATCACCACCCTGGGCAATCTATTCCAATACCTGACAACCCTTTCAGTGAAAAAATGCTTCCTAATATCTAACCTAAACCTCCCCTGACGCAGCTTGCATCCATTCCCTCTGGTCCTATCACACGTCACCAGGGAGAAGAGGCTGTCCCTCTCATCACTCCAGCCTCCTTTCAGGTAGTTGTAAAGAGCAATGAGGTCTCCCCTCAGCCTCCTCTTCTCCAGACTAAACGACCCCAGCTCCCTCAGCTGCTCCTCATAGGGCTTGTGCTCTAGGCCTTTCACAAGCCTCGTTGCCTTTTTTTGGACATGCTCCAGCACTTCTATGTCCTTCTTATAGTGAGGGGCCCAGAACTGAACACAATATTCAAGGTGTGGCCTCACCAGTGCTGAATACATGGGGACAATCACCTCCCTATTCCTGCTGGTCACAGTGTTCCTAATACAAGCCAGGATGCCATTGGCCCTCTTAGCCACCTGCGCGCACTGCTGACTCATATCTAGTCGACTGTCAATCAATACCCCCAAGTCCTTTTCCAACCTGCAGCTTTCCAACCACACATCATCGAGTCTGTAGCTTACCATGGGGTTGTTATGACCCAAGTGCAGGACCCGGCACTTGGCCTTGTTGAACCCCATACAATTAACCTTGGCCCACTGATATAACCTGTCTAGGTCCCTCTGTAGAGCTTCCCTACCCTCTAGCAGATCAACACACCCACCTAGCTTGGTGTCGTCTGCAAACTTACTGAGGGTGCACTCAATTCCCTCATTCAGATCGTTAATAAAGATATTAAAGAGAACAGGCCTCAGTACTGAACCCTGGGGAACACCACTTGTGACCGGACACCAGACAGATTTATCTCTGTTAACTTCTTTATTAAAGCACTGAGGATACGGGGGATAACTCCTCCTAGTGTATCCTAAGTTGCATTACAATCAGTAGGTTTTTATATATTCAATTTCTATTGTATAAATTATTTAGCATAAAAATGCATATAGTGCTCGCTTTTAATTATTCATTAAATTTAACCTTTGCATTGATTGGCCCCTTATGATATTTTGAGTTACATAACTTCATGTATATTCATTTCTAACAAAAATCATTGGTCACCTATAGTCACCCTATTGATTGTAGTCACTGATATTCAAACCAAGATGGGATGGGTAAGGGGATCTCCAAGCAGCATAACTGGTTACTGTGACCCTGGCCACCGTGTGATAGTTTCAAGATTTATTATTGTATTATTCTTTCCACAGTAGCTGCTTAAACATAATACCTTATTCTTCATGGCTTGATGGTTCCCACGTAAATATAATACCAGACCCTAACTATTTGTACCACTTGCTTACTTCATGTGGTTTCGGTGACTACACAATCACTCCCCCCCCCATATGATTCTCTTGAGACCAACTTCTCCTAAAAGTCCTGTCTTGCCCAATTCAGCCTGACCAGGCCCGAGCACCCCCCCTCAGTCAAACCAAATAATCAAAATATAATCAAATCAGTAACATCTGTGCATGCCTGTAAATTATAACAGGGTAGTTCATCAAGAGTACTGCACTTTATTGGATTTGCTTTTAGAAAAATATAGACTTGGCTAACTCTAGGCAAAAGTATGCAGATTATGTAAAAAAAAAATCAATCTATCTTAATCTCTTATCCCTACAGTGTGATACAAGAGCTGTTCTAACCTGCATGTGGGAGACTGCTCTTTCAAATTGAAATAGTGCCCCATTCAAAAAGAAACTGCAATTCAGATACTTCTCTGTTACACAGATAAAAAAATGTGCTGTTGAAATCACTGTTGGTTATGGTATGTGTTATCTTTCTGTTAGGTTTATCTGGGCTATTTCTGTGCTACTTAAAGAAAACAAGAATCCATAAAAGCGATTAATGAAGTCCATGAGAAGTATAGGATGCCATATAAGCCATCTGCTCAGATTATTAAACAAATTTCTATAGAAAATCTTTGCAGGCCCCTTAGCATTCACCTTCATGTTTCCATCAGCTGCATTAATAACTGAATAACCAAAACTCAATTTTGAATATGCAAATGTGTGGCAAAGTTGCTTGCTGAAGCAGAGTCCATATTGTGGGCTTACTTGATGAGAAGTCAGTGCTTATTGAACAACTTATTAGCACCACTGTGGGGCTACTGTGTTTTCTAAAAGTGGAAATATGAAATAAGGTGACAGAAAGTGTGGTAAGAAGAAATTTATTAAAACAGTTTTGATCAAAAATTTAATGGCAATGCACCTTTTTAATATGTTGCCTATGGCTTGTCATCCTTCCTTTAAGACTGAGTCCCTCCTACCCCCACTGAACAATCCAAATTTATATTTAAATTTAATTTGATTGATTAAAGAAAAAAGTTATCCAACTATAACTTCCTTCTTAAGATATTGTAATTAGCATGTGGTTAGATTGTAGCTTGGTACCATTTATTTAATAAAGAAAATAGATTAGCATTTCGCAGGGTAAATATGGTTAGTTTGGCAATTTAATCATGACAGTGGGATTACATTTTTGCTTGTATTTGTCTATGCATTTAATTGAAACAAATGTGTGTGCAGACAGACCAATCCTCAGTGCACAAAAATGGACAATTAAGTCCATATTTTTACATATGCAATCTTTTCATCTGGAATTGCAACCAAATTCTCCTGAAAAGGGCAGTTCTTGCCCCAGTGAGGTCATAATGTTAAATATGGACCAAATGTTCAAGAAAGATGCTCTGAGAAGTATTAGGATTTTCTAGAACTCAGTAAGATCTGGAAAGGCTAATTGCTCTAACTGTGATAGTAGAGGGTTTTTTTTTTTTTAATTTACAATCTTGCCTTAAAAAAGAGTTTATGTTTTAGAGAAGGCTGTAATTATCTGCATGATTTCTGTTATCCTTCTTACAGTGGAACTAGTTTCTGATAAAAAGAAATCCAGAGTAATATTTTTTAAATCCTAGAGAAGAGAAACCATTGCAGAGGCTGACCACCTTCTTTGGGTGGAATTAGGGGATACCAAAGAAAAAATATGAGCATTTTATTTCAGGGGATATATATTTTTCTCTCATATGTACATTTTTGCTCCTCCAATATCCATTTCAGCTATCATAAGTTCCATATTAATTTTGAAACGGCATATATTGTCAGTCTTGACAGTAGACTATCAGAGCATTTCCTACAACAGGATTTCTGAAATACAGTACATACTCTCAGATCCCTTTCTATGTGTGATTCCTAATATAAATAATCCACATCTAGCCTTTATCAAGATTTAACCCTTAGTTTATACATACAGTTTACTAAAAAGACAGCCCCTTTCCAGACAGAGCAGGTGAACCAGGTTATGGTAGTTTTGTTTTCTGAATCAAAATGTGAATTAGGCATTTTTTTTTATGGATGGTGAACTGAAGGCAAGTCATGGAATCATAGAAATATAGAATAGTTTGGGTTAGGAGGGACCTTAAAGAACATCTAGTTCCAACTCCCCTCCCATAAGCAGGGACACCTTCCACTCGAATAGGTTGCTCAAACACTGCCAGGGAGGGGGCATCCACAACCTCCCTGGGCAACCTGTTCCAGTGTCTCACCACACTCACACTAAATAATTTCTTCCTAATATCTACTCTAAATCTACCCTCTTTCTTGAACCCTCCCCCCCCCATCCTATTACTTGTAGAAAGTCCCTCTCCAGCTCTCCTGTAGGCCCCCATCAGGTACTGGAAAGCCCCTATGAGGTCTCCCCAGAGCCTTCCCTTCTCCAGGCTGCACAACCTCAACTGTCTCAGCCTGTCTTCATAGGAGAGGTGCTCCAGCCCTCGGATCGTCTTCATGGCCCTCCTCTGAACCTGCTAGAGTAGGTCCATGTCCTTCTTGTGTTGGGGGCCCCAGAACTGCACACAGTACTCCAGGTGGGGTCTCATGAGAGTGGAGTAGAGGGGCAGAATCACCTTCCTTGACCTGCTGGCCATGCTTCTTTGCATGCAGCCCAGGATATGGGTGACTTTCTGGGCTGCAAGCACTCATTGCTGGCTCATGTTGAGATTCTCATCAGCCAACACCCCAAGTCCTTTTCCTCAGGACTGCTCTCAATCCATTCTCCCCACAACCTGTAACCATGCTTAGTATTGCCCTGACCCAGGTGCACTTGGCCTTGTTGAACTTCATGAGGCTGGCATGGGCCCACCTCTCAAGCCTGTCAAGGTCTCTCTGGATGGACTCCCTTCCCTCCAGTGTGTCAACCACACCACACAGCTTGGTGTTGTCAGCAATCTTGCTGAGGGTGCACTCAATCCCACTGTCCATATCGCCAACAAAGATGTTAAATAGCATTGGTCCAAGTAATGACTCTTGAGAAACACCACTCATCACTGATGTCCACTTGGACATTGAGCCTTTGACCACAACAGTTTGAGTGCAACCATCCAGCCAATTCCTTATCCACTGAGAGGTCCATCCATCAAATCCGTGTCTCTCCAATTTAGAGACAAGGATGTCATGCAGGACATTGTCAAATGCTTTGCACAAGCCCAGGTAGATGACATCAGTTGCTCCTTCCTTATTTACCAACTCTGTAACCCCATCATAAAAAAACACCAAATTTGTCAGGCATGACTTGCCCTTAGTGAAGCCATGTTAGATGTCACCAATCACCTCCTTGTTTTCTATGTGCTTTAGTGGTTTCCAGGAGGATCTGCTCTGTGGTCTTGCTGGGTGTCACAGTTTAACACTGGGCTGGCTATCAAATGAAAGACAGAGGCTCTCTATTAATCTGTCTCCCTTCCCCTATAGGGAAAGGAAAGAGAATAAGGGAGAGGGTTGGAAACTAAACTACACAGCTTTTTATGAAACAGTAGTGATGAAAACTAAAATATATACAAAAGCGATATAACAACCCCCCCCCTTAAACGCTCACGTCACCATCGAGGCTGCAGGGCAGGCCCTGGAAAAGTTCCGGACTTGACTCCTGGAGTGAGCAGCAGACAGGAACTGGACACAAGAACGCAGGGATTCAGGAACACACAGATCAGGATCAAAGGCAGACGAACGGATGGAGTCCTCGCAGGATGCCTGTCATCAATGAAGAGAGCTTGACTCTTGTGATCCCTCAAATTTATACCCAGTATGATGCGCATGGGATGGAATACTTAGTTTGGTCAATTTTGGTCACCTGTCTGGTTCACTCCTCTGCAAAGGAGGGTCGTGGGTGTGACCCTTTTACTCCCTTCTGGTTCTGGAGCATAAGATGTTTAGCAGAACCAAGCACTGACCTTGATTCTGCATACCATTCTGTAGCCATAACTATAAACATGGAGTGTTATCAGTCCTAGAAGCAGACACTGACAGGAAAACATGCTGTTAATTTCAGCAGTGGAGGGTTGTTATGACCCAAGTGCAGGACCCGGCACTTGGCCTTGTTGAACCCCATACAATTAACCTTGGCCCACTGATATAACCTCTCTAGGTCCCTCTGTAGAGCTTCCTTACCCTCGAGCAGATCAACACACCCACCTAGCTTGGTGTCGTCTGCAAACTTACTGAGGGTGCACTCAATTCCCTCATCCAGATCGTTAAGAAAGATATTAAAGAGAACAGGCCTCAGTACTGAACCCTGGGGAACACCACTTGTGACTGGACACCAGCCAGATTTAACTCCATTAACTACCGCTTTTTGGGCCCAGCCATCCAACTAGTTTTTAAACCAGCGCACAGTGTATTTATCCAAGCCCAGCGCCACAAGTTTCTGAAGGAGAATGCTATGGGAGACAGTGTCAAAGGCTTTACTAAAGTCCAGATAGACAGTGTCCACAGCTCTTCCCTCATCCACCAGGTGGGTCACCTTGTTGTAGAAGGAGATCAGGTTAGTCAGGCAGGACCCACCTTTCGTAAACTCATGCTGACTGGGATGATGATTACGTTTGAGCATTGAACAAACAAAATGGCACATATTCTAAATGATATATGTACAAATGTTATGGTTTAGGACACCCCGGCAAAGTGTTGGACACCTATCAGAGAGAGAGGGTCCTTAGCACCCTGAAAGACTGGCAGGGGTCAGTATTCCCGCCCACTTCCTGTCACAATCTATAAAAGCCAGGAGAGCCGGAAGCCGCTCTCTCCTTCCTCCTACTCCTTTCCCCCTGCTGGGTGTGCTGCTGGTTTCCTTCGGCTTCCCACATTGATTCTGCATACCATTCTGTAGCCATAACTATAAACATGGAGTGTTATCAGTCCTAGAAGCAGACACTGACAGGAAAACATGCTGTTAATTTCAGCAAGTGCAGCTACTTAGAAGAGATTTAACTGAAAAGTAAAATCACTAGTAACAAAATCGGTTCTATCCTGGCTCAAACCAGGACACTGGGCACAGAGATGAGATTAACTTGCCTGTAGTTCCCTGGGTTTTCTTTCCTTCCCTTTTTAAAAACTGAGGTTATGTTTCCCCTTTTCCAGTCAGTGGAACTGCCAAAATTTCCCAAATATGATGCATAGTGGTTTAGCAAGTTCATCCATTAGTTCCCTCAGGACCTGTTGATGGATCTCATCAGGTCCCATGGACTTGTGCACGTTCAGGTTCCTTAGGTGGTCTCAAACCTGCTCTTCTACTGTGGGTGGTTCTTCATTCTCCCAGTCCCTGCCTTTGCCTTCTGTGACCTGGGCGGTGTGGCTTGAGCACTTGCTGGAGAAGACTGAGGCAAAAAAAGATGTCACCGACAAAGATGTTAAACAGCGCCAGTCCCAATACTGACCCCTGAGGAACGCCACTCATCACTGAAATCCTTTCTGTCTTCTGTTTGCCTTGATTTGTTTTTAGAGCAGATTTGCATTTAGTAACCCATTAATATTTCATTGGGTTTTTTTCTAGAAATTCACTTTCACTGAATGCTGGGTGTTACAAAAGGTTCCTATACAATATTATCATTTGTAAAAGAAACAAAAAGAACTGGCCAAACTGCTGTCACTCTGGGAAAGGAAAAAATGTTTTAACTGAAGGGTCTCTCATCCCCATCATCAGTGACTTTCTAAAAAAAAAACAAGAAATGCTTTAAGATCCTTTTATCTGCAAGTTATAAAAAACATACACGAATGTGCCACAACATTTTTATGAAGTCAAAGCTTTGCAGAATAAAATATATCCTATAATTCCAAAGTTCCACTGGAGAATGGGGAAATTCCTGGATTTAAATCCTCAGGATTAAAGGATGACATATCTTTACTGTGTCTGCTATTGCATGTATTTCATGAGCTGGCCATATAGCTGTAAAAAATATTTGCTAATTAGATTGCAGGGAAAGGGATATCACCTGAAGTTAGTATTATTAGCATTATCAATTGTAAGTAATAATGCATGGCTGAAGCTCAAAACATCTATTTTAATACAGTTCTTGTATTTTCAAGTATTGCTACTTGTCGCAAACCGAGATGGGAAACTGCGACTCACTGCCCTACACAAAAGGAATCGAGGGCTGAGGACCACTCCCTGTCACACTCACAAACAATGTTTAAGAATCAATAGGTTTATTAAAGGCACTACTGTCTAGGCGGGGTTATTGCTACAGAACTACAGAGCAACAGCAATCGTAGGGAAGAATAATGCAATTCAATACAGTAACAACACAATACAATACAAACAATTCTATCCCCCTCCCAATCTCCGTCCCCAATCTCGGTCCCGGACAGAAAACGAGGGAGAGAACTTGGAGAGAGCCTTTGGGAAGATTAAAGGAAGTAAGTGTATAGTAGAGGTGTGTGTGAATGGGTAAATGTCTGTAAATATTAGTAAGAAACGTCAGAGTGTAGTCAAGTTCGCAAATCTCACCACCGGGGTGCAGCCGAAGCCGATCCCTAGTCGGGACCCTTGTTCTCCAGCGATTCCAGGCGGGCAGTCCGTTCAGCGTGCTCATACACCAGCAACCACAGAGGAAAGGTACGCAGCAGCTACACGGCAGTCTCCATAGCGATGTCCTCACCGTAGAAGTGTTCGCAGAGCGCGCCCGTTGCTCCCCCTCCGGTTCCGGCCTCGCCGGGCCCCCTGGGAGCTGTAGTCTGAGTCTGTGCGCATGCGCCTGCTGCCTCTGCCCTCTTCTTGTGCCGGGGAGTGCATTACCAGGAATGGTCAGTAGATGTCGCTGGATTAAAGGCCATAATAGAGTCCGTCTCTCACATCTCACCCCGTGGCTTTTATGACAGCGACTTGTTCCTTGTGTGGCGTATGTATATGTAGGTGTATATATATATATGTACATCTGTACCCTATCAGGCTCTTGTCCAAATTCTTACCTCCTTTCCTGGTATTTCCCAATATATATATATACAATTATAACATTTATCAAACAATGCATATAGTACTTTCTGAGGGAACAATTCCCTATATGCGATACAACATATACATATATCTGTACAGATATCTTAATATTTTGGTGCACCATTAGTATCTTATTAACATACAACAACCCAAAGGGAAAGCAGTTATAGGAGACATGATGCTGCAAAGTGGGAGACATTGCGCAAACCATGGGGTGATCAAGTCCATAGAATGCACAAGGTACCCCCTCCTCAAACCAGTGTCAGGCTGATCAGACCTTGTCCTGGATTGGGATGTCTCTCTGGTTCTTTGGGTTGTTGAAGTAGCATATACACATCACTATATACACAAGTACACAGATACATATTTACACTCTACTCTTATATCCTGCTTCACTCCACATGCAGTATCCAATTTGTACTGATTTTGAGTTCTCTGTTATTCATATCAGATGCAACCCAGGTGTTCGAGTTCACAGGTGTTTGCAGGATCAACTTAACCTTCCCGATGTTTGGCAGGTGTACCAGCACGGATTGTCCAGGACGTAGGGAGACCTTTCGCTTTCCGCAGGGTTTGTTGTATTTCCCCTTCTCTGGTGTGGGTGATGTGGGAAAGAAAGCGGTTAAACGAGGACACCCGTTCACCCCCCATCTGTTATTGATAGTGGTGACTGCATATCGCAACCTTTCATCCCATCTGGAGTCCTGTGGGCGAATAAGGCTTTTTATCAATCCATTAGTACGCTCTACTATCCCATTTGCTTGGGGATAGTATGGCATGTGAAATGTCCATTGGATGCCTTCACTCTTTGCCCACCGTTGCACTAGATGTGAGGTGAAATGAGTACCATTATCAGATTGAATATTTGTAGGTTTAGGTAATACCCCAAATACCCTTTCCAAAAAGCGAACAGTGTTTTCTCCATCTGCTTTAGAAACAGCTTCAGCACATGTCAGACCTGATACCACTTCTACCATTACAATGATATACTGTTTGTTACCCGACCTACGGAGAGGACCAATGTAGTCCACCTGCCAGGTGGACCACAAGGCCTTTCCTTCCCGGATGTGCAAAGTATCACCTGTCAGGGGATGCTCCCCCAATCTGATCTTACACAGATCACATTCAGAAATGATGGTTTTACACTGCTCACGGGTGACAGGCCATCCCCGGGTTTGTGCCTCTTTATAAAAATCAAAAACCCCTGAGTGACCCCTTTTACAGTGAAGCCATTCAAGCAATCGCTCCCACTCCTGATTTTCTCCTACTGTCCTGATTTCCACTACATTGATTTTAGCCAGTTCATCAACGTAGTTGTTCCACCTACTAGCTTCATCTTTCTGGCTAGTCTGATAAGAAGGTATCCACCCTACATGGAAATTGGGATTTTTCTTAGCAATCTTTAGGATTTGTTGCCATTTCTCTTTCTGCCAGACTGGCACCCTGTTAATTTCCCAATTGTTCTGTTCCCAGAAAGTTATCCATTCCACACAGCCCTTGAAGACCGAAAAGGAATCTGTGTAGATGTACACAGGGTCCTTGGCGGCCTTTTCCCGTACAAACATTGAGAACAGCATCCAGCTCCCCCACTTGTGCACTGCCCTTATCATGATTTATTATGCGTTCAGCCGTGGAGGGTTTGACTGCAGCAGATTTATATAACCAGGTCTTACCCTCTCTCCGAGCTGATGCATCTGTGAACCAGGCGTTAGTCATTTCACTTTTGTATTCTGGGGCTTCCTTAATAGGACTGGGAGTTTTCATTGTTAACTCTTTTTCTTCCATGGATTCAATGTGTTCTTGAATTTTTAGCTGTTTGTCCGGACCCTCCTCTAGCTTGAAAAGGCTAGAGTAGCACTCGATTTGGCTATACCACTTCCTGACTGTTCCTCTTTGAGATATTCCCTCTGGAGGGGCTTTCCCAGACAGCACATGGTTAACCACTTTGAAAGGACCCTGTAGAATTACCTTTTGTTTCTTAACGATTTTACTGACCTCTGTTAGTGCTGTGCACACTGTCAGCAATCCCTTCTCCAGAGCGGAATATCGCTTCTCTGCATCCTTGAAGGATTGTGAATAGAAGCCAATTGGTCTTGTACTCCCATTAGGTCCCCTTTGCCAAAAGTGATATGATAAGGCGTTAGCTGAAAACCCCCATTCTATTATCATTGGGTCTTCTGGGTGAAGAGGTCCCAGAGTCTGGAAAGTCTGTGCTTCCAGTGTTAACAGTTCAAGGGCCTCATCATGAGATTTATTCCATTCCCAATGACGATTCTTTTTCAAGAGATCGTAAAGAGGCCGTGCTATGACAGAGAAATCAGGGATATGTTTCCTCCAATACTGAAGGGTTCCCAGCAATTGTTGCAATTCTTTCCTGCTAGATGGTACCTTCATCTGAGTCAACTGGGATACCGTGTCAGATGGAATATTCCAGGTCCCCCCCTTCCACTGTATTCCTAGAAATTTTACCTCTTGGGATGGTGGTTGCCTTTTCCCTTCGGGGATCTCTAACTGCATATCAGTTAAGTGCTTAATTATGGCATCATAAACTGCTTTTACTTCTCGCTCACTCTGGCCCCCTATCAGTATATCGTCTATATACTGATAGACTTTCACTTTAGGATTCTTTTTGATTTCTGGAATGTTTTCCAGTTCACACGCAAGTGCATGATGGGCCAGTGTGGGTGAGTGTTTGTATCCCTGTGGCAACCTCGTGAAGGTGTATTGAACTCCATCCCAAGTGAAGGCAAAATACTTTTGGTCCTCCGTATCAATAGGGACCTGGAAAAACATGTCCTTAATATCCAGTGCTGCCAGCACAGGATGTGCTGCTTCTTGGATCTCTAGCACCAGGTCAGCTATGTTTGGTACAGCTGCAGTGAGTCCTTCTGTGTTGGCATTCAGTTTCCTGTAGTCTAAAGTCAGTCTCCATTTACCGTCTGATTTTTTCACAGGCCAAACTGGGGCATTGTATGGTGAATGGCATGGCACTATCACACCTTTCTGTTTTAAATCAGCTATCACCTCTCTGATACCATCTTTGGCTGCAACTGGAATGTTATATTGTTTTACCCTTGTTGTTTTGCTACGTGGCAGACGAGGGGCACGTTGCAACAACTTCACTTCCAGTGTTGGTGTGCCAAATGTCCAGTAGCAGCCTCGCTCATCTCTCCAGGCTCGACCTGCCAAAACATCCAAACCTAACAGATTAAAGGGAATATCGCCCACAATCATCGTGGTCCGGATCGGTTTGTCATCTCCTGGAAGATGTATGGTGACCTTGGCTGTTTCCTGTAAAACAGAGTTACCAAACGCTCCACTTACACATATTGGTTTTGACGATGTGGTAATGCCACAGTGCCTCGCCTCCTCAGCTTTCAGCGTAGATATTTGGGCCCCTGTGTCTATAATAAAAGTAACAGGATAACGTTTCGGACCAACAGCACAAGTGAGTACCAAATCACCATCCTGGTTATAAGTAAGTCGCAATACATTTTGCCAATCCTTTGGGGGACTAGGGAGTTCCTGGATTACAGAAGCGTCCTGATCTGTTTGTGAGTCATGTTGGTTTTTTACCAACTGATTACTCTGTTTTTTACCCCTCCTCCTCCGCCTCTTTGTCTTATTGGTCGCAGCCGGAGGAGGGAGTTCTAGTTTCCCGAACTACTGGACCCTCCTTGTGCTTGAGCCCGAGTTCTAGACTGTGACCGGCCTCGGGCCCCAGTTTGTGATCGTGATCTGCCTCGGGTTTGTTCCCTTGTTCGGAAAGCATCAATCAGTTCCTTTAGATCCTCATAGGGACAGGTTTTGGCTAGGAGTGAAGCTGGCACTCCCAATTGCCTGCCTTCCTCCTTAAGCCTAGCATAAGGCCCCCTGTTATCTTGTGTTGAGGAATGCTGTGTATCACACATCTGTCTCCTGGGTGACCTCTGCTGTTTTTTCTTCTGTCTATCTCTGTTTACCACATTCCAGTCACCCCGTGATCTGTCTGGCCTAGGAGAAGGGGGGTCTCGGGGTGGCTTGGCTGCGGCTTCTGCATATGACAACCGAGCAGCTTTTTTAGGCACAGAGGCAGAGGGCTTAGTAAGGCCCTCATATTCCTGACAGTTCTTAGCACAAGTCATCAAGGTTCGGCCTAAGTCACCCCATGTCATCTGTAACCGTCTAGCTGCAATCTCCTCCTGGTAATGTACAGCTTTCACTTGAAGTACCCCGGTAAGCCCCTTTATTAACACCTTCATCCTTGGTGCTCTTATCCTAAGAGTCATGGGACTTGCATTCTCTGCTGCCAGTTCTCCCTCATGGATCATCTGGAGCGCCGCAGCCCTACGAACATTTTCCATAATGGAACCTTCCCGCAGGATACTTGGTTCCCCTCTGTCAAGCAGGTCAGTACCACTTACACTCAGGGCTGCACGCTGGGTCAGGGACCATGGGTGTGTTGTATCTCCAGTTTGTAAGGTAATCCCAGGTCCCCAATAGCCATCAGCTTCTCGTTCAGTTAAAGCAATATCATCTCCACCTGTGAGAGACACTCTCATGACATATTCAGCTTCTGTTTCTGTCCTTAGTCTGCTATATTTCTCCCTAAGTTTACCCAGTTCCATAGACGAATAGGATTTTTCCTTTACCTCTACATCTGCTTGTGCAGCCCCTGCTCTCTGGGTACTAGTAGTTATCCTAACAGGTCGGAGGGCTTTCTTATCTTCCTGTTCCTCCTCTGCCTCTTCTGCATGCTGAGCCCCAAGGTCAAGGTCAAATATCGGGGCCCGCAGTACTTTCCTCGCCTTTTGCACCACGTCAGTGTGGGAGGACGGATCTGTGGAGATCCGCTCCTGCTGAGCGGCACATAACGCCATAATCATTGTTCCCTTTTCACTGGTAGTCATATCAGTCCTCTGTAAGACCTGGCTGATTGCCTGCTCCAAAACACCAGCGTCCTCCTCCTTCTCCTCCTCCTTCTCCTCCTGAGGAGGATCAGGGAGTGTAGGACACGTCCCCTGTTGGAGCCGCTCAAGAGTTCCTTCCAAGATCGTAAGCTCCTCCTGTAATCTTGTGATGTCTCGGTTCCTCAACCTAGCATCCCTTTCCCTGTCATCCAATAGCTTCTGCATAGCTTGTAACTCTTTTTCATGCTCTGTCTGCAAGTCAGCATGTTCTTTCTTTAACTCTCTATATTTCCTTTCAGACTCCTGCTTATACTGCATATACTCCTGCTTATACTGCGTATACTCCTGTAGCAACTTATCATAATCAGGGTGCTGCTCCTCCTTTCGTCTTGCCCCTAAATCTTTCCTCTTTGGTTGCTTTTGTTGCCACGCCTCAACCTCCTGCTGTAATTCTCTATATTGTAATTGTATATCCTTAAGCTCTTTCGTCAGTTCTGCAACCCCCTGTACTAGCGGCTGCATCTCCTCAACTTTCTGCCTTAACATCGGCAACTCCTCTACCTGCTGCTTCAACAGCGGCAACTCCTCAACTTGTTGCTTTAACTCCTTCAACTCCTCGACTTGCTGCTTCAACAGCGGCAACTCCTCAACCTGTTGCTTTAACTCCTCGACCTGCTGCTTCAACAGCGGCAACTCCTCCACCTGCTGCTTCAACAGCGGCAACTCCTCAACTTGTTGCTTTAACTCCTCGGCCTGCTGCTTCAACAGCGGCAACTCCTCAACCTGCTGCTTCAACAACGGCAACTCCTCCACCTGCTGCTTCAACAGCGGCAACTCCTCAACTTGTTGCTTTAACTCCTTCAACTCCTGTCTTAGGGGCTCCGTCAGGGCCTCTAGCTCCTGCCTTAGGGTCCTTATCTCGTCCCGCTGTTCCCGCTGTTCAAACACGCGGGTGTGCAAAGGGCAGGAGTACATTTCAGGGCGAGGAGGCTCTGCCCGTACCTCAGCATGTATCGGACTGCTGGGAACAGTGGAGTAGGCTAGACTAGTGTCTCCCACCGCCTGCTCCAGTTCCTCGGGGCCGCCTGACTCAGCGCCAGACTCCTCCTCCTTAGGAACATCGATATCAATCCGCATTTCGCTTGTTTTGTCCTCCATTTTTATTTTGTCTATGTGCAGGGGCTACCACAGACCCTCGGATCCTGCCGACTACGCCAAAATGTTGCAAACCGAGATGGGAAACTGCAACTCACTGCCCTACACAAAAGGAATCGAGGGCTGAGGACCACTCCCTGTCACACTCACAAACAATGTTTAAGAATCAATAGGTTTATTAAAGGCACTACTGTCTAGGCGGGGTTATTGCTACAGAACTACAGAGCAACAGCAATCGTAGGGAAGAATAATGCAATTCAATACAGCAACAATACAATACAATACAAACAATTCTATCCCCCTCCCAATCTCCGTCCCCAATCTCGGTCCCGGACAGAAAATGAGGGAGAGAACTTGGAGAGAGCCTTTGGGAAGATTAAAGGAGGTAAGTGTATAGTAGAGGTGTGTGTGAATGGGTAAATGTCTGTAAATGTTAGTAAGAAACGTCAGAGTGTAGTCAAGTTCGCAAATCTCACCACCGGGGTGCGGCCGAAGCCGATCCCTAGTCGGGACCCTTGTTCTCCAGCGATTCCAGGCGGGCAGTCCGTTCAGCGTGCTCATACACCGGCAACCACAGAGGAAAGGTACGCAGCAGCTACACGGCAGCCTCCATAGCGATGTCCTCACCGTAGAAGTGTTCGCAGAGCGCGCCCGTTGCTCCCCCTCCGGTTCCGGCCTCGCCGGGCCCCCTGGGAGCTGTAGTCTGAGTCTGTGCGCATGCGCCTGCTGCCTCTGCCCTCTTCTTGTGCCGGGGAGTGCATTACCAGGAATGGTCAGTAGATGTCGCTGGATTAAAGGCCATAATAGAGTCCGTCTCTCACACTACTGCAGCTTCATTCTTCACATAAGTCAAGCAGATGATGGATCATTTCTCTTTCATGTCTGTAGGAATGAATAACTGTGGAAAAGATTTTGATATTTCCATAGCTTGAGGCATCAGTGCCCACAGAGAAAAACGTGTCCTTTTCAGCAAAATCTTTGTTTTCTCCATTGAAAAATTTATTATATTGTTGGTAATGCACAAAACTCCCCCTGCCCCCAGGTTATCATTTTATCTCTGGGTAATTCTTGGAAAACTACAATAATTAATTTGCCATCAGAAGTGGTGTGTATGAATAATACTATGGTGCACTTTTTGTTCTTTCAACAGTAACCTTGAAAAGCAATTTTGTTTTCTGCATTTTCACATTTCTTAGTGTTGCGTTAAGGGGCAAAGTAATTTGGCAGAAAATAAACCCCCTTGCATTCCAGTTTACCCTCAGATGTTAGAGGAGCTGTGGGCATCTGGGCTTAGATTCTGACTGAAGCCCAATTTAGTGTTAATAGTCCAGTCATGCCCAATACCTCTATTAGACTATCACGATTACGGATGCACTACTAACACTACACAGTTCATCCAGCGGTGTTCTGTGAACTCTCACAGCCACACTCAGGAATTTGGTCTCATTCAAGAACTCTCACGGCCAGATTAATGAACAGTGTAATTTATTGAAACAACAGAAGCACAAATTATTTTAGATTGGCTATGATAAATTCACTGTCTGCAAAGCCCGTGCAACTTGATTAATACGGCCAGATTACACATGCATGGAGTAATAAAGCGACTCTATAGAGATTCCTGAGTTTCCCAGGGATGCACTCAGGATATCTGAGTGTTCAAATCTTACCCAAAGGCGTCCCTATGGGGGGGAAGAGAGGCTCAGCCCGTTGATTGGTCCCAAAGGTCAGGGGAATGGAGTCGTCTCTGCGATGGCATCTTCCCTGACATCCGCCCCCTCTCAGACTATTTTATAGTATTTTTATCTTATCTGAAACTTGAGTGACTCTAGTCATACATACCTTTATCATGATTGGTGCAAAAATCTCTCGCTTCGCGTTTAAAGGTATAGACTAGAGAAAATTCAGTGCCCAAACTCAGTGAGGGGTGGTCGCACCTTGGGAGGCAGGTAACTTTTGGGATGGAGGTGTGTTTTGGTATTATATTTTGGTATTATAATGTGATTATAATGAGCAAAGTTCACTCTGAGGACAGCATTTCATCAAAAGTTGACAGACTGTTGGGCCAAGGCATCAAATGTGCAGCTTATCAATTTTATGTACCTTCAGATCCCATTGTTATCACAGAGCGTGGCCGCAGTGTCTCCACTCCGCTCCACCCTCCATGCAATTTCTCTTGGAGTCAGTACACCAACTTCCCCTGATGTTGCCAACATCTAGGGTTGCCTAGGGAATTGCTATGGTACAGACTCGTTGCACATTAGCTGCATTCCACCCTGAAAGTTTTGACAATGCTGTTCTTAAAGTGTGAATATAAGTTTAATTTCTAAGTCACTCCTAGCAATTATTCCACACTTAGCATCAAATAAATCTTTCCGGAGTTTTTATTCTTGGAAGCTATGCCAGAATTATTTTTTTTTATCAGCTTGTTTGAATGCTTTCTTGCATCGTACTGTCCAACATGAAGAACTGAGAAGCTTCTTATGTGAAACTTTATGCAGTTATTCCCACTTTTGCTGAGCCACGTAACATAATTTATCTTCTCTTTGTGGAAAGCAAAGGGCTCTTTTCTTCTTTGTAGGAGGTTCATCTTAAGTTACTGATGCAATAATATTATAATAGTCACAGTAATAATCCATTTAGGGATGTAACTCAACCAGCTAAAAATACATAATTAATTCAGTCTTGCATGTGAGCAGTCTGCCTGTTCTGCCCTGTAGCCTGGATTAGTAGACCTTGGATAGTGCATTCCACAATAAATGGAAAATATCTTTAGGGAACAGCAAGTTAATAGTGTCAGGTATATCTATAAAATAGGCTACAGCTACACTGAAAATATATTCTAATCTGTCTTTATTTGCATTTCTGTAGTGCTGTAAGTAATTTCTGTATGAAGTTTAGAAGGAATTTCATTATCTGCAGGCACTGAATGTAAGATGTTGAATAAAAAATATTGTTGTTTGACATTAGAAGTGTATCTCAAGAAAGTGGTTTGAAAAAATGAATCAACCTGCAGCATACATAGCCCAGATTCATTCCATCAATAATTGCTTAGGGAGGGTTACCACTTTTAAATATTTCTGTCATTCCCACTTTTTTGCCTCTATCTAACCAAAGTCTTCACTCATGACGCAGTTTTGCTGAGATTTGGTGCAATGTCCTCTCTTGGTTTCTTTGTGCTTTGATTTGTTTTCTTTGAGAGATTCTTCAGTCTTCTGAAGCTTTGAGCAGTCACTGTCTTAAGCTCACATCAGGTCTATAACTCCTTGTTCTGTTATGTGGCCCAAAAACCTCATTCCTCCAGTCTTTGCAGCAGTTTTTTTCAGTCTGAATTCTGTACTGGAAAAAAGACTTAATAAAAGATATATTGCTTAGTGTTGCTGTGCAAAGGCTTGAATGATTGATTGAGCCTTGCTCTTAAACATGAAACACTGAATGAGGAGATGCTCCTGAAAAGAGCATGTGGGAGGGTCAGATTAAAGCTTTTTACCTTCCTTATATGCCCCTGTCCTTGTATGAGCCAGGATAGAACTAATTTTCTTTCTGTGATTTTACTTTTCAGTTAAGTCCCTACATCTTATGCTCCGGAATAAGAAGGGAGTTAAGGGGTCAGCATTCTGGGAGGATCGTTCATCTGCCTTTGATCCTGATTCCTGTGTTCCTGTATCCCTGCATTCCTGCATCCAGCTACCGTCTGCCACTGACTCCAGAAGTCAAGTCTGGGACTTTTCCAAGACCTGCCCTACAGCCTCGGTGGTGATGTGGGCGTTATGGGGGGGTGCAATAGTGCTTTTGTGTATAGTTGTATATATTTCATTATTTTCCTTTTCATCACTACTGTTTCATTAGAGCTGTGTACTTTAGTTTCCAACCCATAAGAGTCTCTCTCCCTTATTACCTCTCCCTTCCCTATAGGGACAGGGAGGATTTTTATGGCAACCAAAGTGGGGCAGTAGATTCCAGGTGTACTGGACTCCCCTCCAGGTGAAAGCAAATTGTGGCCTGCACTCTGGTGCTAGAGGAAAAGAGAAAAATGCATGAGCAGTGTCAGTAGTGGCATACCATTTTGGTGCTTTTGACTCCAGCTCGTACTGAAGTTCTAGCATGTCTGGCACAGCAGCGCTGAGCAGTGGTGTAATCTCATTCAGGCCACAATAGTCCACTATCAGCCTCCACTCACCATCAGGCTTTCACACTGGCCAAATAGGACTGTTGAAGGGTGAGTGAGTCCTGCTGATCACTCCTTGGCTCTCCAATTGCCAGATCAGCTTATGGATGGGGATCACAGAGTCTCTGTTGGTGCGATATTGTCATCTATGCACTGTTGAAGTAGCAATTGGCACTCTCTGGTCTTCAACCTTCAGCAACCCCACTAGGGAAGGGTCATCTGAAAGGCCAGGCAAAGTATGCAGCTGTTCAGTGTCCTCAGTCTCTACAGCTGCTATACCAAAGGCCCACCAGTACCTTTCAGGTCCCAGAAATATCCTCTCATGAGATAGTCTATGCCAAGGATGCATGGAGCATCTGGGCCAGTCACTATAGGGTGCATTTGCCACTTTTTACCAGTGAGGCTTACATCGGCCTCCACAACAGTCAGTTCTTGAGATCCTCCTGTCACTCCAGAGGTCGTGGTGGATTCTGTCTCTTTATGATTCAATGGCATTATGGTGCACTGTGCCCCAGTGTCCACCAAGGCTTTATACTTTTGTGGTTCTAATGTGCCAGGCCACCAAATCCACAAAGTCCAGTAAACTCAGTTGTCCCTCTCCTCATCCTGGCTGGAGGCAGGGCACCTCTAATTTTGAGCACATGCAGTACTATCAGCATATGGGTTAGTGGGGCTTTCATTGTCACTACTCATACCTGATGTACAGGGATCTTGAGTTGTCCATATACTCAGTTTGGAGAGCCACAGACTGGAGACTGGAGCAGCCATCCTCCTGGAAGGACCTCCTCCTGTATTTGCTTTACCTAGCAGCTCATGTACTCGTGCCTGTAGGTCAGCAGTAGGCTTCTCATCCCACGTTTTTATGTCCTCCCCATAATCACGCAGGAGTGACCACAGGAAACTTTGGTCTGTATTCCGTTTCTCATGATTTGGTCTCATAGAAGGGCGTCTCCTCCTAATGGCTGCAGTATGGCCCCCTACCCCTATTGGGGAAGAATGGAGTCTATTCAGTCTCTTAGTCAAGTCATCTACAGCTGTGACCAAGACCTGATGGGGAGTAGACACAGCGTCTTCATACTGTTGTGCTTTACTAACCACGTCATGCACACTTGGTACGAGTACGTCATCGACCCATATCATTACTGACATTGTATGGGGAAATGCTGATGGAATGCTGATGGGGAAATGCTCTGCACAAACTTTTGCAGCATAGGTTTAGGGCATGGTACTTCATCAAGATCTACAATCTGACCATTATCATAAATCACATCTCGCACAGCTAATTCTCTCAAATACTTGATAGCTCTTTCAAGCATGGCCCCTCTAACCGGGCAGCAGTCCATATCATCTTTATAGGGATACCTGTCCCTTATAGCTGACAAGAGTCACCTCCATAGACTGATAGTTCCAGCATCTTTCCCAGTCACCTTATCAATGTCTGCATCTCTGGCCAGGGATCCCAACTGCTGGGCTTCTCTCTCAGCCAAGCTCATGCTACTAACCCCATCATGCCAGCATCAGAGTAACCAAGTAACAATTGGTTCACCTTCTTGATGGGCAAAATCCTTTCTCACAGTATGCAAGTCCTTCATAGAGTAGGATTTAACAATTACTTCTGCTTTTGAGTCCTCCTCCTCAGATGACTCTGTGTCAGAAAGGAAAGGATACTCTTCCGTAGCTACTCAAAAAGTATTGGTTTTATCATACTCTCCCTTGTCTGTGTGAGGGGGACCCTTATCATCCTCTCCCTTGTCTTTTGAAATCTTTGGAGCTTTTGGACAGGGATAAGGGCTTTTGCTCTTTATCTTTGCTTTACTCCTTGTCACAGGGTCGACTAATAGCCCTGTGGATTGAGTGAGAGTGGCCGTAGTAGCTGCAGCAGTAGCAGCAGTAGCAGCAGGGCTCACTTCCTGATTCGCAACAGCGGCAGTGCCTGTGGGGGAAGAAACAGTGGCAGCGCCCTCTTCAAAAGGGGTAGTTCTCGCTCTCCAAGTTGCAGCTCCCACCCTACAAGTGGGTGTGCTCACTCTCAGAGTTGGGATAGTTGTTTTATGCCTCCCCACACATCAAAAGCATTCATAATATTCAGCAGGACATTCAGAAACACCCCTAACATCGTAAAGCTATGTTGATCAATATCTGGTGGACTCAGCTCGAGAAAAAATAGAGTGGTATAGTTCCTCAAGATAAAGCTGAAAGTGCAATTACTAACAAAGATTTCAATGCCTATATGAAACATCACTGGAAAATATACCACAATGCATGTCAGTATTAAGGACTATATCACAACTACAGCTCTCAAGCAGCACTTACCATTGATAAACCACAAATTAATACTAAAACCAGCTGTAACGCAACATATTGCATACCCTGCATACCACAGGTACAACATCACAGTCTGTTCAATTTCCAACCCATTCTGAAGCCATTCTGAAGCCATTCCGGTATCCTCCTACTGGAGTCAGAATTCTAACTATTCAGAAAATTAGTTTGAATTTAAGCCTGGGCTCAAGCTAATGAGCTCAGACCACGTTCGGCACCATAAATCTGTCATGGTTTAATGCAGGGCCGGTAATTATACGAATGACAAATTGCTCTCTGTTAACTCCTCCTCCCTCCCCCTCTAGGGAAGGGAGAGGGAATAAGGAAAAGAAACTCTTATGGATTGGAAACTAAACTACACAGCTTTAATGAAACAGTAGTGATGAAAAGGAAAATAATGAAATATATACAAATATATACAAATATACACAAAAGCACTATCACCCCCCCATAATGCCCACGTCACCACTGAGGCAGACAGGAGCTGGGATGCAGGAACGCAGGGATACAGCAACATAGGGATCGGGATCAAAGGCCAATGAACGGATAGAATCCTCCCAGGACACCAGCCATGGACAAAGAGAGCTTGACCCTCGTGATCCCTCAAATTTATACCCAGTATGATGCGCATGGTATGGAATACTTTGTTTGGTCAATTTTGGTCACCTGTCTGGTCCGCTCCTCCTCAGAGGAGCGTCGCAGGTGTGACCCCTTTACTACCTTCTGGTTCCAGAGCATAAGATGTATTTTTTCAGACCCAAGCAGCGGCCTTGGTTCTACATACCATTCTCTAGCTGTAACTATAAACATTAAGCTTTATCAGTCCTACAGGCAGACGTTGACTGAAAAACATGCTGCTAATTTTAGCAACTGCAGCTACTTAGAAGGGACTTAACAGAAAAGTAAAATCGCTAGAAAGAAAATTAAAAATTAGTTTTATCCTAGCTTAAACCAGGACAACCCCCCTCTGTGTATAATGCATAAACAGTATTTTTAATGACTTTTGGACCACTGGTCATGAAAAAAAGAAATTAAATTTAAAACAAGGAAACAGAGCAAGTAAATGCTATCCAGATTTTTGCCTAGAGTTTTATCTTTTGTTGCTTCTATTTTCTATTGCATATTTTTATATGGCATCATTTTCCAGCTCATCTTACTCTACAGATTTTTTGAAAGGGTCACATGAATACGATTTTCTTTTTTATAGGTGCATTCAAGAAGAGAACATCATGAAGATATTTAACATCTTTTCAGATCTCTGTAGGAATGGTCATTTAAATACGACTGTGATTAAAGTAAACCTGTTTTTTTAAATGAATTTTTTTTTCCAAGTTACTGATTTTTCAACGAACAGTGAACAAAACAATTGAACAATGCATTATTTTCTTGCATAAGCAGTAAGAGATGGACATTTAGTATCATAGTATCATAGTATCATCATTCTGGTTGGAAAAGACCTTCAAGATCATCAAGTCCAACCACTACCCTAGCTCTGCTACGTCCACCACCAAACCCTGTCCCCTGGCACCACATCTGTCTTTTTAGATGTATCCAGGGATGGTGGCTCAAACACTTCCTCGGACAGTCTAGAACCCCAAGTCCAACTCCCGCCCCAGAATAAGACTACCCCAAGGTTCATACCATGTCCCTGAGGGCATTGTCCAAATGTTTCTTGAATATTGTCAGGGTTGGTGCCATTACTGCTTCCCTGGGGAGCCTATTCCAGTGCTCCACCACCCTCTGGGTGAAGAATCCTCTCCTAATGTCCAACCTAAACCTCCCCCTGCACATCTTCCTACGATTTCCTCGGGTCCTATCGTTGGTCACCAGAGAGAAGAGGTCAGTGCCTGCTTCTCCACCTTCCCTAGTGCCCAGAGAAAAGCTGGACTGGAGAAAAACATCACAGCCCCTTTAGTGTGGGTCATTAATTGCCCTTCTGAAAGTGGTTGCCTCTGTTGGCAAGAAGGTTTGTGAGAGCACTCCCTACTACTCAAGCAAAATTAGCTGTGTCAGCTTAGGCAGCTGAAAGTAGCCTCACAACTGCAGTCCCTAGTCCTCATGGGAGATTTTAACTACCCCGATATCTGCTGGAAGACTCACACAGCCAGCCTTTCACAGTCTAGGAGGTTCCTCCAGTGCATTGATGATAACTTCTTAATGCAAATGGTGGACAAGCCGACTAGAAGAGGAGCGCTGCTGGATCTTGTACTAACCAACAAGGAGGGCCTTGTTGAAGCAGTGGTGGTCAGTGGCAGCCTTGGCTGCAGTGATCACGAGATGGTGGAGTTCAGGATCCTGTGTGGAAGGAACAGAATACCCAGTAGGACCAGAACCCTGGACTTCCACAGGGCAAACTTTGGCCTCCTCAATCAACTGTTAAGGGAAATCCCATGGGACAGGGTGCTAGAAGGTAAAGGGGCTCAAGATAGCTGGTCAACATTCAAGGACCACTTCTCCCAAGCTCAGGATCAGAGCATCCCAATGGTTAGGAAATCTAGTAAGGGAGCTAGGAGACCAGCATGGTTAAAAAAGGAACTGCTGGGCAAACTTAAGTGGAAAAGGAAAATCTACAGATCATGGAAGGAGGGCCTGGTCACTTGGGAGGAATATAGGGCTGTTGTCAGAGGATGTAGGGAGGCAATTAGGAAAGCTAAGGCCTCCTTGGAACTTAACCTTGCAAGTCAGGTTAAGGATAATAGAAAGGGCTTTTTCAAATACATAGCTAACAAAACTAACACTAGAGGCAATATAGGCCCACTGAGGAATGAGGTGGGAGCCCTGGTGACAGAGGATATAAAGAAGGCAGAGGTGCTGAATGCCCTCTTTGCCTCTGTCTTTACTCCTGCAGGATTTCCCCATGAGCTCCAGACTCATATAGCCCCAGAAGTAGTCAAGATAGATGAGGAGTTTGACATAGTAGATGAGGATTGGGTTAGGGATCAGTTGAGTAATCTGGACATCCATAAATCGATGGGTCCAGATGGAATGCATCCAAGGGTGCTGAGGGAGCTGGCGGAGGTCATTGCTAGGCCACTCTCCATCATCTTCGGTAAGTCATGGGTAACGGGAGAGGTGCCTGAGGACTGGAGGACAGCAAATGTCACACCAGTCTACAAGAAGGGCAAGAAGGAGGACCCGGGTAACTATAGACCGGTCAGCCTCACCTCCATCCCTGGAAAGGTGATGGAACAACTTGTTCTTGTCTCTATCTCTAGGCATATCAAGGACATGGGGGTCATCAAGAGCAGTCAGCATGGTTTTATCAAGGGTAAATCATGTTTGACTAACCTCATAGCCTTCTATGAGGAAATTACTAGGTGGATAGATGATGGTAGAGCGGTAGATGTGGTTTATCTGGATTTCAGTAAGGCATTTGACACCGTCTCCCACAGCATCCTTGTAGATAAGTTGATCAGGTATGGGTTTGGTGATCAGGTAGTGAGGTGGATCAGGAACTGGTTGATGGGAAGGAGTCAGAGAGTTGTAGTCAATGGGGCAGAATCTGGTTGGAGGTCTGTGACTAGTGGAGTCCCTCAGGGGTCGGTACTGGGACCGATGTTGTTCAACATCTTCATCAACGACCTGGATGAGGGTATAGAATGTACCCTCAGCAAGTTTGCTGATGACACTAAGCTGGGAGGAGTGGCTGACACACCAGAAGGCTGCGCTGCCATTCAGAAAGACTTAGACAGGCTGGAGAGTTGGGCGGGGAGAAACATGATGAAATTCAACAAGGGGAAGTGTAGAGTTTTGCATTTGGGGAAGAACAACACGATGTCCCAGTATAGGTTGGGGGCTGACCTGCTGGAGAGTAGTGTAGGTGAAAGAGACCTGGGGGTCCTGGTAGACAGGAGGATGACCATGAGCCAGCAATGTGCCCTTGTGGCCAAGAAGGCCAATGGCATCCTGGGGTGCATTAGAAAGGGTGTGGTTAGTAGGTCAAGAGAGGTTCTCCTCCCCCTCTATTCTGCATTGGTGAGGCCGCATCTGGAGTATTGTGTCCAGTTCTGGGCCCCTCAGTTCAAGAAGGACAGGGAACTGCTTGAAAGAGTCCAGCGCAGAGCCACAAAGATGATTAAGGGAGTGGAACATCTCCCTTATGAGGAAAGGCTGAGGGAGCTGGGTCTCTTTAGCTTGGAAAAAAGGAGGCTGAGGGGTGACCTCATCAATGTTTACAAATATGTAAGGGGTGAGTGTCAGGGAGATGGAGTTAGGCTCTTCTCAGTGATGACCAGTGATAGGACAAGGGGTAATGGGTGTAAATTGGAGCATAGGAGGTTCAAGGTGAATATCAGAAAAAACTTCTTTACTGTGAGAGTGACAGAGCACTGGAACAGGCTGCCCAGGGAGGTTGTGGAGTCTCCTTCACTGGAGACATTCAAAACCCGCCTGGATGCGTTCCTATGTGATGTGCTCTAGGTGACCCTGCTCTGGCAGGGGGGGTTGGACTAGATGATCTTTCGAGGTCCCTTCCAACCCCTAGGATTCTATGATTCTATGAATTTCAATAGGTGTCTTGAGTTAGCATGGACCGGAGTGCACTGGGGAGCATTCACGTGAGCCACACAGCCAGCAGGGCAGTAGTGGCAGATGTTTGCAGCCAGCAACAAAACATGCAGCCAAGAGCCGTAACATTTCATCCACCCCAGTTCAATCCACCAGCCTTCTTGGACACCATGCTCACACCAACATATGCATCGTCACCACGTGTACGAGCCCAGAGGAAACCATGTGGAAAGCAATGGGGTCCAAGCCCTTTCTTAGTCACAGGATGCTTCTAGATGCCTCTTCAGCTGCTTCTAGGGCACTAGGCACTAGGACAGAGGTGGTTCAAGGACTGGGTTTTCTTCTGTCTCTCCTGTTGAGGCTTTTCCACTTTACGTAAATGAGTATTCACTGTACCAGTACTTGGTGAGAGCCAGCGAGTATTGCCAAGTGTAACAGCGTTAAAAGAGAGACTGACCTTCTCAGAGTTTACCATGCAATGTTCCAGTCTTTACCAATGGATGGGAGAGGGTCTGACCCTGGGTTCCCATAACAACCTTCACCCTGGGTTCACAGATACTTCCACCTTCAAGACTCAGTTCAGCAGAAAAGCATGGAAATACTTAACAAGTTCAGAAATAGTGTAACCAGAATCAGAAACAGTGTAACCAGCAGGAGTAGGGAAGCGATTGTGCCCCGTACTTGGCACTGGTGAGGCCGCACCTTGAGTACTGTGTTCAGTTTTGGGCCCCTCACTACAAGAAGGACATTGAGGGGCTGGAGTGTGTCCAGAGAAGGGCAACAAAGTTGGTGAAGGGTCTGGAGAACAAGTCCTATGAGGAGAGGCTAAGGGATCTGTGATTATTTAGTTTGGAGAAGAGGAGGCTGAGGGGAGACCTTATTGCTCTCTACAACTACTTGAAAGGAGGTTGTAGTGAGGCAGGCATTGGCCTCTTCTCCCAAGTGAATAATGATGGGGCAAGAGGAAATGGCCTGAAGTTGCACTAGGAGAGGTTTATACTGGATATTAGGAAGAATTTCTTCACAGAAAGAGTGGTGAGGCATTGGAACAGGCTGCCCAGGGAGGTGGTGGAGTCACCAACCCTGGAGGTGTTAAAAAAACATAAAGACGTGCCACTTCAGGACATGCTCTAGTGGGCATGGTGGGTGGTGTTGTGTTGTTTGGTGATTTTTGGTTTGGTTTGGTTTGGTTTGATTTTTTTCTTCATGGCTGGACAGTTGAACTCAGTGATCTTACAGGTCTTTTCCAACCGTAACGATTGTGTGATTCTGTCATTCTGTGAAGTCTGAACTTCAGAAGGGGTGAAGGTGGGCAAGGTGGGCATTTTGAGAGTTCCAGAAAAACTTTGGAATTAACTAGATCTCTGCATAAAGCCACAGTATCAGAAATACAGGAACCTACGTACAACTGTGGCAGCTCTGCAGCTCTACTAGATGGTGAAGGGTTCTTGACTGGAGAAGACCCTGAGCAACCAAATGTGACTACAAAAGTGGCCCTATTTGGATCAGGGGGCCTCTGCCAGATGTCCGCCATGGTCCCCTTCCAGTCTAAGTTATTCTGTACCTCTATGATTCTTGCTGTATTTGGATGTTAGTTCAGACACTGTTTAGATATAGGTTTATCCTAGTCAGTGTGTTGCAATTCTGCATTGTTTGTTTTTTGTGTAATTATAGTGGCAAACACTGTAATAGTCACAATTGGTAGCAGTCACAAATCATCTAAATAGATATATTTTTGTGTAATTGAGGCAAATTAAGAAAATTATCCAAGACTTCAGTCATAATGGTCAGTGGCATATAAAACTGAGCAAACTGCTATTGCTTTTTTGCCAGGAGCACCAATATTTCTTTTTTAACAATTCCAGTCAATAAGATAGTTCTTGGGGGTAAGGGGTGGGGTGTTGTGTTACCAAGCTATCTCCTCATCCCTCATTTCTCTTACCCTTCCCAAGAATTTGCTGTAATTTCAGTTTCTATCAATTTATAAGCCTGATGTGCAAAAATGTCTAATCATAGTTTTCCAGTAGAAGAAACCAAACTCGTCATAGCTGTTACAAAGGGGAAGTTTATGCTCTGGTACTCAGAAAGAAGAAGCTGATAGGGTTTTTGTTTTAATTTTCCTGTATTTCATCTTGGCTTTCCTTCAGCTGCTCCCTGCACTCAGTAATCATAAAATCACAGACTCATAGAATCATTAAGGTTGGAAAAAGCCTTCAAGATCATCAAGTCCAGCCGTCAGCCCTACACCTCCGTGACCACTAAACCATCTCCCAAAGCACCACGTCTACCCCTTTTTTTTAACACAGAGAAATTACTGGCATCGCAGTGGTTTGACTAGCTAGACTACATCAGAGGGCACCAACCTTGATTCCTCAAGATGTTCTTTTATCTAAGAAATAAAATTGTCCTGGAGAATACATGCTTTCTGTCTACGGACTACTTCTCTAAGAAAGGTAAAGGGAGACCTTAAGGTTTTTGTTGCAGAATTGGGTAGCACGGAAATATATTTTGTTCAAAGGACTTTTGGGGCCAGATTTTTTTAGTTACTGTAGGTAGATGATGCAACTCTGTTGAAGGTAATGCAGCTTCTTTCATAAAATTTTCAATAATTAGTAAGTATACTATTCAATTAAATGTTTTTTTTCAGCCTGTAACATGCTAAATGTATTGTTTCCAAGATATAGCAACCATTTTATGCAAAACAATTTTTTAACAAACTTTATGCTAACTTCATAAGAACACCTTCACCATTTTAATCAACGTAAGTCACTCAGAACTAAGGGTATATTTCAAATGCAGCTATTTATGCAAAAAAGTAATGGTACCTTGAATTTGTTGCAAATTTTTAAATTCTGTGTTGTGTTTTGCTTCTACTTATTTCAATAGGTGACTGAGCTAGAGTGTGTGAGCAGTCAAGCCAATGCAGTACACACACATAAAACAGAACTTAACCAGACAATACAGAAGTTAGAGTCTACGCTGAAGAAAAAAAGAGAGGTATTTGCTAATATTTATTATTGTTTTTTCTGTTATGTAATTTCTAAAGGCTTTCAATATTTAACTTGTGACGACTGGTAAATACTGTATTATTTCCTATAGATGTTATGAAGTAAAATCAATTTTTCAACTTCTTTGAAATTATTCAGATTTTTCCATACATATAATTGTATCAGTCCAATATAGAGCTAGGTATGTGAACAACAAAAAAAGTATCATTTTTTCATATTTGCTTTTACCAAGCATCTCTTTTTGCAAAAGTAAGTCTGCATTGACGCATTTGTAGTTTCTACAGAGCAGTCATCACACTGATGCAGTCCAAATTCATTAAGAAGGGAAGCAGAAGAAAGCTTTCCTTTTTCTGGAGAGTAGGGAGCAAGTAATAGATCAATGCCTTTTTCAGGCCAATCTGTTTTTCAGGCTATGTTAATGTAGTGGACTTTTATGATGCCCAAGATCAGCCCTTTCCATAAATGCATGCCAAACCCTCAGCCTGTAACTTGATGATATTTATTGTGATATCTGCCTTGGGCTGGACCAGAATCAGGAAAATACAAAGAATTGGAATAACACCTGCACTGGCATGGGTCCTAGAAGAAAGCAGGTTTGTGCCACAGAATGATCAAGAATCACTCCTTTGTATATGGAAAAAAAGAAGGTGGAAGGAACTGCATATGAAGGATTGTTTGCCCTGTGTAAGACCAGATCCCTTGAGCCCCCCATGACAGACACAGTGAGTGCTGGTGTGCATGTTTGAAGGGGCAATATATCTTGCAGGATCATGCCTCCAGTGGGGCTGTTGTTAGGTGTTTTTGAGGAAGATGCATGAAAGGCACAGTAGTTACAAAATATCCTCCCAAAATGAAAAAAGACTTTTCCAAAATCCCTCATACTTAAGAGATTAGCCTCAGGTTGCTAACGTTTCCCATTTTGGTCCCCATGCGCTTTTGAATTATGCTGAGCTGTTGGATGCAAAGACATCTTTCTGAAAGGAGTTCTGGGAGGTCACTATCCCTTCTGGGTGTCCTGGTTTGAGCCAACTTTCTCTTTGCTGATTTTCTTTTCTTTCAGTGAACTTTTTTTTTAACAGCGCCAGTGGACTGATAAGAACCAAGGTCATTTCTGACTGTCTGCAACCTCCCCCCCTACAGGGGAGCAGATTAGACCAAAGGCAGGATCAGCAAATCAGAATATTCCCTTCTCATAATATTTTCTCTATTTGGCTTTCAGTATACGTTAAGACATCACAGAAGTCAAGCCTTTCGTTTCCTTTTTTCCTCTCACTTTTCTGCTTACTGTCGCTTCTATCACCCTCTCTTTTTTCCATTTTTTTCTTTACAGCCGACATCCAAGGACCCCGTCCATGCGCCTGGACACTCCCTCCCTTTAGCTGGGAGTCACCAGGAAGAAGAGTTGCTGTGAGAGTCGCTGGGGGAGGAGGAAGGGGATCGGGTGTTGCACATCCCTTTACAAATACATATATTCCCTTATCACTAATAACTAAAATCAATCTGTTTCACTATTCAACCCAGAAAGCCTCTCTTTCTCATTTTTTCCTCCCTCTTTCCCTACCTTGGGGGAGGGGGGTGGGACTGAGAGCATTATTGTTATTGGTTTGACTGCCAACCCGGAGCCACACCGTGACAATAATTAATTGGCGAGCCAGGCAGAAGCTGAATGGAAAACATGTCTACTGAAGGTATGGATGGGTTGAAAACTGAACAGATAAGTTTTGCACCCAACATGCAGTTGTGCATGTCCTATGTGGCCAGGATACTACTACTTAGTGTATCTGTTCTTGTTATTGTCCTGTGGTTTATTGATAAGACTATAGCCATAATCAACCGTGTAATAACCTATTTAGTGATAACAGGGGTCATGATATTGATCTGTATAGGGATACTGTATGTGTGCAGTGTGAATGTGCATGTGGACAGGAAGGTCTATGTTGGTAATGGCAGACTCAATTTTGCCTTTCCACTTCTACTCAGGCTGAATATCCCAGCTCTTGATCTAAATAGCATAGTTTCATTGGGGATGCTTCTGTTGAATGCTTATAGTGTCCTGTGGATGCATAGAGTGAGGTGTTGTTCCACTCACTGCCAATCCCCCACAGGCAGTGCTGCTTCCACTGCTGTTACTGGTGCCACTGTTGCTGCTACCACCCGTGATGCTGCTACCACCACTGCTGCTGCTGCCACCACTGGTACTGCTACAAAAGCAGCTGCTTCTGCAAAGATTAAGTCCACACCCATTCGATTCAGATGAGTAAGAGTTAATCCTGTGACCAGGGGAAAAGTAAAGGCGAAAGATCCAGAGTTCTTCAAGCAATGTCAGAAGACGTAATTGAGGAAGCAGACAATTCTAAAGTAGATGATGGAACAAGCCCTTCTCAAGTAAATAAACAGGCAGGCCCCTCTCAAGCAGATGGAGGAGCAGACCCTTCTCAAGCAGATAAGGATGACCACCTGCTACAGCCTTTCTCCCTAAAGGAATTGCATCTCATGAGAAAGGACTTTACCTGCAATGAAAATGAGGGGCTTCTTTCCTGGCTGCTCCGATGTTTTGATGGTGGAGCCAAAACCTACACCCCGGACGAAAGAGAAGCCAGACAGTTGGGATCCCTGGCTAAAGATGCTGGTATTGATAGTGCAATTGGTGATAAGACAAGAAATATCACCCTGTGGAGCCGACTTCTTTCAGCCATACAGAGCAGGTACCCCCATAAGGGTGACATTGACCCGTGCCGATGCAGAGTACCCACTCTTGAAAGAGCCATCACATATTTGAGGGAATTAGCAGTGCGAGAAGTGATCTATGATGACCAAGGGTTTCTAAATCCTGATGATGTCGTGTGCGACACGGCCATGTTCCGGAGGTTTGCGCAGGCTGTACCAGCAACACATGCCCATATATTCTCCTTCATGGGATGTTTTGATGAATTCAGTAGACGAACTGTGCGTGAATTGGCTTTCAAAGCACAACAGTATGGAGATATGTTTTGTGATTATCGTCAGTTCCACACCTCAGCCATTGAAAAGGTGACTAACAGATAATGGCTGCAACACGTGACCAATTGTCTCTAGGGAGATACTGGGGTTTACCTTGCCATCTGTTCAGCATCTTATTCCTTCTGTCAGTCATTTTTTCAATGGCTGAGGTGTGGAACTGATGGGAATCAGAGATCATATCTCCGTACTGTCGTGCTCTGAAAGCCACTTCATGCACAGTTGGTCTTGCATCATCATCAGTGCATCCCATTAAGGAGAATATATGGGCATGTGCTGCTGGTACAGCCTGCACAAACCTCCGAAACATGGGGGTGTTGCACTGGTCATAATCAGGATTTGTATTCCTGTGGTTATCATAGATTGCCTCTCCCACAGCTAATTCTCTCAAATACGTGATGGCTCTCTCAAGTGTGAGCGTTCTACTTCAGCGCCAGTCAATGTCACTCCTATGGGGGTCTCTCTCCCTCACAGCTGAAAGAAGTCAGCTTCATAGGGTGGTAGTGTCAAAGGTTGACTCAGGATCGGCTATTAAACCAGAGACAACAAGATCTCGATCCGCTCCCCCTCCCACCCAGGTAGGGAAGGAGAGAGAGAATTAGGAGAGAGACTTAGCTGGATTGAAAACTAAATTAGACAGCTTTAATTATATGTACAAATATATACAAGTGTTTTCAGGAATGTGCAAAAGCCTCTTGCCTCCCCCCACCCCCAGCAACTCTCCGGCACTCTCCTTAGCTGTGAGCAGTTCCAAAAACTCTCAGACCGCAGTCTGAGATAACAGCAGAGCAGACCGGGCTCTGGGGAGATTTATGAGGGTTAGGGCTGAGCCTGGGGTCGACGGTGATGGATGGATGTAGTCCTCCCCGGATGCCGGCCATGGACGGAAGAAAAGGGAAGAAGAAGCAGGAAGGAAGTTGTCTTCTGTGATCTCTGACCTTCGTCGGAAAATTAGCTTAAACTTGGCTCAACCTAGGACAGGTCGTTCCTGTCTTACTACCAATCACTCTATCAATACCAGCATCTCTGGCCAGGGGTCCCAACTGCTTGGCTTCTCTTTCATCCACATCATAGGTATCAGCCCCACTATCATAGCATTGGAGCAGCCAACAAAGAAGTGGCTCACCTTCATTGCAGGTCAAGTCCTTTCTCATGAGGCAGAGTTCCTTTAGAGAGAAAGGTTGGATAAGATCCTTGCCCTTATCTTCTTGAGAGGGGCCTGCTCCTCCATCTGCTTTAGAAGTGTTTGCTCCTTCAATTAGATATTTTAACATCGCTTTTAAAATGGAGTCCTCTACTGTTAGATGTGTTCTTGTGGCTCTCTGTGGCTGTTTCTTTTCTTTGCTCGTAGTCACAGGATTAACTTTAACTTTTGCCTGTTTGGATCGAGTGGGAGTGGCCTTAGTCTTTACAGCAGCAGCAGTGGAGGCAGCAACCTTGCCTATGGCGGAGTGGATTGTGATCACTCTACGCATCCACAATATATTATAAACACTCAGCAGAAGCATTCCTAGTGAAACAATGCTATTTAGATCAAAATCTGGGAGATTCAGCCCAAGAGAAAATGGAGAGGTAAAACTGAACCTGCCATTACCAACATAGACCTTTCTGTTCACATAAAAATCCTTACTATACAGTGCCACCCTATAGATCAGTATAAAAAACCCTGTTATCACTAAATGGCTTATCACATGAGAGATTATGACTTTGGCTATAGTCTTGTTGATAAACCATAAAACAATCATAAGAGCAGCTACACAGAGCAGTATTATCCCGGCTGCATACCACATGTACAACTGCATGTTGGGAAAAAGTTCCAGCAAAAATATTGTAGAAATTGTCTGTCCAGTTTTCAACCCATCAACATATTCAGCAGAAGCGTTGCCTATATCTATCTGAGGGAATCCTCCCAGCAGAGGTGGAATTTTAGACATTCAGCTTATTAGTCAGAATTTATAGCCTGGGCTTACGATACAGCCTCACGTTTGGACGCCAATAAATTATTGTCATGGTTTGACTCAGGATCAGCAATTAAAACAGCGACAATAATGCTCTCCTCCTTCTACCCAAGCAGGGAAAGGAGAGAGAGAATAAGGAGAGAGGCTTTCCGGATTGAAAACTAAACTAGACAGCTTTAATGAAACACTAATCATATAAGAAAATATATACAAAGATATACAAGTATGTGCAGGAATGTGCAAAACCCCTATCACCTCCTCCTACCCCCAGCAACTCCCACGGCATGCTCCTTAGCTGTGAGCAGTTCCGAAAATTCCCGTACTGCTGCCGGAGATAGTGGCAGAGCAAAACAGGAGCTGAGGGTAGAGTTATGAGGGCCAGGAATACATGGGCCCAGGGATCAAAAGAGATGGATAGACAGAGTCCTCCCTGGATGCCAGCCATGGCCGGAAGAGAAGGGAAGAAGATGGGCTTGACTTCTGTGACCCCTGAGTTTATACCGAGAGCTACGTAGATATATAGATGGAATACTTTGGTTCGTCAGCTTTGCTGTCTGTCTAGTCTGCTCCTCCCTACGGGATGGTTGTAGATACGGGTCTTCTGCTCCTTTAGTATCTGAAGCAGCAGATTCAAGAAGCAGAGCAAAGTGTCCTTGGTCTCTCGACAGTAACTATAATCATTTGAGTGTTAACCAGCTCACTAGCTGGAAAACTTGCTGCTACTTTCAGCAAGTGTGCTGCTTAAAAGAGAGTTCACTGAATGTCACAGTTTGACTCAGGATCAGCAATTAAACCAGAGACAACAATGCTCTCGATCCTCTCCCCCTCCCATACAGGTAGGGAAGGAGAGAGAGAATTAAGGAGAAAAACTTTGCTGGATTGAAAACTAAACTAGACAGCTTTAATTATATCTGTAATTCTATATAAGTATGTTCAGGAATGTGCAAAAGCCTCTTGCCTCCCCCCACCCCTGGCAACTCCCCCAGCACTCTCCTTAGCTGTGAGCAGTCCTGAAATGTCCCGGATTGCAGGCAGGAGATAAGGCAGAGCAGACAGGGCCTGAGGGTAGAGTTATGAGGTCAGAGATGTATGAGCCTAGAGGTCGATGGTGATGGATGGATGGAGTCCTCCCTGGACGCCAGCCATGGATGGAAGAGAAGGGAAGAAGAAGCAGGAAGGAAGTTGTCTTCTGTGATCTCTGACCTTCCTCTGAGCTTACGTAGATATATGGAATAGAATACCTTTGGTCAATTTTGCTGTCTGTCTAGTCCAGTCCCCCTATGGGGGGGGGTGGGGCATAGATACGACTCCCCTGCTCTCAGTAGCATCTGTAGCAGCAGATTCACTAGGTAGAACAAACTGACCTTTGCGTCTCAGCAGAAACATAAACATTCCAGTGTTATCAGTCCACTAGCTGGAACATTTGTTGCTAGTTAAAAGGGAGCTTACTGAAGGAAAAAAAAAATCTGTACAAGGAAAATTGGCTTCATCCTGGCTCAAACCAGGACAAAAGTATAAAAATGGTTTATCTAATTACAAGGACTTTTAATTTTCTAGGAGAACATTATTTCAGATCTTTTATGTGGGAAAGTCTTGGACTTTAGTAGCAAATAAAATGTTTATCTGTATTGTTTATTCACAATAGAATTGCTCTTTTGGGACTGCGATTCAGGAATATTGGGAGCAGGGCTTAAACTTTATGTGCTATGATGGGCAATAGCTAACTGTCAGTTTTTATATAATTGCAATGGCTTGCTCAGAAGAAGGAGCAGCTTACCTGCACTGAGGCCAAGACAGGTAACGTGTTGCTAGCAAGGTTGTTTCTTCTTCCTTAGGAAATACAAAGACTGAAACAAGAAATCGACAGTGCCAGAGAGCTCCAGGCACAGAGGGATTCTTTGACTCAAAAGTTACAGGTGAGCTATAGTGCATCATCTTAATTTAGACAGAAGGGAATAATTATAATCAAGTGAGTAACTTTTGCTATATTCACTGAAGTTGCCAGATAAATATGTAAGTTACATTGTGTTGCAAAGTGGTGGGTCGGGATGCTCCTTGAGAATTTGTACCAAAATTTAAACCTGCTGTAGGTCATTATTTTTTCCTGAGGGAACAGACCCAAACTTCATTTACAAGTCCACAGAATATGCTCAGACTAGCAGATTTCGGCCATTTAAACGCAGTCACCAAGGCGGAGGGACCATGGCTGATCGCATCACGGCACTCTTTGCCCAGGCGGTGAAATCGCAGCAAGCGCAGAGAGAGAGGGAGGGAGCCTGCCTCCTTGCCCCGAGTAGGAAGTGACGGCTCCTGACCAATAGGGGACAGCTCTGCCTCAGCATGGGCGGAGACCAGGCTGATGCGGCCCAGCCCCCATCACGTACAAGTACAGCCCTTAGGGAGTGTGGGCGACTCAGGAGTGCAGCGGACAGGATGGGCAAACAGGGCGTGGCATGTTGAAAGGGCGTGGTGCAGCAGTTTGTGCCGGCAGGGCGTGTGGGGAGGGCGTAGCCCTGCTGTTGGCTCCAGAGGTATCTTAACTAGTGGTCGCTGCCCTCCCAGAAGAGTGTTAGATATGGTTTCCACTCCGGCAAAAGCTGTTGCCAGGAGGACTGTGGCGACCCAGACAGAGGTCCCATGCAGACATACTGCCATCCAGGTCTTTGGATGCAGGGAGTGCCTAAGCCTGTTGTTCATACCGGAGGACAGTAGAGAGACTAGCTGTGTGAGGTGTGAGCAGATAAATGATCTACTCAGCATGGTTGCAGAGCTGAAGGAGGAGGTGGAGAGGCTAAGGAGTATCAGCGAGTATGAGAGGGAGATAGATTGTTGGAGTCAGACCCTTCCACCCTTGAGGCAAAAGCAACAGGTGCCACATGAAGCACAGGATGCCCTACCCTCTTGCCACCAGGTAAGAGGAGGGGATCTAAAAGATGGGGGAGAATGGAAACAGGTCCCTCCTTGGGGAGGCAGGCAAATCTCCTGCCAGCTTCCCTTGCCTCCCCAGATACTGCTGCACAACAAGTATGGGGCTTTGGAAGTTGAGGGCCTGGCGAGTAAAGATGGAGAGGAAGGTCTACCCGGGAAGACACCTAGGATGAGTCAGTCACCCCCACACCTTAGGACTAGTTCAATCAAGAAAAAAAGGAGCGTAATCATGGTAGGTGATTCCCTTCTGAGAGGAACTAAGGGCCCCATATGTCAACCAGATCCCTCCCACAGGGAAGTCTGCTGCCTCCCTGGGGCCCAGGTTAGGGATATTAGTAGGAAACTCCCTGGTCTGGTCAGACTACTATCCACTTTTGGTTATCCAAGCTGGTAGTGACAAGATTACAGAGAGAAGGCCAAAAGTGATTAAAAAGTGTGGTGGATGAAGACACGGACTCCAGGATGAGAAGCAAATGGAATCTTTATTTGGGGAAAAAGCTTCCCTTATATACTTTTACCGTGGGAACTGACAAATAGCAGCTGGGATACAGAGGTACGTGTAAACAGTACTCACACCTGCTCCTTGGCACGTACATGTTCCCAGGATGTAGCCAATCACACACTGAGCACACGATAAGCAGTGTTCTGTTTTATGTCAACATTCACAGTGCTGCTCACAGCAAGCCCTGGCCCTTGGCTGGTCTCATATTGTTTTTATCTACTCCTTTATAGATAAAGGAGGCCTCTTTTCTTTTCCCATGGCTATTTTCCACAAAAAAGGACTTCAGGTCATTAGGGAGATTGGATGCAGGATCGGGAGCACAGGTAGTGTTTTCCTCAGTCCCTTCTGTGGCAGGGAAGTGTACTGAAAGAAAAAGGAATACACACCTTATTAACACATGGCTCAGAGGCTGGTTCCACTGGCAGAATTTCTGGGTTTTTGATTGTGGGGAGGTTTACACAGCATTGGGTCTACTGGCAACAGATGGGGTTCAGCTTTCTCAAAGGGAAAAAAAGATTCTTGTGCATGAAGTGGCAGGGCTCATAGAAAGGTCTTTAAAGTAGACCGGAAGGGGATGGGACTGGGTTGACTAGGGAGGAGCCTGTACGTGGCATGCTGGTGCTAAAAAGGCCCAGCTCAAGTGCATCTATAGCCCAGATGAAGTGCATCTATACCAATGCACACAGCATGGGCAACAGACAGGAGGAGCTAGAGGCCATTGTGCAGCAGGACAGCTATGACATAGTTGCCATCACAGAAACGTGGTGGGATGACTGGAGTACTGCAATGAATGGCTATAAGCTCTTCAGAAGGGATAGGCAGGGAAGGAGAGGTGGTGGAGTGGCACTGTATGTTAGGGAGTGTTTTGATTGCGTAGAACTTGACCAATGTGATGGTAAGGTCGAATGCTTATGGGTAAGGATTATGGGGAAGGCCAACAAGGCAGACATCCTGTTGGGAGTGTGTTACAGACCACCCAACCAGGATGAGGAGGCTGATGAGGCATTCTACAGGCGGTTGGCAGAAGTCACCAAGTCACCAGCCCTTGTTCTCATAGGGGACTTCAATTTACCAGACATCTGCTGGAAATACAATACAGCAGAGAAGAAACAATCTAAGAGGTTCCTGGAGTGTGTGGAAGATAACTTCCTGACACAGCTGGTAAATGAGCCTACCAGGGGAGGTGCCTCGCTAGACCTACTGTTTACAAACAGGGAAGGACTGGTGGGTGATGTGGTGGTTGGAGGCCGTCTTGGGCTTAGTGACCATGAAATGATAGAATGCTCAATTCTTGGTGAAGTAAGGAGGGGGGGGGGGTCAGTAAAAATGCTACCATGGACTTCTGGAGGGCAGACTTCAGACTGTTCAGGACACTGGTTGGGAGTGTCCCTTGGGAAATAGTCTTGAAGGGCAAAGAGGCCCAGGAAGGCTGGATGTTCTTCAAGAAGAAAGTCTTAGAGGTGCAGGGGCAGGCTGTCCCCATGTGTCGTAAAATGAGCTGTCAGGGAAGACAACTGTCCTGGTTGAACAGGGAGCTCTTGCAGGGGCTCAGGAAAAAAAGGAGAATCTATCACCTTTGGAAAAAGGGGCAGGCAACTCAAGAAGAGTATAGGGATCTAGCTAGGTAATGCAGAGAGAACATCAGGAAGGCAAAAGCACAGCTAGAACTCAATCTGGCCACTGCTGTGAGGGATAACAAAAAAGGTTTTTACAAATATATTTACAAAAAGATAGCCAAGGAGAATGTCCACCCTTTATTGGATGCAGGGGGGAACATTGCTATCAAGGATGAGGAAAAGGCTGAGGTACTGAATGCTTTCTTTGCCTCAATCTTTAATAGTCAGACCCATTATCCTCGGGGTATTCAACCTCCTGATAGGGATGGAGAACAACAGCAACTCCCCATAATCCAGGAGGAAGCAGTTAACGACCTGTTATGCCACCTGGACACTCACAAGTCTATGGGGCCAGATGGGATTCACCGGAGAGTGCTGAGGGAGCTGGCAGAGGAGCTTGCCAAGCTGCTCTCCATCATTTATCAGCAGTCCTGGTTAACAGGGGAGGTGCCAGATGATTGGAAGCTTGCCAACATGACACCCATCTACAAAAAGGGCTGAAAGGAGGATCTGGAGAACTACAGGCCTGTCAGCCTGACCTCAGTATTGGGGAAGATTATGGAGTAGTTCATCTTGGGTGTGCTCATATGGCAGGTGCAGGATAATGGTGAGATCAGGCCCAGACAGCATGGATTCATGAAAGGCAGGTCCTGCTTGACCAACTTGATCTCCTTCTATGACTAGGTGACCCACCTATTGAATGAGGGGAAGGCTGTGGATGTTGTCTACCTGGACTTTAGTAAGGCCTTTGACACTGTCTCCCATAGCATTCTCCTTCTGAAACTAGTGGCCCATGGCATGGACAGGTGGACTCTTCGGTGGATTAAAAACTGGCTGGATGGCCAGGCCTAAAGAGTTGTGATAAATGGAGTTAAATCCAGCTGGTAGCCAGTCACAAGTGGTGTTCCCCAGGGCTTGGTATTGGGATTAATTCTATTTAATATTTGTATTAATGATTTGGATGAGTGGATCGAGTGCACGCTCAGCAAGTTTGCAGATGACACTAAATTGGGCAGGAGTGTTGATCTGCTCAAGGGTAGGAAGGCACTGCAGAGAGATCTGGACAGGTTAGATGGGCTGAGGTCAACAGGATGCAGTTTAATGAGACCAAGTGCTGGGTCCTGCACTTTGGTCACAATAACCCCAAGCAGTGCTACAGGCTTGGGGAAGAGTGGCTGGAAAGCAGCCCGGTGGAAAAGGATCTAGGAGTACTGGTGGAAGGCCAGCTGAACATGAGCCAGCAGCGTGGCCAAGGCGGCCAATGGCATTCTGGCTTGTATCAAAGTGTGTCCAGCAGGAGTAGGGAAGTGATTGTCCCCCTGTACTCAGCCCTGATGAGGCCACAGCTTGAGTACTGTGTTTAGTTCTGGGCACCACAGTATAAGAAAGACATTGAGGTCCTGGAGCGTGTCTAGAGAAGAGCAACGAGGCTGGTGAGGGGTTTGGAGGGCATGTTGAACAAGAAGAGGCTGAGGCACCTGGGGTTGTTTAGTCTGAAGAAGAGAAGACTCAAGGGAGATCTTATTGCTCTCTACAAATATCTGAAGGGAGATGGTAGAGAGGCTGGTGTTGGTCTCTTCTCCCAAGTAATTAGCAATTGGACGAGAGGAAATGTGTTTAAATTGTGCCAGGGGAGGTTTAGGTTGGGTATTAGGAAAAATTTATTTACTGAAAGAGTGGTGAGGCATTGGAACAGGCTGCCCAGGGGGGTGATGGAGTCTCCATCCCTAGAGGTGTTCAAGAAGCGTTTAGATGTGGCACTTCAGGATATAGTTTAGTGGTTGTGGTAACTGGATTACAGTTGGACTCGATCTTGAAAGTCTTTTCCAAATTTAATGATTCTATGATTCTGTGTGCTTCATTGATGCATGTTCTAGGCAATTCTAGTCTCATTTTCACTGCAGTGTCTTCCCATAGGTCTCATGTGCCACTGAACTATCAGGTTGTGTATCATCATGTTAGGATGATTTTGTATTCAGCTTTTAAACATACTTTGAGAAAGTAAAGGTTAAAGTGTTCTTGTGTATTACAGACTTCAAAAAACACACTGACGTTTTCTTGGAATTAGAATAATTGTGTTTTGTTTTTTCTGGGTTGTTTCTTTACGGTGCATAAAGCCAAATACCTCAGCAGTATGCCCTCAATATACCCTCACTTGCTACATCTGAGCTCCTGTCCTGTTGCTGGTCTGACCAGCCAGCACAGACATGCCTCCCTTGTGACACCTGTCTTCTGAATGAGGCTGACCCAAAGCTTAGTTGAGTTAAAACTCTCAATTCAGACTTCATGTCACAGTTTGACTCAGGATCAGCAATTGAACCAGTGACAACAATGCTCTCGATCCCCTCCGACCCAGGTAGGGAAGGAGAGAGACTTTCTGGATTGAAAACTAAACTAGACAGCTTTAAGGAAATACTAATGATAAAAGAAAATATGTACAATTCTATACAAATGTGTTCAGGAATGTGCAAAAGCCTCTTGCCTTCCCCCACCCCCAGCAACTCCCCTGGCACTCCCCTTAGCGGTGAGCAGTCCCGAAATGTCCTGGACCACTGACGGAGATAGCGGCAGAGCAGACAGGAGCTGAGGGTAGAGTTATGAAGGTCAAGAATGCATGAGCCTAGAGATCAATGGTGATGGATAGACGGAGTCCTCCCCGGACGCCGGCCATGAATGGAAGAGAAGGGAAGAAGCAGGAAGGAAGTTGACTTCCGTGATCCCTGACCTTACACCGAGCTTACGTATATATATGGATTGGAATACTTAGGCAAATTTTGCTGTCCATCTAGTCCACTCCTCCCTACAGGAGGGTTACAGATATGACTCTTCTGCTCAAGTAGAATCTGAGGCTGCAGATTCAACAAGGAGAGCAAAGTGACCTTGGCATCTCAGTGTCACCAAATAGGACGAAAATAACTTATTGACACCAACGTGATGTAGATAAGCAGACACTTCTTTATTAGTGCGCTGAGGATACGGGGGATAACTCCTCCTAGCGTATCCTTCATTGCATTACAATAAACAGGTTTTTATATATTCAATTTCTATTGTATAAATTATTTAGCATAAAAATGCATATAGTGCTCGCTTTTAATTACTTATTAAGTTTAACCTTTACATTGATTGGCCCCCTTATGATCTTTCAAGTTTCATAACCTCATACATATTCATCTTTAACAAAAATCATTGGTCATCCTACTGATTTTAGTCCCTGATATTTAAATCAGGATGGGATGGGAAAAAGGGATTTTCAAGCAGCACAATTGGTTACTGTGACCTTGGCTACCGTGTGATAGCTTCAAGATTTATTATTGCATTATTCCTTCCACGATAGCTGTTTAAGCATATCTTATTCTTCATGTAATTCTAAACCTTAGCTACTTTTATGTACCACTTGTCTAGTACATGTGGTTTCTTTAACTACTGAAGTAAAACACAATCACCCACTTTCCCCCTCCCAATATGATTCCTATGAGAACAGTTTCTCCTAAAAGCCTTGTCTTGGTCAGGCCCGACCAGGCCCAGGCCTTCTAAATAATCAAAATTTAGTCAATTCAGTAACATCATCAGTAACATAACTATTCCAGCGTTATCAGTCCACTAGCTGGAAAACTTGCTGCTAGTTAAGAGTTGTCTGAAGGAAAAAAAATCAGTAAAAGGAAATTTGGCTTCAGGACACTTCAGAATTTTGATAGGACTGGTGTCGCAGGCCGAGATGGGTAAAGCCGTGACCCACTCCCCCTCCAAAAGGGGATCAAGGGCTGAGGACCACACCCTGTCACACTCACAAACAATTCTCAAGAATCAATAGGTTTATTAAAGGCACTGAGATTTTGGCAAGTCCATTTCTACAGAACAATATCGAAGTATATCAGAACAACATATAATAACAATAGGAATATCCCCCTCCGTCTTCCCCCCTCCCCTCCCCTGCTCCTAATTCCCGGATAGGGATAAGAGGGAAAAAGCCTGGAGAGAGCCTTTAGGAAAAGTATAGAAAACTGTTCTAAGGTGTATGTTGTGTGTGAATGTCTATAAGAGCTAATATGAAGCGTAAGGATGTAGTTATGTTCGCAAGTCTCACCACCGGGGTGTGGCCAAAACCGATCCCTGGCCGGGACCCTCCTCCTTCTTCAGCGACTCCAGGCAAGCAGTCCGTTTGGTGAGTTCACACGGCCAATAACTACAGGAAAAGGCGCTCCACGACTCCACGGCAGCCTCCGCGGCGAGACACACACACACACACACACACAGCAGCTGTGTCCGTAGTGAGAGTTCGCAGCGCGCGCCTTTTGGCTCCCCTTCCGGTTCCGGCACGGCTGTGCCTAGCCTCCTGGGAGCTGTAGTCTGTGGTCCTGTACGCATGAGCCTGGTACCTCTCTCTCCTCACGAGTGCGAGGAGTGCATTACCACGAATGGTCAATAGATGTCGTTGGATTAAAGGCCATTATAGAGTCCGTCTCTCACATCTCACCCCGTGGCTTTTATGACAGCGACATTAAATAGGTCCAAATCCAAAGTGCTGAAAGGTGACCCTCACTGTTCTGCAGCTTGACCTAAATCATGCTGAAAACAAGCTCTGTCAGACTATCCACAGCTTAAAAATTGTTAGGCAGATATTCTTTGAAATGCATTACATTAATTGGAACTTCCTTGAATATAATTTTAACCTACAGAATAAACCGCTGTCATGTAAAAGAGCAACGTTTGCCTGTCTCAGAGTCCCACAAGGACTTGCACTGAGACAGCTTTGCAAAGTTGCTGCTTCAGAGTCCCACCAAAAGGACTTTCACTGGAGCACTTTAAAAGCAGTATTTGCCTGCCTCAGAGTCACAAAAAGGACTTTCACTGAGATGGTTTAAAAGCAAAGTTAAGATAATTTATTGATGCAACAGTTATAACAAGTTCTGGATTGCTGTTGATAAATTCACTAGCTTCATATATTTGAGGTTAAGATAGTAAAGACAAAATAAAACATCCGACAAAGTCAGAGGTGCAAATCTTACTAAAAGGTGTCCCTCGTTTTGGGGGAGAATAGAGGATTCAGGCTGGTCGACCTGTCCAGATAGCTGTTGTACTCTTCCTCCCAAGAAACAGAGGATTCTGAGACTAATTTATACTAATTGACGAGACAGGACTAGGTCATAAATAATTTTCTGATTGGTACCTTCTCAGGTTCATATTACTTATTAATTAAGAGAGGGTAGGGGGAAAAGGACCAGTGTCACTCTTGATGCAAATTTCTTCATTGTTTCGGCTTATCGCTACCACCATAGGCAACAGAATCTTCATCCTGTTGCAGAAATCGTGCTAATTGCCAGTGATCAAGTTTGCAGTCAAGATGCAATTTTATCTTGGCCAATATCTCGAATAACACAATGGTCTATTCCTTCTGCCCCTACTCCTTATCTGATGTAAGAATCAGTAGTGATTTAGCCTGCAGTCTTGTGCAAGACAGTCCCTGTAGGGGGTAGGCAGACTGGCAGGACTGCATTCCTTTTGATAAATTTAAGGGTCTGTCCTGTTGTCCCACAATCACATCAGAAAAAAATGAGTTTATTAATTTTTCTCATTCTTAAGTCAAATTATTTGTAAAAAGTATGTTATGGTGTTTCTTTATAAAGACTGTTGAATACACCTGAGCTTGCCTATTCCACTATTCAAAAAAATGTTGCTGGCTTTAGACTAAGTGTGGGAGTTTTCAGCTGAAGAGGAACTTATCTGAGAGACTCAAAAGGAAGACTATAATGAAAGTTGTAAATTATTCTAGCAGTATGCAATAGTTTCAGTGCAAAATCACATGAAAAGTAATCACAGAATCACCAAGGCTGGAAAAGACCTTTAAGATCATCAAGTCCAGCCTATGACCTAACACCACCACATCAGCTAGACCATGGCACTAAGTGCTACATCCAGCCTTTCCTTGAACACATCCAGAGAGGGTGCCTCCACCACTTCCCTGGGAAGTCCATTCCAATGTTTAATCATCCTCTCCATGAGGAAGTACTTCCTAATATCCAACCTAAACCTCCCCTGGCGCAGCTTCAGGCTGTGCCCTCTTGTCTTGTTACTATTTGCCTGGGAGAAGAGCCCAGCCCCCACCTGACTACAACCTCCCTTCAGGTAGTTGAAGAGAGTGATAACCTGTGTCTCCTCTTCTCCAGGCTAAACAACCCCAGCTCCCTCAGCCTCTCCTCATAAGACTTTCCCTCTAGTCCCTTCACCAGCCTCGTTGCTCTCCTCTGGACCCGCTCCAGCACCTCAATGTCCTTCTTGAAGTGAGGGGCCCAGAACTGTACACAGTACTCAAGGTGAGGCCTCACTAGTGCTGGGTACAGGGGGAGAATTACATCCCTACTCCTGCTGGCCACGCTATTCCTGATACAAGCCAGGATGCCACTGGCCTTCCAGGCCACCTGGGCACACTGCTGTCTCATGTTCAACTGGCTGTCAACCAGTACTCCCAGGTCCCTCTCTGCCAGGCTGCTCTCCAGCCACTCTTCCCCCAGCCTATAGCGCTGCCTGGGGTTATTGTGGCCAAAGTGCAGGACCCTGCACTTGGTCTTGTTGAATTTCATGCCATTGGCCTCGGCCCATCGACCCAAACTGTCCAGGTCCCCCTGCAGCTTTTTCCTACCCTCCGGCAGATCAACACTCCCCCCCCCAACTTGGTGTCATCTGCGAACTTACTAAGGGTGGACTCAATCCCCACATCCAGGTCGTCAATAACGATGTTGAATAGGACTGATCCCAGTACTGATCCCTGGGGGACACCGCTGGTCACCGGATGCCAGCTGGATGCAGCTCCATTCACCATCACTCTCTGGGCCCAGTCATCCAACCAGTTTTTAACCCTAAGAAGGGTGCACCTGTCGAAGCCATGGATTGCTAGCTTTTTCAGGAGGATGCTGTGGGAGACTGTGTCAAAAGCCTTGCTGAAGTCAAGGTAGACCACATCCACAGCCTTCCCCTCATCCACCAGGCGGGTCACCCAGTCAGAGAAGGAGATGAGTTTGGTCAGGCAGGACCTTCCCTTCCTAAACCCATGTTGGCTGGACCTGATCCCCTGGTTGTCTTCCATATGCCACTTGATGGCACTTAGGATGATCTGTTCCATAACCTTGCCAGGCACCGAGGTCAGGCTGACAGGTCTATAGTTCCCCGGATCCTCCTTCCAGCCCTTCTTGTGGATGGCTGTCACATTGGCCAACCTCCAGTCATCTGAGACCTCCCCGGTCAGCCAGGAATGGTGATAAATGATGGAGAGCAGCTTAGCCAGTTCTTCCGCCAGCTCCCTCAGCACCCTAGGATGAATCCCATCCGGACCTGTCATGGACCGATATTAATGGTTATCGGTTGTCAAGATGCTTCTGCGACTATTCCCCCCCCTGCTTCTCGGCAGGGAGCGGAGAGGTTCGTAGACGGGACCGTACCTTAGAGGATGGAGTGGAATGCCCCCCCGCCCCCACGCTCACAAAGACCAATATTTCACTTACACACTAAGAGGTTTATTAAAGGACCAAGGTTCAGGGAAGGTTATCTAGGTATATATCAGGGGTCTATGGAATTAGTAAGCACCCTCCCCGCGGAAGAGGTGTAGGAGGATTAATGTAAGGGAAGGGTAGGAAGTAAGCCTAGATAATATTTATATGTAAATGTGTGTGAGTGTACCCGTGTTACCCCTTCCGTAGTGAAGATGTAACCAGTGTCCGGGCAACCAGCAGCGGCGGTGACGGGACGAGCCCGCGGCGGCAGGGCGTGCCCGGCGGCAACCCCTCCAGCAGGCACAGCACCGTAGACACCACGGCACGGCAGTCACGGCGGTCAGGCACAGCACAGTGGACACCACGGCAGGCAGGCTTCCCTGGCACCGGCGAGCAGCAGCAGGCAAGCGATTCAGACACCGCTTCGAGCGGCAAGCAGGGAGGCGGTGAGTCCCCGGCTCCGCTTCGAGCAGTAGGGGGAGGGGGAGACGAGTCCCCCGCGGGCGAGCACCGACCCCCCGCGCGCAGCCGCACTCCGACAGGTGGCTCGGTGGGTCCAGCGGCTCCACTGGCATAGCCCGCCTCCCTTTAGATAACGTTCTCCTTCGGTACGTGGCTGAGTGCCCAGTCTTTCAGAGGGAGCCTGCTATCTGCATTTCTGCCATGGCTGTTTCAGTCTGTCCTTGGTTTCAAGAGGCACTTCGCTGGCTTGAAAGGCATTCCGTTGTGTGGGGGGAGAACTAGTCTGTTCCCCACATCTCACCCCGTGGCTTTAAGGCAGCGATCATATAGTGTCCTTCTTGTGTATATGTGAATATGTGGTGTATGCATGTATCCAACCAGGCTCCTGTCCAAACCCTTACCTCACATTAGATCCTTCCCTCCTCGGGCATAGAAACAAGTATAGCTGGAAAATATAAATATAAACAAGATGTTAAGTATAGAGGAACATAGCGATCTCTAACAATAAATAAGGGATCAGTTCCCAGTCATAATGCTATATACAATTGGGGTGGACTGTTAATACATTCTATCATACTACATGAAGAATACAGGGGATTAATATAATATTAATTAATATAAACAAGAGTCTATATATACAAGTAATTCTATCTAATAATAACAACATCTTAACTACTATACAACATATTACCGACAACAACTCAAAGGCATGTATGGACAGAAGTATTGTTACAGAGCACCTTGTTTAGGCTATGAGGTGATCAGTCTCACAGCAGTCACAAAGTAACTCCTCCGGAGTCCAGTAGCAGGTTGATCAGGCCTGATACTGTCACCAGGATGTCTCTGGCTCTTCAAGTTGTCAGACTAGTAATATAGCTATTAACATTACTGGACATGAGTACACAAAGATGTAAACACAAGGAAAGAGGAAAAACCTGAAACCTGATTTACTCAAAATGAATTATCCAGTTTGTACTGATTTTATGCTGTTTGTCATTTAAATCAGATGCAAACCAAGTATTTGAGTTCACCGGTGTTTGCAAGGTGAGCTTGACTTTACTAATATTCGGCACGTTCACCAGAACAGTCTGTCCTGGGTGCAGAGAAGTCTTGGCCTTGCGGTAGGGTTTTCTGTGCTTTCCTGTATCTTGAGTAGGCGACGTAGGAAAGAAGGCATTTAGACGAGGGCACCCATTTACCCCCACCTATTATTTACAGTGGTGACTGCATACCTCAACCTTTCATCCCATCTGGAATTCTGTGGGCGTATAAGACTTTTAATTAACCCGTTAGTACATTCTACTACCCCATTTGCTTGTGGGTAGTATGGGACATGAAATGTCTATTTGATACCTTCTCTTTTGTCCCATTGTTGTACCAGGTGTGAGGTGAAATGAGTTCCATTGTCAGATTGGATGTTTGTGGGTTTAGGTAGGACCCCAAACACCTTTTCTAAGAAGCAGACCGTGTTTTCACCATTTGCTTTAGAAACAGCTTCAGCACAGGTTAGACCTGACACCACTTCTACAATCACAATGATGTATTGTTTGTTTCCTGATTTGCGGCAAGGACCAATGTAGTACACCTACCAAGTGGACCCGAATATGCAGAGTATCAGTCATCAGGGGATGTTCCCCTAACCTGATCTTACAAAGATCACATTCAGAAATTATTGTTTTGCACTGCTCATGGGTGACAGGCCATCCATGGGTTTGTGCCTCTTAATACAAATCAAAAATTCCTGAATGACCTCTTTTACAATGAAGCCATTCAAGCAATCGCTCCCACTCTTGATTTTCCCCTGCTGTACTAGCTGTTCTAATTTCCACTACATTGATTTTAGCCAGTTCATCAATGTAGTTATTCCACCTACTAGCTTCATCCTTCAGGTAGGTCTGGTGAGAAGGAATCCACCCTACATGAAAGTTAGGATTTTTCTTGGCAATTTTTATTAAGACCCATGGACTTGTTGGGTTCTAAGTGGCACAGAAGGTCCCTAACTACTTCCTCCTGGATTACAGGAGGGGGATTCTGCTCCCCATCCCTGTCTACCAACTCAGGAGTCCATTTGTCCTGAGGGTAGCTAGTCTTTTTGTTAAAGACTGAGGCAAAGAAGGTGTTAAGCACCTCAGCCTTTTCCTTGTCCTCCATTACTAAGTTCCCCCCCCTCATCCAATAAGGAATGAAGATTTTCCCTGACCCTCCTTTTATTATTAATGTATTTATAAAAGCATTTTTATTATCCTTTACAGAGATGGCTAGTTTAAGTTCCAGCTGAGCTTTTTTTTGCAATATCCTTAAATACCTCCTGATTCACCTGCCCCTTTTTCCAACGATGATACTTTCTTTTTTTATTCCTGAGTTCTTGTAATAGTTCCCTGCTCAACCAGGCCGGTCTTCTTCCCTGCCGGCTCCTTTTTTGGCACATAGGGACAGCCTGCTCCTGCGCCTTCATAAATTCATTCTTAAAGTAAGCCGAGCCTTCCTGGGCTCCTTTGTTTTTGAGGGCTGCTTCCCAAGGGACTCTCTGAATCAGCGTCCTGAAGAGACCAAAGTCGGTCCTCCAGAAGTCCAAGGTAGAGGTTTTGCTGACAACCCGCCTAACTTCTCCACATATTGAAAATTCTATCATATCATGGTCGCTGTGCCCAAGACGACCTCCAGCCACTACATCTTCCACCAGCCTTTCCTTGTTTGTAAAAAGTAGGTCTAGCATGGCACTACCACTGGTCGGCTCACTTACCACCTGTAGCAGGAAGTTATCTTCTATACATTCCAGAAACCTCCTGGATTGCCCCCTTTCTGCTGTGTTGTACTTCCAGCAGACATCTTATAAGTTGAAGTCCCCCACGAGAATAAGGACTAGTGAACAGGAGACATCTCCAAGTTGTTGAAAGAATGTCTCGTCAGTGTCTTTGTCCTGGTCAGGTGGTCTGTAGCAGACTCCCACTAGGATATCAGCCTTATTGGCCTTCCCTTTTATCCTTAGCCATAAACATTCTGCCTTGGTGTGTTTAACATTGAATTCTAGGCAGTCAAAGCACTCCTTAATATATAATGCCACCCCACCACCTCTCTTGCCTTGCCTATCCCTTCTAAAGAGCCTGTAGCCATCCATTGCAGCACTCCAACCATGTGAATTATTCCACCATGTTTCCGTGATGGCAATTATATCATGGTCTCCCTGGTGCACAATAGCTTCTAACTCCTCTTGTTTATTTCCCATGCTACGGGCATTGGCATATATACACTTGAGCAGTGGTACAGATATCCCGACCACTTGCGCGGTTACTGATCTATCAGTGAGCCCTGTGTTTTCGTTGCCACATTTATGCCCATTTCCCACCTCGAGTGGGACGGCAGACTTGCGGCTGTCCTTAGGCTCATCTCTGGTGAGCCTGGTTTTGTCCCCATCCCCCCGCAAACTTAGTTTAAATCCCTTTCAATGAGCCCTGCTAACTTGTGCCCCAGGATCCTTCTCCCCTTTCGGGTTAGGCTTCCCCCATCTGTTACCATACCTGGTGTCCTGTAGGTCCATCCATGATTTAAAAAGCCAAAGTCCTGTCGGCTGCACCAGTCCTGGAGCCAGGAGTTAATCTTTTGGCTCTTCCTGTTTATCCCCTCATCAATCCCTGCTACTGGTGGGATGGAGGAGAACACCACCTGTGCTCCCAATCCCCTAACCAGCCGTCCCAGGGCCCTGAAGTCTCTCTTCATTGCCCCTAGACTTCTGGTAGCTACCTCATCACTACCTACTTGGAATAACAGTAATGGGTAGTAATCCAAGGGCCAAACTAGGGTAGGGAGTTTCCTCCAAATATCCTTAACCCTGGCCCCAGGGAGGCAGCTGACCTCCCTAAGAATAATTATGAGCTGAGAACTAAATATCCTTAAAATTATGAGATTAGTAAGAGATGAAAGATGTTTTAGAATTAGAAAACGCTAAGGTTTTATTAAAGATTATACTTCATAAAGTCAGTAGCTTCCTTTTGGTATGTTTATATCTTTAGTAACAAAATGGATATATTATATATATATTTCCATATTTCACATTGTAGGTGATCACTTTCTGAAAATGGTTCTATATGATTCTATTCAAATAAATTTTAAGCTGTCTTAGGATCCAAGTTAAAAGTTGCCTTTCTTAATCTTAAATCTTATTACTGACTTGATGCAGCCCATCTAAAAGATCTTGAATATTTGCTTTGCTATAATCTTCCTGCTTTGATAATACTGGCTTCCTCTGAGCCACTTCACCCTACATCTGTGACATTGGTGAAATAAATGGTGTTTTCTTCTGTAGCTGCAGACTAACCATCTGGCATCTGTTCACTTAGTTGACTCATCATCTGTTTTCAGGGTGATTGTCTCCACGGTCCCTATCTGTTTCTCTTGTTCTTTTTTCTTCTACTTTATTTTTTCACTCTTGTGTTTGCAAATGGATTATGTAACCCTAAAATATTCTGGAATATAGCCTGTATTAAAATCTATGGAAATATTTGTTTTATTATTTCAAGGTGTATTACATTTCTGACACTCTCAGAGAATGAATTAGAAATACTTCATTGTCAAATTCCAGTGAAGAACAGTATGTTATCACTGTTAAGGGTAACTATCAGGGCCCTTGTTATTTAATAATTTCATTAGCAATGTAGAGAAGACCTACCAGTGAATCTATGTGACTCTCACAGTATGTCAGGATATCTATTAATGTGTCGGTTTGGCACAGAGTTGGCAGTCTCTCGATTCACCCCTCCCCCCCCTCCTCCCCCAAGGTAGGGAAAGAGGGAGAAAAATGAGAAAGAGAGGCTCTCTGGGTTGAAAAGTGAAACAGATTTATTTTAATTATTCGTGACAAGGGACTATATATTTGCAAAGGGATGTGCAACACCTGACCCCCTCCCTCCTCCCCTGACCACTCTCACGGCCTCCCAGCTGAAGGGGGGAGTGTCCGGGCGCCCGGACGGGGTCCTCGGGTGTCGGCTGTAAGGAAAAATGGAAAAAACAAAGAGAGAGATCCAAAGAGAGGGCGATAGAAGTGACAGTAAGCAGAAAAGTGAGAAAAAAGGAAAATGAGAGGCTTGACTTCCGTGATATATTAGCCTATACTGAAAGCCAAATAGAGAAAATATTATGAGAAGGGAATATTCTGATTTGCTGATCCTGCCTTCAGTCTAATCTGCTCCCCCATAGCGGGGGGAGGCTGCAGACAGCCAGAAGTGACCTTGGTTATTATCAGTCCACTGGCACTGCGAAAAAGTTCACTGAAAGGAAGAAAAAAAAAAAATCAGCAAAGAGCTTGCTCAAACCAAAACATCTATATCACAGTTTAGGGAAAATAAAACAGAAGGAAGTATGGGAGAAAGTATATCTGACTAAGTGTTTGGAAAAGCTAAATGTATATGGATTAGGAAAGAGATATCAATAATGGAATATAATTAAATGTTCTGGTTTAAATATTAAGGGTGGACCCCAAACAAACCAGAGGACAGAATTGCTCTCTATTACCCCCCCTCCACCCTCCCAAGGGAAGATAGAAAGGGGAATAAGAAAGAGAGACTTAAACTTGGGAAATTGAAACTAGAAATAAGTTTAATATAACACAAGGAAAAAGGGTAAAATGTGGGGTGTGGGGGGGGAAATGGGTAAATATTTATATACAAATATACAAAACCGATCTCGATGATCGCAGGGATATGGGAAATGCAGGGCTGCTCCAGGAGAGGTCCACAGCTCCTCACAGCACCCGATGTAGTTGGATTCTGGAGTGAGCACATGGGAGGCCGAAGGAAACCAGCAGCACACCCGGCAGGAGGAAGGAGAGAGCGGCTTCCGGCTCTCCTGGCTTTTATAGATTGTGACAGCAAGTGGGCAGGAATACTGACCCCTGCCAGTCTCTAAGGGTGCTAAGGACCCTCTCTCTCCGATAGGTGTCCAACACCATGCCGGGGTCTCCCAAATCATAATATTCCACCCCTTATTCCAAACCACTTCCCGTCACAATCATTCACCAGGTGGTGAACTGTCCGTATGCAATATAGTCCATTGGGTCCAGGCTCTGGATTTTCATCCATCGTGGCAGTCTCTCAGGGCAGAGGAGGTGTCACAGGGTTCTTGGGAGTTCATGCTCTTGTTCTGCAGGTTCTTTCTTGGGCGTCACTGCATTCTCCTGGAGAGAAAACACTGAAAACAACTTATTACTATAATTCAATAATTAAACCTATACAACCCAAACTAAACGCTCTCAGCCAGTGTTAAGCTCCCCTGTGGTACACACTGAACTTCACCATTCTCCTGCACTACCCACCAAGTATGTCCAGGACCTTGAGCAGAGACAACCCCATGGATGGGTTGGCCTCTGCCCAAAGCAGGGTACACCCAAACAGATTTTCCCAGTAGATTCCTTTCACACACAACGGGGACTTTATCCCCGTCCGCTCTATGTAAAAGGTTTGACTGGGCAGGTCTGGCTCAGTTGACAGATCCCCTAGTATTAACTAGCCAAGTAGCTTCTGCCAAATGTTTATCCCAATTTTTAAAAGTCCCACCACCCATTGCTTTCAGAGTGGTTTTCAGCAGGCCATTGTAGCGTTCAATCTTGCCAGCTGCTGGTGCATGATAAGGGATGTGGTATATCCATTCAATACCATGCTCTTTGGCCCAGCTGTCAATTAGGTGGTTCCTGAAATGAGTTCCATTGTCCGACTCAATCCTCTCAGGGGTACCATGTCTCCATAAGACTTGTCTTTCGAGGCCCAAAATAGTGTTACGAGCAGTGGCATGAGGGACAGGATATGTTTCCAGCTACCCAGTGCTTGCTTCCACCATTGTAAGCACGTATCGCTTGCCATTACGAGTCTGAGGGAGGGTGATGTAATCAACCTGCCAGGCTTCTCCATACTTGTATTTGCACCAACGTCCATTATACCACAAAGGTTTTAGCCATCTGGCTTGTTTGACTGCTGCACATATGTCACAATCATGGATAACCTGTGTAATAGTATCTAGAGTTAAATCTAAACCTTGGTCACAGGCCCATCGGTATGTTGCATCTCGTCCTTGATGCCCAGATGTGTCATGGGCCCACCGGGCTAAAACCAGTTCACCTCTGTGCTCCCAGTCCAAATCTGTTTGGAACACTTTAGTTGCCTGGTCTGCTTGATGGTTGTGTTTCTGTTCTTCAGTGGCCCGGCTCTTTGGTACGTGGGCATCTACATGCCGGACCTTTACTGTCAATGTCTCAAGTGGGGCTGCGATATCTTGCCACAGGGGGGCAGCCCAAATAGGCTTCCCTCTGCGCTGCCAATTGTCCCGTTTCCATCCCTTTAGCCATCCCCACAAAGCATTTGCTACCATCCAGGAATCTGTGTAGAGGTAAAGTATTGGCCACTTCTCCCGCTCTGCAATGTCTAGGGCCAGCTGGACGGCCTTTACTTCTGCAAATTGGCTCGATTCACCTTCTCCATCCTTAGCTTGTGCAACCTGTCTTGTAGGGCTCCAGACAGCAGCTTTCCACCTCCGCTTACTTCCTACTAGATGGCAGGATCCATCTGTGAAAAGAGCAAATTGCTTTTCATGATCTGAGAGCTGATTATATGGGGGAACGTCCTTATCACGAGTCACTATCTCATCTGGTGGCATTCCAAAATCTCTGCCCTCTGGCCAGTTTGTAATCACCTCCACCATGCCTGGGCGATGTGGGCCCCCTATTTGAGCTCGCAGTGTTATCAGGGCCATCCACTTGATCCAGGTGGCATCGGTGGCATGGTGTGTGGATGAGTCCCTCCCTTTATACATCCATTCCAGGACTGGCAGTCGAGGTGCTAGGAGGAGCGTTGCTTCTGTACCAATTACCTCAGAAGCAGCTCGGACTCCTTCATAGGCAGCTAATATCTCTTTTTCACTTGGGGTCTAATTGGCTTCCGAGCCTTTATACTGCTGGCTCCAAAATCCTAGGGGATGACCTCTCGTCTCATCAGGTGCCTTTTGCCAGAGGCTCCAGATAAGACCAGTGTCACCTGCTGCAGTGTAGAGCACGTTTTTGATGTCCTGTCCCATTCGGAAAGGTCCCAGAGCCACTGCATGGACTATCTCTCGCTTTATCTGTTCAAAGGCCTGTTGCTGTTCAGGGCCCCATGCAAAATTCCTTTTCTTTCTAGTGACTTCATAGAGGGGTTTCACAATCTGAGCGTACCCGGGAATGTGCATTCTCCAAAAACCCACAGTGCCTAAGAAGGTCTGCGTCTCTTTCTTGTTGGTGGGTGAAGCCATAGTTGCTATTTTACTGACCACATCCATAGGGATGTGTCGCCGCCCATCTTGCCATCTAACCCCTAGGAACTGGATCCCTCTGGCTGGTCCCTTGACCTTGCTTCTCTTTATAGCAAAGCCAGCTTCTAACAGAATGTCGATTACTTCCCTACCTTTTTCAAAGACTTCCTCTGCCGTATTACCCCATACAATGATGTCATCAATGTACTGCAGATGGTCTGGAGCTCCACCCTTCTCCAGTGCAGTATGGATCATCCCGTGGCAGATGCTAGGGGTGTGCTTCCACCCCTGGGACAATCGATTCCAGGTATACTGGACACCCCTCCAGGTGAAAGCGAATTGAGGTCTGCACTCTGCTGCTATGGGAATGGAGAAAAACACGTTAGCAATGTCACTGGTGGCATACAATTTAGCTGCTTTGGATTCCAGTTCGTATTGAAGTTCCAACATAACTGCAGCGCTCATTGGTGGTGTGACTTCATTCAGACCACGGTAGTCCACAGTTAATCTCCATCCCCCATCAGGCTTCTGCACTGGCCATATAGGGCTGTTAAAGGGTGAATGAGTCTTACTTATCACTCCTTGGCTCTCTAGTCGACGAATCAGGTTATGTATGGGGAGCAGGGAGTCTCTATTGGTGCGGTACTGTCGACGATGTACTGTAATAGAAGCTGTTGGTACCTGTTGTTCCTCCACCTTCATCAGACCCAGTACAGAAGGGTCATCAGAGAGACCAGGCAGGGTAGACAGCCGTTTAATGCCCTCAGTCTCTACAGCTGCTACCCCAAAGGCCCATTTATACCCTTTTGGGTCTTCAAAGTACCCTTTCCGGAGAAAGTCTATACCAAGGATGCATGGAGCATCTGGGCCAGTTACAATCCAATGGGTCTCCCAATCATTCCCAGTCAGGCTAATTTCAGCCTCCAATACAGTCAATTCTTGAGACCCTCCAGTGACTCCAGAGATGGTGATGGAGTCTGCCCCTCTGTGATTGGATGGTATCAAAGTGCACTGTGCACCAGTGTCCACCAGGGCTCTACAACTCTGTGGTTCTGTTGTGCCAGGCCACCAAATCCACACTGTCCAAGAAACTCGGTTATCCCTCTCCTCCACCTGGCTGGAGGCAGGGCCCCTCTAATGTTGAGCATGACATCCACAAGTAACACAGGGGTTTGTGTGGTGTGCTGGACTCACATTTGAGTCTGCCACCCATCTGCTTGGACCAGCAGTTGCTTCCTGGGAGACCGGGGCAGTCATCATTCTGGGACCATTATCCCTAGAGGCACCACCCTGCAGCTGCCGTACTCTTGCACACAGAGCAGCGGTGGGTTTGCCATCCCATTTGCTCATGTCCTCACCATGGCTGAGCAGAGTAGACCATAGAGACCTTCGTGTTGGGTTCTGCCCCACCTGAACTGGTCTCCTAGGAGAGCCCCTTTTTCTAATGGCTGATACATGGTTCCAGTCAGGAGAGAAATAGGTGTTTTTCTCCCTCTCCAGTCTGGATACCCTATCACCTAATGTCTTCCACTCCTCAACCATTTTTTTCCACAGCTGAGACACGGGCATTTAAGGGGTTAGAGATATTGTCTGCATACTGCCTTAGCTGGTTAGCAAATTCATCCACAGTTGGTAGTGTTTCGCCATCTCTTGCAAAAACCCTTCCTCCCAAAATGGTGGAATACATAGGAGGAGCACACTGTGCGAGCTTCTTTACCATAAACTTACTACATGGCAGCTCATCAGGGCTTTCAGGTGTGTCCCCATTACCGTAGATAACCTCCAGGACTTCCATCTCTCTCAGATAAGCAATCCCTCTATCTACAGTGTTCCACCTACTGGGTCGGCATTCAATGTCCTCCCTATGGGGATACCGGCTTTTGACAGCTATTAACAGGCGGTGCCAGAGATTATGAGTACCGTTTTTCCTCCCAATCATCTTATTGATGCCTGAATCTCTGGCTATCGATCCCAACTGCCGAGCTTCCCTGCCCTCCAGGTCTATCCCATCAGCTCCCAAGTCATAACACCACAACAGCCATGAAATCAGTGACTCATCCTCCCTACGAGTATAATCCTTTCTTATGCCCCTTAACTCTTTCATGGACGTAGACTTAACAATTATTTCAGGGTCCGAGTCGCTATCATGTGTTGTTCCTGCCTCCGCCTGCCCCTGTCCGTGCCCATCGCCTGCCCCTCCCCCTGTATCCAAGTTCTCATCACTAACGAGGCGGTGGGACTTCTTCAGATGTTTCCTCCAAGTTGTTACGGGGGCGACCAGGACCGGTTTGGGCTGAGGGGGAGCGGTACCGCTCCCTACCGGGCGTGCCGCCGGTGCCAGAGCAGACCCGGAGGCGGCGCATTCCTGCGCTGCCCGCAAAGGGCAGCTGCAGCTCGCACCGGAAGCGAGGGGCCGCAGGGGCTCTGGTTTCCCGCGCTGCCACCACGAGGCAGCCGCTGCTCGCAGCCATTTTCCCGTACCAGTTTTTAACTATAGACCACCCCTGGTACACATTCAGGCACACCGATATTACCAACAACAAGTAACAGACGTTTCCGAAGCCTCCAGACTCTGGCACGGTGAAATTGCCAGAGAAAGGAGTGGAGTAATTTTCCGTGACACTAGAAAAAGGGACAGAGTAATTTTGCATGACAGCGAAAATCATAGAACGGCTCCCGAACGCCTTAAACCGATCTGCAGCCCAGCTCCTCCCAGCAGCACGTAATGCTTTACCACACTGGGAAAGTAAGAAACCAGGTACATATAACAAAAAACCCTGAACCTCCGTCACAACAAAAGCCATGCCTATATGAAAAATCAGGTTTTTAACAATCCACATAAGAATTGTCATTTCAAAATAAATTTTCTTGTTTCAGTTTCAATTTCCAAACTTAAAAACCTAAATTTCGTGCCCCACGTTTGGCGCCAATTATTCTGTGCTGGTTTAAATATTAAGGGTGAACCCCGAACAAACCAGAGGACAGAATTGCTCTCTATTACCCCCCCTCCACCCTCCCAAGGGAAGATAGAAAGGGGAATAAGAAAGAGAGACTTAAACTTGGGAAATTGAAACTAGAAATAAGTTTACTATAACACAAAGAAAAAGGGTAAAACGTGGGGGGTGTGTGTGTGGGGAATGGGTAAATATTTATATACAAATATACAAAACCGATCTCGATGATTGCAGGGATATGGGAAATGCAGGGCCGCTCCAGGAGAGGTCCACAGCTCCTCACAGCACCCGATGTAGTTGGATTCTGGAGTGAGCACATGGGAGGCCGAAGGAAACCAGCAGCACACCCGGCAGGAGGAAGGAGAGAGCGGCTTCCGGCTCTCCTGGCTTTTATAGATTGTGACAGCAAGTGGGAGGGAATACTGACCCCTGCCAGTCTTTCAGGGTGCTAAGGACCCTCTCTCTCTGATAGGTGTCCAACACTTTGCCGGGGTCTCCCAAACCATATAATTAAAGTACACAAGCTGTAAGTTTTAAAAAAAGAAGGGAACTCTTCTGTTTTGAAGAGATACAGGGAAGGGACTAGTAATGGAGAGTTAAAGGGAAACACCTTATGCTGAATATGGATAGAAGTTCCTACATCTAACATAAAGCTTTTGGTTTTACCTGGGTGCTCCCACCTAACAGCTCACAGCAGAACAATTCCTCAGTTTAAGAGTGTCTGAGGATGGCTTGAAAGATGATGTTCACTGATAGATACAGGCCAATGGGCTGCTCTTCAAGCCCAGATGTCATGAAATAAAACCATTTAATACCCATGGATTTGTTCCAAAGTGATCCCTTTCAACACTGGCTTTCCTACTTACAAAAATTAATTATCTCTGAGGTAAGAGCAGTAGCAAGGAGACTTCCTAGAGCTCATGCATTTGGTGAGTAGAAGAGGAGCAGTGACAGGAGAAGCATGAAGCATCAGCAAATATGGGAAAACAGCAATTGGTTCTGTGTGAGCTAAAGAAAGGACTGTGTCATTCCTGCAGAGCTGAGAGGACCCAGAATTTCCCTTTTCTTCCTGTACTGCAGTCACTCGGCCTCAGAGGGTCTTGAACCATGCATTTATTACACTGGGTAGTACTTGTCAGTACTGTTTGGAGTGCAGGAGTAGTCAATGAAGGAGAGTCTACAGAGTGTATGGACTGGGTTATAATCAGTTAGCTTGTTTGTTTATAGCAACAGCGGGGTAGTTAATCTTTTCATAAACATGTATTTTAATTTATATTGTTTCTACAAATACTCTTCAGTTTGCTTCCTTTAATGCTTTGGCAGCTATATTATTCAGTGTTAAACAGATTAAATCAATTCTTCTCTTAGTCCTGGCACCAAGGGGTAATTCCTGCTCTTAGCTGTGCTGTTCAAGACCAGTGGCCAAAATTTTGTAATTTTTAACTTGCTTATTTACAAACAAGAAGTAAGGGAGATATTCCAGTTCAGCTTGGATGTAACCCTTGGCTGCACAAGCAACCACAGCTATGAAGAGATCAGGTCCCCGAGGCTCTGCCTTCTCCACCTGCATGACTTCTGTGGGTCCCAGAGCTCTCCAACCCTGCAGAGGCCTGGGTTGGAGAGCTCTCCATCCCTCCTCTCACTAAGGGTGCACCCCTCACAGATGGTAAGGTCATGGACTTAGACACAAAGCTGCCATTTTATACCTGTTACTCTTGACTGCCCGCATACATATTCTGTATGGCTCAAGTGGTTTCTTATGGTTAGCTGATATCTCTCCAATGTAAACATTAATGTATTCCTTAGCTTTGAGGGAGACAGAAGAATTGAAACAGAAACAGTGGGAGAGTGGGAGGGCAGAAAAAAAGGTCGTGCTGGAAGGAATGACTGCTGCCAAATCACCTACCTCATGGCTGTGTGAAATTAGTTGTTATAAAAACTTGGAGCAGGCCCATTAAAGCTTTGTGACACAAAGCCACTGTAAAGGTAAGAGGTGTTTAAAAAATGTTAATGTATGTAAATACGAATTCACTATGCACTTTTCCAGAGAACAGCTGCACAGGGTGTATGGTGTACTAAATACACTGTCCCTGTGCTACCTTTGAGGGTGTTTTTAATAACTGAAATTACGGAATTCAGCATGAATTTATGAGACACAATAAATGAGACAAATAACAATATGCTGTTCCAGACCCACTTAACTGCTACATTAGTAACTTGATAAAAGAGGGCATCCGGTTTGAACAAAGCAGAACAGCCATGACCTCCCTCCCATCACATGCAATACAGAGCTGTGAGGGGTCCCAGCAGACAGTGCTCCCCTCCTGCTGGCTGGCACGAGGGGGCTTCTCTTCCTCTTGAATGAGAGCTGAGCTTGCTCAGGGTCAGACCCCCTTTAGCTGTGTGTAATGTGCTACTGTTTCATCTTTCCACCCAATGTATGGGAATAGCTTGTCTGTATAGCACTGGTGTCTTGTGCACTTCCCTGCTGCACTACTGCAGAGCTTGCAGGTGGGAGCTCTGGGGCACAGTGCAACGTGACAAGACATTCAGCTTGCACTTGCTGATTTAAATTTTCAATTTCACCTTGACATCAGTCTTGCTAGTTTATGTTTCTGTCTTAATTTTCAGGGTGAAAAGGCCTATAATGTGGGACAGGAGTTAGGTAGTACTCCTCCATCCATAAAGCAGTATTCTGGATGAACTTCTGTATGAGACCATTTAATGGGGAATGTGTACTTGAGCAATTCATATAGTCTATTTAAATAAGGGAATGCTTGAACTTAAGAAATCTTTGAGAAGCTGTTTTCAGTAGGTGGCAAATTTCTGAATGACAGAAGCAATAACTTACTTGAATATCATGTTCACTGACTAAATTTTATCCCTTTCCAAAAGGTTCTGTTCTTCAGATGAATTACTGAAAAAAATTGAGGAAATAATAGTACATATGTAATCTTAATAACAATTTGGGTTCTGGTTTTGGCTTAGTGGAAATTGTAGAGTCACAAATTGTTTCAAAAACCAGTTGACAAAAATAGCACACACATACCAGCAGGGGGTTAGGCTGCTTTCTGTCTGCAGACAACACATTAACATGTTATGTATTTTCTCTGAAGGAAGTAGAAATTCGAAACAAAGACCTGGAAGGCCAGCTGTCTGATCTAGAGCAACGTCTGGAGAAAAGTCATAATGAGCAAGAAGCCTTTCGCAATAACTTGAAGACACTTTTAGAAATTCTTGATGGAAAAATATTTGAACTAACAGAGTTACGAGATAACTTGGCCAAGCTGATTGAATGCAGCTAAAGAAAATGGGATATCAGTGCCAATCAGCTTAAAGAGGCACTGTCTGTCTTCATAGAACTGAGTTGGGCTCTGCAACAAAGTTGCACAAAATTAGAAAATGCTCCTCTGATAGGGCTTGTTTTAAATTTGTGTTGTATTTCAATGTAAAATTTAGAACTCGGCTTATAGCTAGTTGAAGAAAACAACAACAAACAAACTTGAATTACAAATTACCTCTTTTTACATTCTTGGCCATAGATAACTTGAAAGATATTAACAGTAACCAAATGCAATCCTTTTCTAATTATCAGTGATGGAAGAATTATCAGTTTCCCAGGTCACATCCCCTTTTTGCGATAGATACAATATAGGTTATCTGCTGTTTTATTTAAGATATTTAATTGTGTTCTGTTCAAGAACTTAGTGATGACAACCCTATATTTTGTTGTTCTGAATAATTTGTCAGGATACTTTCCACTGTGGAGCAGCAGTGAGTTACAAATTTATTCTTGCCAGGAGTGAGAGAGTTGCATCTTTAATTGAAACTAAGTTACTATAACACTTGTATAAAGTTCTTCCTTTTGGAGTTTTTTGGTTAGTTGGGTTTTTTTATTTATTTTTATATATGTACACTGGAAGATACCATATTTCTTTATGGAGCTTACTCTGGCCTTCTACAATATTGTCCAATGTAAGGTTTACTTTTCCGTGTAATTACAATGAGATATTATCTTCTACTTGACTATATTTTGAAGCCAATCAATGATGGAAGGTGAGCCCCCCAGGAAAAAAAAGGCAAAAAACCCCTTAGAATTTTAAATGTAAAATTTGACATGCATAGATAACAAGAAATAGCCAGTTGTTTGTTTTTTGGCCGTGATACATATATTGACTATCTATGTTCAATTAACTATTAACCTGTTCTGCAGGAGACTTTTTCAGAATTTCACATTTCAGATTTTATGAATAATGGCTTATGGAGAGCATTGTTTATTAGAGATTGCATTAAGGGCATAGAGCTATTGCAAGAGATTACTTGTACACTGAACTTGTCTAGCCAAGAAAGTTCTTTCTAGAAGTTTTGTTGTCATAACAAATTGAAATGCAGACATGTTTACTCTTTTATGGGTCTTCATATCACATTTTTATTGAAACTGCACCAGGCAATATTCTGAACTGTTAACAGGAAAACTAATTCAGTTTTTCTCAGTGAGCAAGTTTTAAAGTTGTTTTGATGTAATTTTAACAGACTTTTGACAAACGCATTTCTTTATATAATCAATTTATTTTTTAAAAAAACAACTCTTTGAAAGGTAAGCCAAGTGTCATGTGTCTTGCATCAAAGTACATTCTTGCCATAAATTGCTTGTAATGTTGAAGAGGACTTTTTTTAAATGTATGAATGTCAGACTTCAAAGCCAAAAGATGCACTGACCTTTGTTTGCTCCCCAAATAAATTTGAATGTTAAACATGAAATCTAGCTGCTTATTAAATTTGTACAACACAATTTTCTCCACTTAAAGACTGCTATTCAAAATTAGAAAATATGTTTGGTTTTATGTGTGTATATAATGTATAATACACACAAGTTCTCATTTATATCAGAAATACATGCTTTATTTCTAAAATATTGGGGGGTTTTCTTTACCAGTAATTTATCAGGTGTCCTCTGACTAGTCAGGAAAATGGTTTAGATCAAATGCTAAACCATCATGTATTATACTGTATGTAATGTACACAGTATTTAAGTTTTCTCCATATTTTAAGGGTATTTTCTCAACTATTTTATTTATTAAAGGGGTGGGAAAGAGCTTGATTCAGTGTGCTACTGGTTGAAAACTTTGTGGTGAACTACATGTTTTTCATTCAGTGGATTTTAGATGGTGGTGTGTATATCTTCATCAGGACCAGATGAGCAGATATGACCAGTTTTTAATTTACCTGGGGATGTTTGGGCCTGACTCTCTTGTCACTTGCACTGCTGTAAACCAGATGTGTCTTTGATGTGATGGCAGCAACATTCAGTTGGCACAACATCTGTGGAAGTGCAAGGAGTGCACTGTTAATCTGTCCTGTTAATGCTTAGTGGACGTAATAAGGATTAAGAAAAAATAAAACCACAGAAAGTTGATTATGGAATCAATGTAATATTGTTTTTTTTATATTATTATTGACATTTTAAAATATATGCTGTCATTTACATGTGGGAAAATAGTGGACAGAAATTTTTCCACTTAAATGTTGTGAATATGTGTGGTACGAGTATTTCTATGTATACGTACACACATATGTATATATAGAACATGGAAAAATTTAGATGTGCACATTTTTAATACTTTCCTATTGAAATTTAATTTAAAATTGGAAATTGATATTTGAGAATTTATTTTCTCAGTAGATATGCTTCCTTTCCTTTTTTAAAAATAATATTACTGAGGACTGCACCTCTGAATTCCCAAATAGTTGTCAAACATAAATATGAAATAAGGTGGACATATGTGCACATATAAATAAAATTATATCACTAAGAGTATTTTTAATGTTTATTTACAGTAGATGAGTGTTTAGAAATTGCGACCTAAAGTTCATACTTAGGTGATTATACCTACTTTTGCCTCTCCACTTCTGTTTTAAGATAAAATTTTGACTGTTGGAAACCTTACTTTTCACAGAGACAGGTATTATGCATTGTATCTATCTTTGATGAAACTATGGGAATATGTATACCAGAAAACAGTGTTGAGTACTATAGCCTGAAAACATGACTGTGAACTTGCACAGGAGGGGAGAGCAGTCATATCACGTATAACTTGTTATATGGCAACTACAGTCTTGTAAAAAAAAAAAATTACTCCCAAAAGTAATAGAAATAACACCCCCCAAAAAAAACCCCAAACAAACAAGCAAATAAAATAAAAATAGACTTTTTATTTTGAAATACACTTGCTGTTCTCTGGAGAATGTACTTTTACTCTTTCTTTTTTTCTTAAATCTTTTTCAAGTATGTGCAAGTAACAGCAGTAGTTACCTTAATCTTTCAGGGGCTACTGGCTTTTACATTAGCGTGTTATGTTTTGAAATCCTGACTTTGACATAAAAGATTTTTTCAAGTATATACCCATCTGGATAATTTTTGGAGTGTCTTGTTCATAATCCATATGCCTCAATGAGCCAGAAATTGCATTTTTCTGTGTGGACAAAGTAAAACGTGAATTAATCTGTCTGTTACAGACTGGGAATTCCTTTTCCTGGCTAACATATCCAGGAAAGAGGAGAACAAAATGAATTGATAATGCAGAAATACTGTCATAAGGTCTCTAAGAAAATACATTTTCAGGTATAATAAATATAGAAAGGGCTAAACCAGATGTAACACAAATAACTATAGTTTAATGCTATTGGTGGCATTCCCAGGATAATCCCTTTAAAGAAAAAACCCTGCAAGAATGAAAAATGCATCAATTAAACATGAATATTTTGGGATGTGTCTTTTCAGTTGTCACTTGTGGAAAATTTCTGATTTCTGCTCATTTTTCTACCAGTTAGGGACTAACTTAATGTTTATCTTCAATAAGGGGCTAAACCTCAATTTGTTTTATCATAATTTATATTCTGTACTGAAGGCGCTACTGAACAATGCTCTCCGAACACTGCATTCATTAGGAGGTTCATTTAAAAGGCAAAATCAAAGTATTTTTCAGAAATACCGCATGGAAAGAGGAATGGAAAACTGTTGCAGACCTTAACCCTTTGCAAAACTGTGGATGTTGATAAAAGCACTTGATTTAGTTGATTACAGAAATCTTGGATCTTGAGGCCAAATGTAAATCTGATTAGAGATCAGGTCTGAATGTCAAAAGAGAATAACCCCCCCCCAAACAACCATTAAGAAACTCCGTCCAAAAGCATGCAGTTCAGTCTCAGTAACTGGACATGCCAGTTAAGTGCACAGCTATACACTGATTTTTTTTTTTTCAGGGAATGGTCCTGACTCTGCAAAGCAATGTTAAAATTGTCTTGTTTACATTTTCTTAATAATGCTGCATATGTGCACTACCTCTGAATGGTGCTAAGTAGAGAACATATAATGGAATAATAGGTATTTTTTAAAAAAATAAATATCTATTTTCACTTAGTAACATTAGTTCCTTGGTATGCTCCACTTCAGACAAGTAGGATTAATTTTCCCTTTATGTTAATTGTTTGGGAATGATGAACAGAGTTTTGTGTTAGATCCTTGAGTCAGTTCAGCTCATCTCTCCTGTTTTGGTCATGCAACATAGCCGGAAAGTAGATGCAACTGTTTATATCAAAAGACCTGCAATATCTCTCGATAGTATGGGTTTTCACACCATATGGAATCTCATAGCTTGCCTGCCACAACCTCTCAGGGACTTGTAGCCGCTGGTACTGCTGCTGCGCTGTTGGCAGCTCATCCTAGGACCAAAGAAACACAAGTGTGATTTATACCCACTTTCTTCCTCATTGCCTGATCTTGCACAAGCAAAGCTCAGCTGCAACAATACATCTGGCAGTTTGTGTCATTTTCAAATGCAGCCATGTGAAGGAGTAGTAACCATCAAAGATGTTTAAGATTTTTGGGGTAAAATGTAGAGTTGTCAAAAAGACTGCTGTCGTGAGCCTTACATGGTTCTTCACAAACTATACATGCATCCAGATACTAAGGGGAGACACTGACAGGGTATGTTTAAGTGTAATCTGCATGTATAGATTTCCCCCTTTCAAGTTAAATACAGTCATGCAGATATTTGCAAGCTAAAGTTTTTCAGAGGGACCAAGACCTTTGAAATTCTCTGAGTCTGGATTATATTTTGTTAAAAGATGACAGAAATTTTCTCTAAACAAAACAAAGGAAATGGGAAGCAAAATGATCTTGTACTTCCCTGCAAGAGAGAGATCTCAGCCCTTAACTGTGGATGGAAATTAAACCTACTTTCTCTACATCTGAATATACAGGGGTTTTTAATAATTCCAGCAGTGTTTCTCAGGAACCAGAAATATTACTTAAAAAGCAGTGAAAGGCACAGCTCTCTTTGACTTTCACTTAGTGAGAGGAGCCAGAATAGTAATGTGTAGTTGAGCAACTCAAGTAGTATCTAGTGTGAGCATTCTGCACCAAAGTCCCTACTGCTCAGCCTCACTGCTACACCCTGCTAGCCATGTGGAAGCTAGCCCAAACGTGGCTGCACTTGCTGTTTGTCCCAGAGGCATCCCTGGACGGTTTGTTGTCCTTTGTTCAGAAGCTGCTGGTTCGTGTTGTAGCCCTTTTGCTCCAGAGCACTCTGCACATTTGCTGATATGCATGCAGGGGGCTAAAACAGAGGGGAGATTCTGTTCAACAGATCTGAAAGAAGCAGAATAATGTGTTGGTTTTATATAAGCACCTTTTCCCCACCTCTTTGAAAGAAAAATAAATTATGAAAGCATTATTTGGAGTGGCTATTATTATAATTTAAACCTACAAAGTAAAAAATTTATCATCTTATTTTTCTGTATTTTTCCTTTTTTGTTGTCTATGTTCTTTTCTTCTGCATAACATGGAACAGCTAAGCACATGTTTACAATAAATGTAAAAAAGTGCTAAACTGCTTATGGAACCAGATACAGCAAGCCAAATGAAAAGCACATAAAAGAAAGCTGTAGGTGTGGGGTGCTGCCTGTTGTGTCTGAACATTTCTTAGCTTTAGCAAAGGAGTCAGCCAAAGAAGATGAGAGAACAGGCAACAAGGAAGCATCAGGAATATTTTGAATCAAAGCTGGCTAAAGCAGTGAGCGATGCAAGTATTGTCAGAAGACAGGAGTCTGTATACTCTTTATTGATAATGATTGCATTTCAGAAATAGGAAATTCTTATAAAGTGTGTTTAACTCCTCAAGTCAAAATAGAGTACTATGTCAGGATTGGCAGGCTGTTTTCAGAAGAAAATGAGCTTTTCAGTCATCACCCAGAGTAGGAGACAGGTATTTTTCAAAGGAATTAAAGCAACATTTGGCAACTTCCCTGAGAGAACCTATACAAAGATGAGAGCAGAGCTCTGTGCAGCAGCTGCAATGTGCCTGAGTCTGACTGGGAAGCCTAGCTACAAGACTTCCAGTCTGGACTGGCAGGATGGGTAGGTAGCAAATTGTGCTGTAGGTTCAAAGGTTTTTAAGGAAATTGTGACACTTTGACCAAATTACAGCAATGAAGCTGTAACAAGAACATATGTATCTAAAAATAAAATTCAGAAAGGAATCAAAGCATTGCAGAGAACAGCAGAAGTCAGCCCTATGGCTGAGCAAGCAACCACACCAGGGACTCTCAGTACATCAAAACGTATGCCTCTATAACCCTAGCAGAGAGGAGGGTTTACTTATGACATAAAACACCAACAGATTAACCTTCCATTGAAGCTGGATTTACAGCACAGGAATAGCTACTAGGTGGCTGTGGAATTCACCATGACATTGCAAATTACTCTTTTAATGTGCTGCACCAGAAAAGGAAGCCACTATTTGAGGAAGTTGTAAGCTGACTTCCATGACTCAGACTAGCTCCAGACTAGCTCTGTGCCTTATATTGGATAAAAGCTGGTGTGAGAGATGGACTCTATAATGGCCTTTAATCCAGCGACGCTCACTGACCATTCCTGGCGATGCGCCCCCCCGGCACTCGTGGGGAGAGGACAGAGGTACCAGGCGCATGCGCACAGACTACAGACTACAACTCCCAGGAGGCACGGCGGGGCCGGAACCGGAAAAGGGAGGAGCAAGAAGGCGCGCGCTCTGCGAACACGGACGGATCCAGCCGCCGCGGTGAGAGTACCGCTGCGGAGGCTGCCGTGCCATTGCGGCGCTGCTCCCTGAGGTTGTTGGCGTGTGGACGTACCGAGCGGACCGTTTGCCTGGAGTCTCAGGGGACAGGACGTGGATCCCGACCAGGGCTTGGCTTCGGCCGTACCCCCGGTGGTGAGAATTGCGAACATCTTACTAACATTCCTACGAACATTCCTACATAATATTCACACATACCAGACACTCACTTCTCTTTTCCAATATTCTTCTATTTCCCAAAGGCTCTCTCCAGGCTTTCCCTCTTATCCCTGTCCGGGAACGGGAATAGGGGGGAAGGGGAGGGATTCTCTCTTGTTTTCTGTGTGTGTTGTTATTGGCATATAGATGTAGTGTTGTATAGCTGTTGGTATTTGGATATGGATATATAGGTGTGAATATAGATATAGAGGTAGACCTTGTGTGTGTTAGGTGATACTTAATAAATCTATTGATTCCTAAGCGTTATTTGTGAGTGTGACGGGGAGTGGTCTTCAGCCCTCGGTTTCCCCGAGGTGGGGGTGTGGGTCGCGGCTTTACCTATCTCGGTCTGCGACAGCTGGGGCATAGCTACTTGGAAAAGAATTAACTAGCAGCAGGTGAGTGGTGTTTCAAGAGCTCAGGCCCTCATAATCTGGAAGGTCTTGGCAGGTATAAGTGAAGAAAATCTAATTTATGGTATTTCAGTATCTTCATGAAATTTTTTTTTTTAAGGAAATCTCTTTTCTTGTTATTGCAATTAAATGTTGATGGGCTAACAGAAAACATCTTAGTGTAGTCTTTGCAAATAGCTAGGCCCCTTCCACTAGTTGAGCTCCAAAGGGAGCAGGAGCTAAATTTTGCATTCAGTCATTTAACCAAACTGGTACTGACAGTACCAAATGTTTTCTTATTCAGTAGCATCCCTGAAACTGAGTATCCACTAAGGATTTCAGCAAATTTGCGTATCTGGGCCTCATAAGGCAGAAAGACTTTAGATCTGTTGGGTAGCTGATGTCTGGGAGAGAGCTCAGGTTTATCCCAAATGGCTGATAGTGCAGTCTTGCAGACTAATGCTGGTTGGGACACAGAATTTCTGTTTAACGTTTCTTATTGCAAATGGATATTAAAAGCAAAAGACTTGAAAGGTGTTTTTTTTTTTCTGTAAAATGAGACAAAATATTGACTTGGGACTGCAACTGCTTTTGAGTATTTAAATGTGTTTTAGATGTAATAGGTGTTAGGTTGTATACAAAGCTAAGCAAAGCATGTCATGGTAGGCAACCTGTGGCTAATGCTTTTGCTGAAAATGTAGCCTGAGTAGACACATTCTTTTGAAAAGTGAGAAACTTTCCTGAACAGAAATTGGCTCCATCAATCAAGCATGTTTAACTAATATTACCTTTGACTGAGGATGACTCCTGCATTCTTCCTTTCTCCCATCTTTTCCAGGAAAGGATTAAATGAGAGTAGACATGCTGTGAGTGTCACTTGCTACCATGCAGCTTTTTTTGATCCTGTCTGCTGGCCATGAGCACTAGAAGAAGTCTCCGAATGACCAGACCTTGCAAAGACAGTTCCAATAGCGCAGCCCAGCCCAGCATGGCCTGTGCCAGGCTGACCCACTGAGTGCGTTTTAATTTAAAGATGAGTGACAGAGCGAGGCAGGGTGGGGGATGATGGGACTTCTCTGAGACATCTCACTATACCCCACAAGTCAAGTCTGCTGCCTTCTATGATGAGGAGATAGTGAAAAGATAATATACAAGAGTCTCCAATAAACATATCCCACAGACAGCACACAAATAGAGTAGGAACAAAGGGAGAAGGCAGCAGATACAGGGACTGATCTTGAATGTAATTTTTTTTGTTTTACTAGAGTTTTGGTTGATTAATGAGGAGAGAGTGAACCCCAGCACTAACACAGGCAGGCTGCATCTCTAACAGCACAGACAAGAACCTCTGCCTTTTTTTATCCACCAGCCCTTCCTGTTGTGGCAAGGTTTTAAGAGAGATGTGCTGTCTTTTACTGAGTTGATGAAAGTCTGGACAGTCAGCACGACACTGGTGAAGATTTGCATAAAGTTTAGAGAAAGTAATAGAACTGAGAATCTCAGAGCAAAGGTGGAAAGGGCAGGAAGGCATCTCAGTGGGAACGAGTCAGGTCTACAGGACTGCAGGATGGAAAGTTGGACAGAAACTTGCAGCACTTATGTGAAGAAAGTGGGTCATGTGGCAATGCTGCTATAGCTATCTGGTAAAACCTTTGGAGTAGTTGTCAGCTATAGTGCAGTTTGTATCAGCAAAGTGATGCTTGTACCAGTTGAACAGTCTACATGATACATCTAAAGTTTACAGGGGCTATTTTATAGTTAGATTAATTACATCGCTCCATCCTAAAAGATAAAAACACCATGGCAAGACTATAGTATTAGACCTAGATAAGCTATCTGTGATGTGAGCATAAAGGTCAGGCTCTGGTGGTGATAGAGACATGGCGGTGGTTTGGTGATGCAGAATTGCTGCAGAAGTCTGGGATTCTTATAAGCTCCCTCCTAAGTCAGGAAGACTAAAACCTGTAAAAAGGGCTTCTCTCTAGGATGGGAAGCAGCAGTAAGAACTGCTGAGAAAAGGAACAGTTCATAGGCTTTGGAAAAAGTGATCTGAAAAACTCACTTACCAATTTTTACTTTGTCAAGGTTTGACTCAGGATCAGCAAATAAACCAGAGACAATGCTCTCGATCCACCCCCCTTCCCAGGTGGGGAAGGAGAGATAAAATGATGGAGAGAGAGAGATTATTCTGGATTGAAAACTAAACTAGACAGCTTTAATTATATGTACAATTATATACAAGTATACAGGCTGGAGAGGTGGGCCAATGCCTCCAGACATTGTGCTGTGCAGAACAAACTTAAAACTATTTAAGAATTTTTGCTGCTGTCAGCTACTGTCTATTTTGGCATTGGCTGACTTGAGTAGGTACGTAGGTAAGTATGGATATTCCTGTAGGTTGGAAGTATATTTAATGCATGCATCAAATTTGCAAATTAGTGAATAAATCTGTAGGCACACTTGGAAGGCAGTCTGCTACTTGGAATAAGGCCTAAATGTTTGTACAACATATAGAAGATGGGAGATGGCTAGAACCATCTTTTTTTTTCATGCTAGTTACATGTCAGATTGACATGACCCAGATTTGGCAACCCAGGAAGGTTAGAACTGGACCCCCTTGCTTTCTAAACTCCTTTGCAAGAGGGTAGCTTAGGTGCGGCTGGATCAAATCCTGTACGTGTCACAACTCAGACTGGGCAGCCCAGGGACATTTGGACTGAACCCCTGTCGCGGACCGAGATAGGTAAAGCCGCAACTCACACCCCCACCTCAGGGGATCGAGGGCTGAGGACTGCTCCCCGTCACACTCACAAACAAACAACAAGTAAGAAGCCTCGGAATGTAGTTCGCAATTCTCACCACTGTGGTACGGCCGAAGCCAATCCCTGGCCGGGATCCACGTCCTTTTCCTTGAGACTCTAGGCAAACGGTCCGTTTGGTACGCCCACACGCCAACAACCACAGGGAGCGGCGCCGTATAACTTCACGGCAGCCTCCGCAGCAGTACGCTCACTGCGGCAGCTGTACCCGTATGATATTCACAGAGCGCGCGCCTTCTTGCTCCCCTCTTTCTGGTTCCGGCCCCGCTGTGCCTCCTGGGAGCTGTAGTCTGTGGTACTGTGCGCATGCGCCTGGTACCTCTGTCCTCTCCTCACAAGTGCCGGAGGGCACATCATCATGTCGCTGGATTAAAGGCCATTATAGAGTCCGTCTCTCACAACCCCCTTGCTTTCTAGACTCTTCAGATAGGAGCTTAGGTGTGGCCGAGTCCAAAATCCTCCTCACAGACCTGGTCTTTACCCAGAGAGAGTAAATGTAAAATATTACGGTCCGAGTAAAAGCTCAACCATCCGATACCCCTAGATCGGATTAAGGTGTAACAACACTCAAGGTCTGTTTCTAATAAGTAACAAATGTATTTATTATACCACTAGAAGTTAATTTTGAGTAACCTTTCAAACAAAACCACCCACTTTTATTTTATATATATATATATATATATAAAAGGGAAAAAGGGGACAAGAGAAAAGGGGGGAAGAAAATAGAGGACAGGAAATCACCGGTCCTGGATCCAGCATCGGTCCAGCCAACAGGAGAGGGTTGGTGTTGATGGTCAATGTCAATGAAACTCCCAAAGCCCACCATTGCAGCCCCCTGTTTTATAGGCCCTGATTTAGCAATGATGAGTATGTGTGATTGAGTCATAAGACTGAGCAGATGGAGTGGACCTCGGCTCCTCAGTCACTGTCATTATCTCAATCGTTGCCTATGCAGGCCTTACCTTGGCAGGCCTTTTCAGATGCATATGACACTTTGTTCTAGGGGTTATAATGGGGTTTCAACATCATTTCCCAGAATAGGTCCTGAAGGCTGGTTCCTCACACAGATATAAAGGAAAGGTACATTGTAAATAAATATTCATTGGGCCACAGACCTCAAACGTATAGAAATAAAACCACCTCTTTTTCATAGAATCATAGAATGGTTAAGGTAGGAAAGGACCGTAAAGATTATCAGGTTCCAACCTCCATGCTATGAGCAGGTGTGGGAAACTTTGGCTGGAGATACTCTCTGGGTGCGGCCATCCAGCCAATTACTTATCCACTGAGTGGTCCATCTGTCAAATCCATGTCTTGTCAGTTTGGAGACCAGGATGTTCTGTGGAACAGTGTTAAATGCCTTGCACAAACCCAGGTAGATGACATCAGTTCCTCTGCCACCATCTACCATCTCTGTTACCTTGTTGTAGAAGGCCACCAGATTGGTCAGGCATGACTTGTCCTTAGTGAAGCCATGTTGGCTGTCACCAACCACGTCCTTATTTTCCACGTGCCTTAACAGATTTTCCAGGTGTCACAGTTTGACTCAGGATTGGCAATTGAACCAACAACAACAATGCTCTCGATCCCCTTCCCAAGGTAGGGAGAGGAGAGAGATAACAAGGAGAGACTTTGCTGGATCAAAAACTAAACTAGACAGCTTTAATTATATGTACAATTATATACAAGTATGTTCACGAATGTGCAAAACCCTATTGCCTCCCCCCACTCCCAGCAACTCCCCTGGCACTCTCCTTAGCTGTGAGCAGTCCCAAAATGTCTCAGCCCCCAGTCAGGAGATAAGGCAGAGCAGACAGGGGCTGAGGGTAGAGTTATGAAGGTCAGAGATGCCTGAGCCTAGGGGTCGACAGTGATGGATGGAGTCCTCCCCAGATGCCGGCCATGGACGGAAGAGAAGGGAAGAAGAAGCAGGAATGAAGTTGTCTTCTGTGATCTCTGACCTTCCTTGGAGATTATGTAGATATATGGAATGGAATATCTTTGGTCACTTTTGCTGTCTGTCTTGTCCAGCCCCCGATGGGGGGGTCATAGATACGACTCTCCTGCCCCGGTAGCCTCTGTGGCGGCAGAGCTAAGAAGCGACCTTGGAGTCACAGCAGTAACATAAACATCCCAGTGTTATCAGTCCACTAGCTGGAACACTTGCTGCTAGTTAAAAGAGAGCTTACTGAAGGAAAAAAAAAATCAGTAAAAGGAAAATTAGCTTCATCCTGGCTCAAACGAGGACATACTTCTTTCCCTTCCCCACATCCTTTCTGCTGAATAATAACTGGTGTAACAGAAACAAACTCTACATATACCAATGGTTTCTGGCAAGTACTCCACCCTCATCGCAAAGGCCACAGCAGGTGAAAGCAGGGACTGGGAAAATGAAGTACCCCCCTGTAGGAGAAGAACAGGTTTGTGACCATCTAAAGAACCTGAAGGTACACAAGTCTATGGGACCTGATGAAGTCCATCCACCGGTCCTGAGGGAGCTGGCCAATGCAGTTGCTAATCGTCTGTCCATCATATTTGAGAGGTCATGGCAGTCTGGTGAGGTTCCCATTGATTGGAAAAAAGGTCACATAGCCCCTATTTTTAAAAAGGGGAAAAAGGAAGATCCAGGGAACTACAGACCAGTTAGTTTCACCTCTGTGCCCAGCAAGATCATGGAACAGATCCTCTTGGTGTCCTGGTTAATAAAAGTGGGTGGTTTTGTTTGAAAGGTTACTCAAAATTAACTTCTAGTGGTATAATAAATACATTTGTTACTTATTAGAAACAGACCTTGAGTGTTGTTACACCTTAATCCGATCTAGGGGTATCGGATGGTTGAGCTTTTACTCGGACCGTAATATTTTACATTTACTCTCTCTGGGTAAAGACCAGGTCTGTGAGGAGGATTTTGGACTCGGCCACACCTAAGCTCCTATCTGAAGAGTCTAGAAAGCAAGGGGGTTGTGAGAGACGGACTCTATAATGGCCTTTAATCCAGCGACATGATGATGTGCCCTCCGGCACTTGTGAGGAGAGGACAGAGGTACCAGGCGCATGCGCACAGTACCACAGACTACAGCTCCCAGGAGGCACAGCGGGGCCGGAACCAGAAAGAGGGGAGCAAGAAGGCGCGCGCTCTGTGAATATCATACGGGTACAGCCGCCGCAGTGAGCGTACTGCTGCGGAGGCTGCCGTGAAGTTATACGGCGCCGCTCCCTGTGGTTGTTGGCGTGTGGGCGTACCAAACGGACCGTTTGCCTAGAGTCTCAAGGAAAAGGACGTGGATCCCGGCCAGGGATTGGCTTCGGCCGTACCACAGTGGTGAGAATTGCGAACTACATTCCGAGGCTTCTTACTTGTTGTTTGTTTGTGAGTGTGACGGGGAGCAGTCCTCAGCCCTCGATCCCCTGAGGTGGGGGTGTGAGTTGCGGCTTTACCTATCTCGGTCCGCGACAGGGGTTCAGTCCAAATGTCCCTGGGCTGCCCAGTCTGAGTTGTGACACGTACAGGATTTGATCCAGCCGCACCTAAGCTACCCTCTTGCAAAGGAGTTTAGAAAGCAAGGGGGTCCAGTTCTAACCTTCCTGGGTTGCCAAATCTGGGTCATGTCAATCTGACATGTAACTAGCATGAAAAAAAAAGATGGTTCTAGCCATCTCCCATCTTCTATATGTTGTACAAACATTTAGGCCTTATTCCAAGTAGCAGACTGCCTTCCAAGTGTGCCTACAGATTTATTCACTAATTTGCAAATTTGATGCATGCATTAAATATACTTCCAACCTACAGGAATATCCATACTTACCTACGTACCTACTCAAGTCAGCCAATGCCAAAATAGACAGTAGCTGACAGCAGCAAAAATTCTTAAATAGTTTTAAGTTTGTTCTGCACAGCACAATGTCTGGAGGCATGCACACCAGGATCACAGACACTGCTGAGAGCAGAAGTGAAAGCATTAGGAACACATTCCAGCTACAAATATAACCTTATTTCAAAAGAAAAGTCAGTGATGATCAAAGAACTTGCTTATTTCAAAAGACATTTCCTACTTGTTCTGCCACAATCCAAAATGAATAGCATATACCATTATCGCCAGAAGTGAAAAACAATACTAGAAAACCTATGCGAGACAGGCTTCAGATTTTGGCAAGATACTTTGCAGTATAGGTTTGTACTGCAAATGCAAACTGTGTTTCACATTGCTATTAGAAATGTACATTTCTAAATGTCCGTGACATTTTTTGCATAGTCGGCAGGATTCAAGGGTCTGTTGTAGCCCCTGAACACGCTTACCCCAAATAAGAAAATGGAGGGCGAACCTCATGAAGGTATGCCTGATATCCCTGAGGAAGCGGCTGGCACCAAGAAAAGAAGTTAACTGACATGAAGAGAGAGTATACAAAGAAATTAGATGACATGGAAAGGGATGCTAGACTAAAAAGTCGAGATGTTACAAAACTACAGCAAGAGAATGGAAAACTGACGGTAGAAAATGAACGGCTTAAACAGGGGACTCTTCCTCCACCTCCTGATCCTCCTCAGGAAAAGGAAGACCTGACTGCTGGTGATGACTTGCTGGAGCAAGATCTTCACCGGGTCCTACAACTGACACACGTAAACCCCAGAGAAAAGTTAACAATGTTTTATGATTTGTATATGGCTCAGCAGGAGCAGGTCTCTACAGACCAGCCCTCCCAAGCTGAAGGACCACAGGAGGAAAGAAACCCTCATATGGAGAGGCTACAAATGGCTTTTGATGCTATCACACATGAATTTGGACTCCTGAAGGGGGGAGAAGTGGAGGAAGAACAGGAACACAAAACACTCCGCCCTGTTAGAGTAACTACTTATACTCAAAGTGCAGGTGCTGCACAAAGAGATACAGAAGTAAAAGAAAGGCCCTATTTGTCTGTTGATCTGCGAAAAATCAGAGAACAATACACCAAACTAGATTCAGAGACAGAAGCTGAATATGTCATGAGAGTGTCTCTCACAGGGGGAGACTATTTTGTTAACTGAACAGGAGGCTGATGGATTTTGGGGATCTGGAATTGTGTTACAAACCGGAAATACAAATTATCCATGGTCCCTAACTCAGCGTGCAGCTTGGAGTGTAGGTGAAACAGAACCAGCTGATAGAGGAGAACCGAGTGCCCTAAAGGGGAATCCCAACAATATTGCAGAAAACGTTCATAGAGCTGCATGATCATGAATTAGAAGAAGGTCTGACAAGTCCTATGAACCTCAGAGTAAAGGCAAACAAAATGAATGTGTTGATAAAGGTCCCTCAAAGCAAAAACTATACAATATCAAGATGACATAATAAATAGAAATTTACAGATTACATGGGGTGAAATATCCCGGAATTTGATAATCTGTGCTAAGAAACATGAGGAGTATAAGGGTCCTACCAGGCCCTCTGCTTCTGCAACTAAAAAGGTTGCTCGACTTTCATATGCTGAGGTTGCTGCTAAGCCACCCCGAGGCCCCCCTTCTCCTAAGTCAGATGTGAGAGACGGACTCTATAATGGCCTTTAATCCAGCGACATCTACTGACCAGTCCTGGTAACGTACTCCCCGGCACTCGTGAGAAGAGGACAGAGGTACCAGGCGCATGCACACAGGACCACAGACTACAGCTCCCAGGAGGCACGGCAGGGCCGGAACCGGAAGGGGAGCAATAAGGCGCGCGCTCTGTAAACACAATACGGATACAGCCGCCGCTGTGAGCGTACCGCTGCGGAGGCTGCCGTGAAGTTATACGGCGCCTTTTCCTGTGGTTGTTGGCGTGTGGACATACCGAATGGACTGTTTGCCCGGAGTCTCAAGGGAAAGGACGTAGATCCCGACCAGGGATTGGCTTCGGCCGTACCCCAGTGATGAGAATTGCGAACTACATTCTGACGCTTCTTACTAACATTCCTACATAATATTCACACATACCAGACGCTCACTTCTCTTTTTCAATATTCTTCTATTTCCCAAAGGCTCTCTCCAGGCTTTCCCTCTTATCCCTGTCCGGGAACGGGAGAGGTTATCTCGTTTTCTGTGCGTGTTGTTATTGGTATATAGATATATTGTTGTATAGCTGTTGGTATATAGATATATGGATGTGGATATAGATATATAGATAGTCTTTGTGTGTTATTTGATATCGGACTTGCCAAACCCTCAGTGCCTTTAATAAATCTATTGATTCCTAAGCGTTGTTTGTGAGTGTGATGGGGAGTGGTCCTCAGCCCTCGATTCCCCGAGGTGGGGGTGTGGGTCGCGGCTTTATCTATCTCGGTCCGCGACACCAGATAAGCCACGGGGTGACTGGAAAGTGGTGAACAGAAACAGACAGAACAAAACATGTCAGAGCTCACCCAGGAGACAGCACTTCAATACACAGCAAACTTGAACACGAGATAACAAGGGGCCTTATGCTAAGCTCAAGGAGGAAGGCAAACGGTTGGGATTATCAGCTTCACTCTTAGCCAGGGATCAGACTTAGGAGCAGCTAAGGAACTGATTGACTGCTTCCGTAGATCGCTTCAGCGGGGGCTACCCCGGGGCAGATCACAGTCTAGAACCCGGGGCAGATCACAGTCTAGAACCCAGGGCAGATCACAGTCCAGAGCCCGAGGCAGATCACAGGAGAGATCCAGTGGCTCAGAAAACTGAATGACCCTCTTTCTGCCGAGAATAGAAAGGCTAAAAGACAGCGGAGGAAGGGAAAAACACAGAATCCCAATACAGAGAATGAAAATGCCTCCCAAGTAAACAATACTCACTCACACCCTAAAACTCTCAAACCTCCAAAAGATTGGCAAAATGTATTGAGAGTTAAAAACAAAGATGGGGACATGGAGATTACCTGTGCTGTAGGACCTAAATATTATCCTGTCACATTTTTGGTAGACACAGGAGCACAAATTTCCACACTGAAAGCTGATGAAGCTGAGCACTGTGGCATCACCTTATCTTCAAAGCCAATATATGTAAGTGGAGCATTTGGTAACTCTGTTTTACAGAAAACAGCTAAAGTCACCATATGCCTTCCAGGAGAGGACAAGCCAATTTGGACCGAAATGATTGTGGGTGATATTCCTTTTAACTTATTAGGACTGGATGTTCTCACAGGTCGAGCGTGGAGAGATGAAGACGGCCGCCACTGGAATTTTGGCACACCGACACCAGAGATAAGGTTGTTGCAGTGTGCTCCGCGCCTACCACAAAGTAAAATAACAAAAGTAAAACAATATCCCATCCCAATTGCTGCCAAAGATGGCATTAAAGAGGTAATATCGGATTTGAAGCAAAGGGGTATTGTTGTGCCCTGTCATTCACCATTTAATTCCCCAATTTGGCCTGTGAGGAAACCAAATGGTAAATGGAGAATAACAGTGGATTACAGGAAACTAAATGCCAATACAGAAGGACTTACAGCTGCTGTACCTAACATTGCTGATTTGGTGCTGGAAATCCAGGAAGCGGCACATCCGGTGCTGGCCTCCCTGGATATCAAGGTGTCGCAGACCGAAATAGATAAAGCCGCGACCCACACCCCCACCTCGGGGAATCGAGGGCTGAGGACTACTCCCCGTCACACTCACAAACAACGCTTAGGAATCAATAGATTTATTAAAGGCACTGAGGGTTTGGCAAGTCCGATATCAAATAACACAAAATGACCATCTATATATCTATATCCACACCTATATATCCATATACCAACAGCTATACAACACTATATCTAACAACACGCACAGAAAACAAGAGAAAACCTCTCCCCTTCCCCTGTTCCCGTTCCCGGACAGGGATAAGAGGGAAAGCCTGGAGAGAGCCTTTGGGAAATAGAAGAATATCGAAAAAGAGCAGTGAGTGTCTGGTATGCGTGAATATTATGTAGGAATGTTAGTAAGAAGCGTCAGAATGTAGTTCGCAATTCTCACCACCGGGGTACGGCCGAAGCCAAGACCTGGTCAGGATCCACGTCCTATCCCTTGAGACAGTCCGTTCGGTATGTCCACACGCCAACAACCACAGGAAAAGGCGCCATATAACTTCACGGCAGCCTCCGCAGCGGTACGCTCACAGCGGCGGCTGTATCCGTATAGTATTCACAGAGCGCATGCCTTCTTGCTCCCCTTCCAGTTCTGGCCCCGCCGTGCCTCCTGGGAGCTGTAGTCTGTGGTCCTGTGCGCATGCGCCTGGTACCTCTGTCCTCTTTTCACGAGTGCCGGGGAGTACATTACCAGGACTGGTCAGTAAATGTCGCTGGATTAAAGGCCATTATAGAGTCCGTCTCTCACATCTCACCCCATGGCTTTTATGACAGCGACTTGGTTCCTGTGTGGTGTATGTTTGTGTCTGTATATGTATGTACATCTGTACCCTAGTAGGCTCTTGTCCAAACTCTCACCTCCTTCCCTGTTTGAAACAAACATATATACAATCTCACATATTTCCATATCTATATATCTAAAACAACGTATATAACGTTTTATGCGTGTTTCTGAGGGAACAATTCCCTATATGCGATACGACATATATACTTATAAACTTATATATTTAATATACTTATATATATATACACATATCTGCTTATATATATAATACATAAGAGAAATATAAATAGGAGACCTATAATGAATATATTGGTGCACCATTAGTATCTTATTTACAGACAACAAAACAAAGGGGAAACAGGTATAGGAGACATGATGCTGTATAGTGGGAGGCGTTGTGCAAACCATGGGGTGATCAAGTCCATAGTATGCACAAGGTGTCCCCCCCCCAAAACCAGCGTCGGGCTGATCAGACCCTATTCTGGCCTGGGAAGTCTCCGGTTCTTTGGGTCGTTGGTTAAGCACACATTGTTATACACACAAATACACAGATACATATTCACATTTTACCCCAAAATCCTGCTTCACTCAACATGAAGTATCCAATTTGTACTGATTTTGAGTTGTTTGTTATTCATGTCAGACGCAACCCAGGTGTTTGAATTCACGGGCATTTGCAGGGTCATTTTAACTTTCCCAATGTTTGGTAGGTGAACCAGTATGGTTTGTCCTGGGTGTAGGGAGGTTTTTTGCTTGTTACCAGGCTTTCTTTGTTTCTCCTTTTCTTGAGTGGGTGATGTGGGAAAGAAGGCAGTTAGACGAGGACACCCGTTTACCCCCCATCTGTTATTTATGGTGGTGACAGCATATCGCAACCTTTCATCCCATTTGGAGTCCTGTGGGCGGATAAGGCTTTTTATTAACCCGTTAGTACATTCTACCATCCCATTTGCTTGGGGATAGTATGGCATATGAAATGTCCATTGGATGCCTTCACTTCTCGCCCATTGTTGTACCAGATTTGAAGTGAAGTGAGTGCCATTATCAGACTGAATATGTGTGGGTTTAGGTAATACCCCAAATACCCTTTCCAGGAAGCGAACTGCGGAAAGGACCAACGTAGTCCACCTGCCAAGTAGACCACAAGGACTTTCCCTCTCGAATATGCAGAGTGTCAGTCGTCAGGGGATGCTTCCCTAACCTGATCTTATACAGATCACATTCAGAAAGGATTGATTTACACTGTTCACGGGTAACAGGCCATCCCTGGGTTTGTGCCTCTTTATACAAATCAAAGATCCCTGAGTAACCCCTTTTACAATGAAGCCATTCAAGCAATCGCTCCCACTCCTGATTTTCTTCTGCTGTTCTGATTTCCACTACATTGATTTTAGCCAGTTCATCAACGTAGTTGTTCCACCTGCTAGCGTCATTTTTCAGACTGGTCTGCTGAGCAGGAATCCACCCTACATGAAAGTTAGGATTTTTCTTGGCAATTTTTAGGATCTGTTGCCATTTTTCTTTCTGCCACACTGGCACCCTGTTAATCTCCCAGTTGTTCTGTTCCCAGAAAGTTATGCATTCCACATAGCCCTTGAAGCCCACACAGGCCCCGCCGTGCCTCCTGGGATCTGTAGTCTGTGGTCCTGTGCGCATGCGCCTGGTACCTCTGTCCTCTCCTCACGAGTGCCGGGGAGTACATTACCAGGACTGGTCAGTAAATGTCGATGGATTAAAGGCCATTATAGAGTCCGTCTCTCACCAAGGATATGTTTTTCCAGATCCCTATTGATTCTGATGACCAAAAATATTTTGCCTTCACTTGGGATGGGGTACAGTACACCTTCACAAGGTTGCCCCAGGGATATAAACACTCACCCACGCTGGCCCATCACGCACTGGCATATGAACTGGAAAACATTCCAGAAATCAAAAATAATTCCAAAGTAAAAGTCTATCAGTACATAGATGATGTGCTGATAGGGGGCCAGAGTGAGGGAGAGGTAAAGGCTGTTTATGATGCCATAATTAAGCATCTAACAGACATGCAGACAGAAATCCCTGAGGGAAAAAGACAACCTCCTTCCCAAGAGGCAAAATTCCTGGGAATAAGGTGGAAGGGTTGAACCTGGAACATTCCTTCTGATACCTTGTCTCAACTGAAACAGATAAAAGTACCATCCATCAAAAAAGAAGTGCAACCGGTATTGGGAACCCTTCAGTACTGGAGAAAGCATATTCCAGACTTTTCTGTTATAGCACGTCCCCTTTATGATCTATTGAAAAAGAATCGTCACCGGGAATGGAATAAATCTCATGATGAACTGTTAATAGTGGAAGCACAGACCTTCCAAACTCTGGGACCTCTCCACCCAGAGGATCCAATAACAATAGAATGGGGATTTTCGGCTAGTGCATTATCATATCACTTTTGGCAATGAGGACCTAATGGGAATACACGACCAATTGGCTTCTATTCATAATCTTTTAAGGACTCAGAAAAGTGATATTCCACTCTGGAGAAAGGATTGCTAACAGTGTGCACAGCACTAAAAGAGATCAGCAAAATCATTAAAAAAACAAAGAGTAATCCTACAAGGTCCTTTTAAAGTAGTCAACCAAGTGCTGTCTGGGAAAGCCCCTCCAGAGGGAATATCCCAAAAGGGGACAATCAGGAAATGGTATAGCCAAACTGAATATTATTCTAGCCTTTTCAAGCTCGAAGAAGGCCCAGATAAAAAACTAAAAATTCAGGAACAAATTGAATCTATCAAGGAGAAAGACTTAACAATGGAAACTCCCAGTCCTATTAAAGAGGCCCCAGAGTACAAGAGTGAAATGATTAATGCTTGGTTTACAGCTGCGTCAGCCCGAAGAAAGGGTAAAACCTGGTTGTTTAGATCTGCTGCAGTTAAACCTTCTACAGCTGAACAAATAATAAATCATGATAAAGGCAGTGCACAAGTGGGGGAGCTGGATGCTGTTCTCAATGTTTTTGTGAAAGAAAAGGCCTCCAAGGATGCTGTGTACATCTACACAGATTCCTTTTCGGTCTTTAAGGGCTGTGTGGAATGGATAACTTTCTGGGAACAGAACAATTGGGAAATTAACAAGGTGCCAGTCTGGCAGAAAGAGAAATGGCAACAGATATTGAAAATTTCCAAGAAAAATCCTAACTGTCATGTGGGGTGGATTCCTTCTCACCAGACCAACCTAAAGAATGAAGCTAGTAAGTGGAATAACTATGTTGATGAACTGGCTAAAATCAATGTAGTTGAAATCAGAACAGCTAGTACAGCAGGAGAAAACCAGGAGTGGGAGCGATTGCTTGAATGGCTTCATTGTAAAAGAGGTCATTCAGGAATTTTTGATTTGTATTAAGAGGCACAAACCCATGGATGGCCTGTCCCCCGTGAGCAGTGCAAAACAATCATTTCTGAATGTGATCTTTGTAAGATCAGGTTGGGGGAACATCCCCTGACGACTGATACTCTGCGTATTCGGGAAGGAAAGTCCTTGTGGTCCACTTGGCAGGTGGACTACATTGGTCCTTTCCCCAAATCAGGTAACAAACAATACATCATTGTGATGGTAGAAGTGGTGTCAGGTCTAACCTGTGCTGAAGCTGTTTCTAAAGCAAATGGTGACAACACGGTTCGCTTCCTGGAAAGGGTATTTGGGGTATTACCTAAACCTGCTAATATTCAATCTGATAATGGTACTCACTTTACCTCACACCTGGTACAACAATGGGACAAAAGAGAAGGTATTCAATGGACATGCCATATTCCATATTATCCCCAAGTAAATGGGATAGTAGAGCGTACCAATGGATTAATTAAAAGTCTTATTCGTCCACAGGAATCCAGATGGGATGAAAGGTTGTGATATGCAGTCACCACTATAAATAACAGATGGGGGGTAAATGGGTGTCCTTGTCTAACTGCTTTCTTTCCCACATCACCCACTGAAGAGAAGGAGAAACACAGAAAACCCTGCGACAAGTGAAAGAACTCCCTGCACCCTGGACAAACTGTTTTGGTACACTTGCCAAACATTAGGAAAGTCAAGTTGACCCTGCAAACACCTGTGAACTCGAATACTTGGGTTGAGTCTGACATGAATGACAAACATCTTAAAATCAGTACAAACTGGATACTTCATGCTGAGTGAGGCAGAATTTCGAGGTTGATTGTGGTCATATATCTGTGTACTAGTGTGTAAGGACAATATGGGGTATATTGTTGGGCCAACAACCTAAAGAACCGGAGACATCCCAAGCCAGAATAGGGTCTGATCAGCCTGAGACTGGTTTTGAGGAGGGGGTTACCTTGTGAATACTATGGACTTGACCACCCCATAGTTTACACAACGTCTCCCACTATACATTATCATGTCTCCCATCATTGTTTTCCCTTTAGGTTGTTGTATGTAAATAGTATAATAGTGCTGCAATAGTGATGATTTTATATATGTTATGTTATGTTTATATGTTATATGTGTGTATATATATATATGTTGTATTCTATGTAGGGAATTGTTCCCGCAGAAACAGGATACATGAATTTGTATATATCCAATATATAGATATAGAGATATATGATATTGTATATATGTCTAACACCATATCTTCTTTCTCTTTTCCTCTAGTTGCTCCAATGCCTAAAATAGGGAAGGAGGTAAGAGTTTGGACAAGAGCCTAATAGGGTACAGATGTACATACATATACAGATACATACATAAATACATACAACACATGGAACTAATCGCTTTCATAAAAGCCACGAGGTGAGATGTGAGAGACAGACTCTATAATGGCCTTTAAGCCAGCGACATTTAATGACCATTCGTGGTGATGTACTCCACGCACTCGTGAGAAGAGGGGAGAGGTACCAGGCGCATGCGTACAGGGCCACAGACTACAGTTCCCAGGAGGCTAGGCACAGCCGTGCCGGAACCGGAAGTGGAGCCAAAGGCTGCGAATGCTCACTGGGGGGGCAGTTGCTGTGTGTGTATGTCGCCGCGGAGGCTGCCGTGGAGCGTCTTTCCTGTGGTTCTTGGTCGTGTGAACTCACCAAACGGACTGCTCGCCTGGAGTCGGGGACGGAGAAGGAGGGTCCCGACCAGGGATCAGCTTCGGCCACACCCCAGCGGTGAGGATTGCGAACTTGTATACATTCTTACATTTCCTACTGACTCTTATACACATTCATACACAACATACACCGTAATTCACAATTCTATGATATTTCCTACAGGCTCTCTCCAAGCTTTTTCCCTCTTATCCCTATCCGGGAATTGGGGGGGGGAAGAAGGAGGGGGGATACTCTTGTCTTTCTAATATAGAAATAACTTTGCCATAACCTCAGTGCCTATAATAAACTTAGTAATTCCTTTCTGGTCTGGATACTTGTTTGTGAGTGTGATAGCGTGTGGTCCTCAGCCCTCGATCCCCTTTAGAAGGGGAGTGGGTCGTGGTCTTGCCCATATCGCTCCGCGACACAGATATATCTCTGCACACTATGAGTTTTATGTCTAGATAAATAACAACACAAAATGGCTATAGGAGAAACAAAACAAAACAGCTGGTCTGGGAAATGATTGGTTGTGTATTTTGGGGTATTTCCCCCTCCCCCCCAAAAAGATAAAACTCTTCAAAAAACTCATAAAGGTACTTCTAAAATACCTGAGTTCTTCATATACAACCTAGTTTGTTTTTTAAATATTATTTTGTGTATGTATACCAAAAAAGCAAATGTTAAGGTTTGACTCAGGATTGGCAATTAAACCAGAGACAACAAGCTCTCGATCCCCTCCCCCTCCCACCCAGGTAGGGAAGGAGAGAGAGAATTAGGAGAGAGACTTAGCTGGATTGAAAACTAAACTAGACAGCTTTAATTGTATGTACAATTATATACAAGTATGTTCAGGAATGTGCAAAAACCTCTTGCCTCCCCCCACCCTCAGCAGCTCTCCCGGCACTCTCCTTAGTTGTGAGCAGTTCCGAAAACTCTCAGACCGCCGTCTGAGATAACAGCAGAGCAGACCGGGCTCTGGGGAGAGTTATGAGGGTTAGGGCTGAGCCTGGGGTCGACGGTGATGGATGGAGTCCTCCCCGGATGCCGGCCATGGATGGAAGAAGCAGGAAGGAAGTTGTCTTCTGTGATCTCTAACCTTCCTCGGAGCTTACGTAGATATATGGAATGGAATACCTTTGGTCAATTCTGCTGTCTGTCTAGTCCAGCTCCCCTACGGGGGGGTCATAGATACAATTCTCCTGCCCTGGTATCCTCTGTAGCAGCAGAGCTAAGAAGCGACCTTGGAGCCTCAGCAGTAACATAAACATTCCAGTGTTATCAGCCCACTAGCTGGAACACTTGCTGCTAGTTAAAAGAGAGCTTACTGAAGGAAAAAAATAATCAGTAAAAGGAAAATTAGCTTAATCCTGGCTCAACCTAGGACAGCAAATAGTGGAGAAAGTGATTGGTGGAGATTGTTCTCTCCGTGTAATGGTATTGCCAATAGCTAGCTCTAAAAGGGTAGGAGAGTGTAATAAGGGAGTAAGCTCTTAATATTTCTGGGTTTAAATTTCTACTCTTTTCATAGAATGTTTTTGTCTTTTGATTAAGAGATGGAAAGTGGGTTTGATTTGTATTTAAGCTCACCTATCCTGCATTATTTAAGAGCAAGATTCTTCTATAATACCTAAATGATTTATAACTTAGTTTACAAGGATGTTACCTAAATATAATTATTCCCTGCTGTAACATAGGTGCAGCCATCTGCCATTAAGCAACAACAGGCAGCTTGAGGAGTTAAAAGAATAACAATGGAAACCTAAATGAACGATATATGAACTTTTTTTGCGGAAACCAAACTATCCAGTTCATGCTGATTTTATGCTGTTTGTCATTTAAGTTGGATGCAAACCAGAACAGTCTGTCCTGGGTGCAGAGAAGTCTTGGCTTTGCGGTAGGGTGTTCTGTGCTTTTCTTTATCCTGAGTAGGCGACGTAGGAAAGATGGCATTTGGACGAGGGCACCCATTAATCCCCCACCAATTATTTACAGTGGTGACTGCATACCTCAACCTTTCATCCCATCTGGAATCCTGTGGGCGTATGAGACATGTAATCAACCCGTTAGTCCGTTCCACTACCCCATTTGCTTGTGGGTAGTATGGGACATGAAATGTCCACTTAATACCTTCTCTTTTGGCCCACTGCTGTACCAGGTGTGAGGTGAAATGAGTTCCATTGTCAGATTGGATGTTTGTGGGTTTAGACAGGACCCCAAATAGTTTTTCCAAGAAGCAAACCGTGGTCTCACCATTTGCTTTAGAAACAGCCTCAGCACAAGTTAGACCTGATACCACTTCTACCATCACAATGATGTACTGTTTATTTCCTGATTTCCGGAAGGCACCGATGTAGTCCACCTGCCAAGTGGACCACAAGGACTTTCCTTCCTGAATATGCAGAGCATCAGTCGTTAGGGGAAGTTCCCCCAACCTGATCTTACAAAGATCACATTCAGAAATGATTGTTTTGCACTGCTCACGGGGGACAGGCCATCCATGGGTGTCGGAGGCGACATATGGACTTCACACAACTCTATAAGAGTTATAACTGAAGACCTTTCTTGTTACAAATGGCGGCAATTTATACCCCTCTGACTCCAGATGTTCCACCCCAGTACAGACCTCGTTGGTTACATACATACACAATTAATATATGATTGGCTACGTGTCTTGTCACTTGCTGCCCGTGTTATGATGACCCAAGGTGTTTTGCTTCCCAGACGGTGCCTCTCAGTTCTTGCTACAACATTCTTTTCCCACTACTTCTCAAGATAACAACCGTGAGATAGGACACCTGCTGTTTGCTGGTCCCGTGGGGTACCAGGCTGTGAGACATTCGCTTGTTTACTGATCCCACTGCTTCAGGGTACAATTTGGTCAGCAGTACCTGCAACACTGCTGTTTTAATTCAGGCATATTAATTTTCCATAAATCCCATATTAATTTTCCACAAATCCCATGCTAATCTTCCATAAATCCCAACACATGGGGATGTGCCTCTTAATACACATCAAAGATTCCTGAATGACCTCTTTTACAATGAAGCCATTCAAGCAATCGCTCCCACTCGTGATTTTCCCCTGCTGTACTAGCTGTTCTGATTTCAACTACATTGATTTTAGCCAGTTCATCAACATAGTTATTCCACTTACTAGCTTCATTCTTTAGGTTGGTCTGGTGAGAAGGAATCCACCCCACATGACAGTTAGGATTTTTCTTGGAAATTTTCAATATCTGTTGCCATTTCTCTTTCTGCCAGACTGGCACCTTGTTAATTTCCCAATTGTTCTGTTCCCAGAAAGTTATCCATTCCACACAGCCCTTAAAGACCGAAAAGGAATCTGTGTAGATGTACACAGCGTCCTTGGAGGCCTTTTCTTTCACAAAAACATTGAGAACAGCATCCAGCTCTCCCACTTGTGCACTGCCTTTATCATGATTTATTATTTGTTCGGCTGTGGAGGGTTTAACTGCAGCAGATCTAAACAACCAGGTTTTACCCTCTCTTCAGGCTGACGCAGCTGTAAACCAAGCATTAATCATTTCACTCTTGTATTCTGGGGCCTTTTTAAAAGGACTGGGAGCTTTCATTGTTAGATCTTTTTCCTCTGTAGATCCAATTTATTCCTGTATTTGCAATTGTTTATCTGAGCCTTCTTCGAGCTTGAAAAGGCTAGAATAATATTCAGTTTGGCTATACCACTTCCTGATTGTCCCCTTTTGGGATATTGCCTCTGGAGGGGCTTTCCCAGACAGCACTTGGTTAACTACTTTAAAAGGGCCTTGCAAGATTACCTTTTGTTTCTTGATTATTTTGCTGACCTCTATTAGTGCTGTGCACACAGTCTGCAACCCTTTCTCCAGAGTGGAATATCGCTTTTCTGAGTCCTTAAGAGATTGCGAATAGAAGCCAATGGGTCGTGTACTCCCATTAGATCCTCATTGCCAAAAGTGATATGATAAGGCACTGGCCGAGAACCCCCATTCTGTTATGAGTGGATCCTCTGGGTGGAGGGGTCCCAGAGTCTGAAAGGTCTGTGCTTCTACCAGTAACAGCTCAAGGGCCTCATTATGTGAGCTATTCCATTCCCAGTGATGGTTCCTTTTTAACAGATCATAAAGGGGACATGCTATAACAGAAAAGTCTGGAATATGCCTTCTCCAGTACTGAAGGGTTCCTAATACCTGTTGTAGCTCTTTCTTGTTGGCTGGCACCTTTATCTGCTTCAATTGCGACAAAGTATCAGAAGGAATATTCCAGGTTCCCCGCTTCCACCTTATTCCCAGGAATTTTGCCTCTTGGGACGGAGGTTGCCTTTTTCCCTCAGGGATTTCTATCTGCATGTCTGTTAAATGCTTAATTATGGCATCATAAACAGCCTTTACCTCTCCCTCACTCTGGCCCTCTATCAGCACATCATCTATGTACTGATAGACCTTTACTGTGGAATTATTTTTGATTTCTGGAATGTTTTCCAGTTCACATGCCAGTGCATGATGGGCCAGCGTGGGTGAGTGTTTATATCCCTGGGGCAACCTTGTGAAGGTGAACTGTACCCCATCCCAAGTGAAGGCAAAACTATTTTGGTCATCGGGATCGATAGGGACCTGGAAAAACATATCCTTTATGTCCAGGGAGGCCAGCACTGGATGTGCTGCTTCCTGGATTCCTAGCACCAAATCAGCAAGGTTAGGTATAGCAGCTGTAAGTCTTTCTGTATTAGCTTCCTGTAATCCACCGTCAGTCTCCATTTACCATTTGGTTTCCTTACAGGCCAAATTGGGGAGTTAAACGGTGAATGACAGGGCACAACAATACCCCTTTGCTTCAAATCAGATATTACCTCTCTAATGCCATTTTTGGCAGCAATCGGGATGGGATATTGTTTTACTTTTGTTATTTTGCTTGGTGGTAGACGCGGGGCACACGGTAACAACCTTATCTCAGGTGTAGGTGTGCCAAAATTCCAGTAGTGACCTTCTTCATCTCTCCATGCCCGGCCTGTGAGAACATCCAGTCCTAATAAATTAAAAGGAATATCACCCACAATCATTTTGGTCCGGATCGGTTTATCTTCTCCTGGAAGGTGTATGGTGACCTTAGCCGTTCTCTGCAAAAGAGGGTTACCAAATGCGCCACTTACATATATTGGCTTTGAAGATAAGGTAATGCCACAGTGCTCAGCTTCATCCGCCTTTAGTGTAGAAATCTGCGCTCCTGTGTCTACCACAAAAGTGACAGGATAACGTTTAGGTCCCACTGCACAGGTAATTTCCATGTCCCCATCTTTCTTTCTAACTAATCTCAGTACATTTTGCCAATCCCTTGGAGGTTTGGGAATCTTAGGGCCCGAGTGCGTATTGTTTACTTGGGAGGCATTTTCATTCTCTGTATTGGGAGTCTGTGTTTTTCCCCTCCTCCGCTGCCTTTTAGCCTTCCTATTCTTGGCAGAAAGAGGGTCATTCAGTTTTCCGAATTAACAACTAGGGTCCTTACTCTTGACCCCCCTCCAGATCTCCCTCTGGACTCAGACCTTCCTCTGGTCCTAGACAACGACCTGGGCCTTGTAGACTGCCTTTGTCTTGACCCAAACAAGTCACGCCAGCAGTCAACCTTTAGTCAATTCCTTTAGCTGTCTATAGGAATAAGTCCCCATCAGAAGTAAGGATGGGACCCCTAAACGCTTGGCCTCCTTCTTGAGCCTAGCGTATGGTCCTTTATCTCCCCAAGATGAAGTCTGTTGCTCCCCGGGGCGCTGGTTCCCTGGCGAACTCCTTGGTTTATCATTCTGCTTACCTCTATCCACCACTCTCCAGTCACCCTGTGATTTCCCTTGCTGTTTAGGAGAAGGAGGCTTCTGAGGTGGCTTAGCAGCCACCTCAGCATATGAGGGTCGAGTAACCATGACTTGTTTGACTCCAGAAGATTTGCCAGTACCACCAGATTCACCATATAACTTCCCACATTCTACCAGTTCTTTAGCCAATGCAGCCCATGTAAGGCGTAGGTTGCCCCTTTGGATCTCCTTCCGATATTGAATGGTTTCCATTTTAAGTGCTGGAGAGAGCCCCTTAAACAAAACAGGCAATCTATCTGGGTGCACCGTAAGAGACAAAGGACTACTCTGCTCTGGTACTAACTCACGGTCATAGATCATCTGAAGTACTGCAGCTCTGTGGACATTTTCCATGATATCAGAGTCGTCCCCTCGCAGGGCCTTCGGTTCTCCTCTGCTGAATGGGATCCATGCCACCAACACAATAAGCCGCCCACTGAGTTAGGGACCACGGGTAATCTCTGTTTCCAGTCACTATGTTAGGTCCCCACTACCCACCAGCTTCGTGTTCAGTTAACAGTATATCATCTCCCCCTGTGAGGGACACTCATAACATATTCAGCTTCTGTCTCAGACTGAAGCCTGCTGTATTTCTTCCTAAGCTTTACTAATTCCACTGCAGTGTATGGCTTTTCCTTTACCTCCGTTTCTTTCTGTGCAGCACCTGCCTTTTGAGAATAAGTAGTTGTCCTAACTGGGCGAACATTCCACTCCCTCCTGCTTGACATCCGCTTCCACGCTACGTTGGGGAGATCTGATACAACGTGTCAACTCCTGCAGCTCTGAACACAACTCATCTATCTTAACAGTTACGTCCTCCGACCCTCCACTAGCTTGGGGGGGGTGGACTGGCAGTTCTACGAGTGTGTTAAGAGCAGCGACCTTGTCTTTTAGGGACCAGTCTTTCATTTCAAATACTCGGCTAATTACTCGATCGGGATCTAACTGAGCAGCGGCCCCCTGCATGTCAGACACGATTCCTGTGTCCTGTGTTGGATCTGACTGAACACTCTCGGGTACGTCCTCCTTCCTAGAAGGGGGGGGCAACCTTTTGTTTTAACTGCTCTCGCAGATGGATAACCTCTTGTTGCAATGTCTCATTCTCTTGTTGTAATTTTGTTTGCTCTCTTCATGACACCCTATCACCTCGATGCATCCCTTCTATCTCCTGTTTCATGCCTAAATTCTCCCGTTGGGTCTGTTGTAAGGTCTGTTGCATTTCCTCATATGTCTTGTGCAACTCCCTATATTTCTTATCTAGCTTTACAGCCTCCTGATGCAGTGCATCGTATTCCTGCTGTAACTTCTTATAGTCCTGTTGCAGCTGCTTGCATTTTTCGTGCCGCTTCTCCTTCTGTGCCCCTGTGGAGCTACCCTCAAGTCTCTGCAACAACCCTTCGAATTCCTGCTGCAGCCTACTATGCTTCTCCTGTAACTCCTCAAACTCCCGCTGTGACGCCTTCCCTGTAAGCTCCTGCCTTAACTCAGCAACCTCTCGCTGTAGCTCTATCTCCCTGGCCTCTTGCTGTAGTGCTTTATCTGTAAGCCCTTTAATATTTTCCCGTAATATGTCGTATGCAAGGCTCGATACATCCAACCTTTCCAGACCCTCGGTGCCTTCTGCACAACCAGCATCCTCCACATCTGTAGGGATACTCTCGGTGCTCATATTGATTCCTTTGTTTTGTTATCAAATAGCTTTCGAGAGCATGGTTTGGGCGATCCCACTTCTGACACCAGATATGTTGCGGAACGATATCAATGGTTATCGGATGTCAGGATGCTTCCGCGACTATCCCTCCCCCCCCCCCCCCCCCTCATCTCGGCAGGGAGCAGAGAGGTTCGTGGATGGGACCGTACCTTAGAGGGTGGACTGGAACGCCCCCCTCTCCCACACTCACAAAGACCAATATGTCGCTCACACACTCGGAGGTTTATTAAAGGACCAAGGTTCGGGGAAGGTTATCTAGGTATATATCAGGGGTCTATGGAGTTAGTAAGTGCACTCCCCGCGGAAGAGGTGTGGGAGGATTAATGTAAGGGAAGGGTAGGACGTGAAGCCTGAGTACCAATTATGGTGTGTAAGTGTACCCGTGTTACCCCTTCTGTAGTGAAGATGTAACCAATGACCGGGGAGCCAGCAGCGGCGGTGACGGGACGAGCCCGCGGCGGCGGGGCGTGCCCGGCGGAGAGTTCTCTGGCAGGCGCAGCCCTGTAGACACCACGGCACGACAGTCTTCCCTGGCACCGGCGAGCAGCAGCAGGCAGCGAGTCCCCGGCTCCGCTTCGGGCGGCAGGGCGAGGGGGGAGACGAGTCCCCCGCGGGCGAGCTCCTGCGCGCAGCCGCACTCCGACAGGTGGCTCGGTGGGTCCAGCGGCTCCACTGGCACAGCCCGCCTCCCTTTAGATAACGTTCTCCTTTGGTATGTGGCCGGGTGCCCAGTCTCTCAGGGGGAGTCTGCTATCTGTATTTCTGCCATCGCTGTTTCAGTCTGTCCTTGGTTTCAAGAGGCACTTCGCTGGCTTGAAAGGCATTCCGTTGTGTGGGGGGAGAACTAGTCTGTTCCCCATAACTAAAACTATGTTTTTTAACATTGGTACATATTTAAAGTTAAAACAATACATCAGTCAAATAAATATTCTTTAATAATAAAAAATTAATAATTTTAAAGCACCAAAACTGTGGGTATGTTACAGCGCATGTACAATGTGAGTTCAGTACTTTGTGTATAGGTTTAAACTGAGTCACGATATTAAAAACTATTAAATACACAGCAAAAACTTGCATTGCAGAAAAGCTGCACTAAAGAAAAAAAATAGTAAAAGGCAGACAGTTAGAACTTTTTTTGGTTTTAGGTATCGCTAGAAATATTTACTTAGTTCTTTTACTTTTTTAAACATATTTATTGCTTAATACTTTACAACTTTGGGCATTTTTAGGTATAGTAAATTTGCAGAGTTGTTTACAATAAAATATGCATTTAATGCCCTTTTGAATATAATAGAGTTAAATATATTAAAGCCAAGCACAATGTGCTATAAGTCTACCAATAATATTTCACAAAGCTAGTGAATGGCAAATTTGTTTTCTTTTGATTATTTCTCATTTATTCATCAGGCTTAAAAAAGAAGTCTGGATTCATTAATGCAAGATAACTTGCAGCCATCTATTTCTTGAGCTTTCATCTTATTTGTATATGCTGTATTTGTATATATGTAAGATGAAATCCAAAACATACAGCAACCACAGTAACACAGCTGGGAGATCTTAAGTGAGTTTCCCTAATCCCCAACACCTATTTCCCAATTCAATAATCAAAAAAAATGGTCCTAAAAGAATCTGAGAAAGCAAGCCGGTCTATGGCAAACTAGTAACTGATTTAAAATCTCTGCAGAGTTTGGACTATACTCACCAAAACAGCCATCATCCTTTTTACTCTTTACAAATGGACACACTACTGGTTAATAGCCTTAGATATCAGTTTAAAAAGAATACTCTAATATTAGAAACTCAGAGTAAAATTAATTGCTTGGTCATTTTCCATATTAGAGTTACATCACAGCATTCACATTTGAGAACTGAAAGACAACCTTTTCTGTCAAATTCTGAAGCTCTGGGCCACAGAATATAGAAGACCTGAATCACAATAAAAATACCTAAATGTCAGGTTGCAGATTCACCACAGTCATAGCTGGAATTAGTAGTTAATTAGTTAATGGTTAATAGTGGGATTAATAATTAATTTTGGATTAATTGTCAAACTGAACAGGAAGTGCAAAGAAACAGCCCCTCCTCAAACTATACTGGCATGGCCACCCACCCTCAGCCCTCCAAAACCAATCTAATTTTTAGTACATGTATTAGGCAGCAATTAAATTTATTTTGTAGGACAAAATTAAATTACATTATGTTTATAGGTTAAAACCATCCATTGCTGTACATTTTACAGCACTGATAGCAGTATGTCAATGTGCTTACTACACCAAAGAACAATTTGCTCTTAAGTTTAGGATGACAAACTGTCTGTCAGCTCTGGTAGCACTGAAATTGTGTAACACACTCTCCCAGTAAGATGCTTCTGTTTACTCCTTTTCTTTGCAAGGAGCTTTGCTTGTTAATTGATTACATTAACTCTGTAGTGCTAAACATAATATAATATATTGTCCATGCTTATGGAATCATTACCAGAAATATATACAGGTAAGTTAATTACATAAGCATTAAAATGAAAATAAAATCTGATTACAAACATGAGCAAACTTGATTTACAAATTATACCCTTGATATTCAGTGCAACAAACAGAATAAATGTAATCACAGAATCTTAGGGGTTGGAAGGGACCTTGAAAGATCATCCAGTCCAACCCCCCTGCCAGAGCAGGGTCACCTAGAGTACATCACACAGGAACGCATCCAGGTGGGTTTTGAATGTCTCCAGAGAAGGAGACTCCACAAACTCTCTGTGCAGCCTGTTCCAGTGCTATGTCACCCTCACAGTAAAGAAGTTTTTCCTCATGTTTACGTGGAACCTCCTATGCTCGAGTTTGCACCCATTGCCCCTTGTCCTATCACTGGACATCACTGAGAAGAGCCTGGCTCTGTCCTCCTGACACTCACCCTTTATGTATTTATAAACGTTGATGAGGTCGCCCCTCAGTCTCCTCTTCTCCAAGCTAAAGAGACCCAGCTCCCCCAGCCTTTCCTCATAAGCGAGATGTTCCACTCCCTTAATCATCTTTGTGGCTCTGCATAGGACTCTTTCAAGCAGTTCCCTGTCCTTCTTGAACTGAGGGGCCCAGAACTGGACACAATACTCCAGATGTGGCCTCATCAGGGCAGAATAGAGGGGGAGGAGTACCTCTCTCAACCTACTAACCACACCCTTTCTAATACACCCCAGGATGCCATTAACCTTCTTAGCCACAAGGGCACATTGCTGGCTTATGGTCATCCTCCTGTCCACCAGGACCCCCAGGTCCCTTTCCCTTACACTGCTCTCCAACAGGTCAGTTCCCAGCCTATATTAGTACATGGGGTTGTTCTTTCCCAGATGCAAGACTCTACACTTACCCTTGTTGAATTTCATTAAGTTTCTCCCTGCCCAACTCTCCAGCCTGTCTCGGTCTCACTGAATGGCAGCACAACCCTCTGGTGTGTCAGCCACTCCTCCCAGTTCTGCAAAATTGCTGAGGGTACATTCTGTTCCCTCATCCAGGTCTTTGAAGAAAATATTGAATAGTGCTGGTCCCAGTACCGACCCCCGAGGGACTCCACTAGTCACAGACCTCTAACTAGATTTTGTCCCATTGACCACAACTCTCTGACTTCTTCCTTTCAACCAGTTCAAAATCTACCTCACTAACCGATCATCCAGACCACACTTCCTCAGCTTAGCTACGAGGATGCTGTGGGAGACAGTGTCAAATGCTTTACTGAAATCAAGATAAACCACATCTACTGCACTTCCATCATCTATCCACCTAGTTACATACTCATAGAAGACTATAAGGTTGGTCAAACATGACTTCCCCTTGGTAAAACCATGTTGACTGCTCCTAATGACCCCCTCATCCTTGATATGTCTAGAGATAGTGCCAAGAATAAGTTGTTCCATCACCTTTCCAGGGATGGAGGTGAGGCTGACCAGTCTATAGTTCCCTGGGTTCCTTCTTGCCCTTTTTGTAGACTGGAGTGACATTTGCTTTCCTCCAGTCCTCAGGCACTTCTGTTGCCCACGACTTACCAAAGATGATGGAGAGTGGCCTAGCAATGACCTCCGCCAGCTCCCTCAGCACCCACGGGTGCTTTCCATCAGGACCCATGGATTTATGGATGTCCAGATTGCTTAACTGATCCCTAACCCAGTCCTCATCAACCAAGGCAAACTCCTCCTTTATCCTGACTTCCTCTGGGGCTTCAGGGATCTGGGGCTCCTGAGGACAGTCTGCAGCAGTGTAGACAGAGGCAAAGGCGGCATTCAGTAACTCAGCCTTCTTTATATCCTCTGTTACCAGGGCACCCACCTCATTCAGCAGTGGGCCTACATTGCCTCTAGTGTTAGTTTTATCTGCAATGTATTTGAAGAAGCCCTTTCTATTGTCTTCGACCTCACTTGCAAGGTTTAATCCCAAGGAGGCCTTAGCTTTCCTAATTGCCTCCCTACATCCTCTGACAACAGTCCTATATTCCTCCCAGGTGGTGAGCCCCTCCTTCCATGATCTGTAGACTCTCTTTTTCCACTTATAATAAAAATAATACCTTTTTAATATAATAATTTGTGCCCCAGACTCTTTCACCAGCCATCCCAAGGCCTCCAAGTCCCTCTTCAATCCCCTCAGATTACAGGATGCAGCTTCCTCCCCACCTGTCTGGAAGATCAATAGCGGGTAATAGTCTGATGACCGCACCACACTAGGGAGTTCCCTAGTGACCTAGTTTTGAGGAGTAAAAAATAAAGTTTTTTTAGTGGTCACCATGATATATATATACACACACTTCCTGAAATATATAACTGCCTGAAAATATACTGCTTCGTTAACTGATAATCAACTAGCTAACTGCTAGATCCTAACTACTAACTGCCTAAGGATTCTCTCTGCCACACCTCAGCTCTTCTCTCCCCTCCCTAGTTCGCAGCTCCTCAGTGCCCTGCCGCACGAACTGCCCCGTGCAAACTGCCGTGACATTCGCGCTCCCCAGGGGTGTTTAAATGTCCTGCGCAGCTCCTGGCCACGCCTCTTCCGTGCCTGATTGGCTGCCATGGACTTCCTGGTCCTGCTGGGGCTCGGGCTGTGAGTGAGGGGGTCCCTGAGCTCAGGAACCCCGCTGCACAGCGTGATCGACCCCGCTCCTTAGGCTTACCTCAGTCGTTGCCGCCGCTGCCGCCACTGCCTCGCCGACTGACTCAACCAATATTTTCTGCTTCCTCTTCTTCTAAGTTGCATCTTCATTAATGTACCTGTCATTACTTTAATATTACACATTACAGAATATTGACGTGCGGAAACAAACTTCACAACCTCAGGAAGGTTATAAAGTAGGTATGTTTATTACGGCGCCGGGTGCAAGGGGGATAGCTCCTCCTATCTTGCACACCCTGTGTTAGTAAAGCTCTTTTTTTATCTAGCAGGTACATGAATATTCATAAGGTCATAATACATATTCATTAAATACTTAGAAAAGGCGTTGCTTATGCTAATTACTTCCCCGCCTAGTTCCCCATGCGCAGTGCTGTCTGGTAGTGGTCTTATGGGGTCTTCAGGATGAAGGCTGGAAGTCTTCCTCGCGGTGAACTCTTAACTTTGAAGCACTTTGACTCGGTTAGTGATGAATAGTAACCACAAGTCCGGCTGCATCTAGTTCTGTTTAGCCAAGGAGAATTCCTACAGCACAGATAAAAGACTGCTACTCCCCTTATCTAAAGAATGTAGCAAATCTCGGCCTTCTGTTGTCTGTTCAAAAAGTCTTAACCCTATTTTCACCAATTCAGTATGTCACGGTTTGGCACCAAGTTGGCAGTCAAACCAATAACAATAACACTCTTGATTCACCCCCCCTCCCCCTCCTCCCCTAAGGTAGGGAAAGAGGGAGAAAAATGAGAAAGAGAGGCTTTCTGGGTTGAAAAGTGAAACAGATTGATTTTAATTATTCGTGATAAGGGAATATATATATATATATTTGTAAAGGGATGTGCAACACCCGATCCCCTCCCTCCTCCCCCAGCGACTCTCACAGCAACTCTTCTCCCTGGTGACTCCCAGCTGAAGGGGGGAGTGTCCGGGCGCACGGATGGGGTCCTCGGATGTCGACCGTAAAGAAAAATGAAAAAAAAAAAAGAGAGAGAGCCAAAGAGAGGGCGATAGAAGCAACAGTAAGCAGAAAAGTGAGTGGAAAAGGAAAAAGAAAGGCTTGACTTCCGTGATGTCTTAACCTATACTGAAAGCCAAATAGACAAAATATGATGAGAAGGGAATATTCTGATTTGCTGATCCTGCCTTCAGTCTAATCTGCTCCCCCATAGCGGCGGGAGGCTGCAGACAGTCAGAAGTGACCTTGGTTATTATCAGTCCACTGGCGCTGCTAAAAAAGTTCACTGAAAGAAAGAAAAATCAGCAAAGAGCTTCACCCTGGCTCAAAGCAAAACATGCTTATACTTAGTATTATTATTTACGGATAATGTAGTGAATGAATTTTATCCCTGATGCAGCAACAAAAGAACACAATACATAATCATACTAATTTATTTTGCAGATATCTGGTGTAGGATGATGCAGACTGTCAGATTTTTTTTTTTTAAAAAAAGCAACGTTAAAAGTGATGTTTCAGAAAAATAAAAAAATGCCTTCATCTACCCTAGACAGGTAATTTAACTAACACATGAAAACATAGTAAGAAAGTAAATAAAAAGAGACTAGACTATAGATAATTTTTCAAGTGTTACTGAATTGACTACATTTTTATTTTTTAGAAGGCCTGGGACTGGTTGGGCCTGACCAAGACAAGGCTTTTAGGAGAAACTGTTCCCAAAGGAATCATAGTGGGATGGGGAAAGTGGGTGATTGTGTTTTACTTCAGTAGTTACAGAAACCACATGTACTAGACAAGTGGTACGTACAAGTAGCTAAGGTTTAGAATTACATGAAGAATAAGATATGCTTAAGCAGCTATCGTGGAAGGAATAATACAATAATACCTCGCTGAGAGAGACTGGAGGAGTTGGGGACCTGATTGGTTCCAGCCGGCACCGAGGAAATTCTCAGGGATACCCATCAATCCCCGATCCACAAGGCTCTTCGCGACATCCCCTGGAATTGGTAAGACACTTCTTCCCCCCAGTCTGCCTGTCAGATGCGGCGAAAGCTGCGCAGGGTTGGACTAGAGGGTACCTGTTTCTGTCGGAAGCCTAGGCGTCTGCCCATAAGACATAAGCAAAAGATATTGCATGGTTGGACAATTTGTGGTATTGGAAACTGAAGTGCCTATAAGTCTTTGTTGGTGTCTTTGTATATTTGGAACCATTTATATACATTTTGTTGGCACTATTGGTGTGTGTGCGTGCGTGTGACTGAGACATGCAATTGAGCACGAAGCGAGTGCGGAGTTCTGATCTGCAGTTCCGTTATCCTGCGAGGGGTGCTGCCAGAGATGAACGAAGCGAAAGACCGAGTGATTCTGTGTGAACTTCAACACAGTTACAATGACTTCTAAGTTGACACATTTGTTTAAGAGTAAAAGTGTTGGTAATTTCGCTTCTGATGAAAAGATACCAAAACCCTCCCCATTAGGGTGTTTATTAGCCCACTGGGGAGAATTACAGGATGATTTGCAAAAAAAGTCAAATGATTGAGTATTGTAATCATTGGTGGCCCCTGTATGTTTTAGAAGATCGAGAAAAATGGCCCACAAATGGAACTTTGAGTTATAACACTACATTACAGCTAATGTTGTTTTGCAGAAGGGAGGGGAAATGGAATGAAGTGCCGTATGTAGACTTGTTCTTTTATCTAAGGTAATGAACCGATTGGCAGAAAGAATGTAAATTGCTTAGCTGAGACAATCTAGTAAGGGCTTTAACTTCTGAAAACAAGAAAACAAAGAGATGTTGTTCTGCGTGCGATATTGGAAAGAGGTGTATCAAATGTATGGTGCCAAAAGATGAAATAGGACTGGAATTAGATGTAGCTCCTTCACAAAGAGGACCAGAACACCATAGACAGGGACAGTGGCGTGAAAGGGATAATGAATTGGTAGAAATAGTGGAGCCTGAGAGTAGTGGAATGAGGGATGAGGAAGAAGGACCTTCGGAAGTTGTGGTGCATACCCCTGTATCTCAGAGAACTAGGCAGCAAACACGGATGTTAGCCCCTTTGAGACAAGGAGTTGGTCAAGAGGGACCTGTATATGTGAAAGTACCTTTTTCAATTGGGGACTTGGTGGCTTGGAAGCAGGCTGCAGGACCTTATAGGGAAAATCCTGAGAAAGTGAGCAGGATAATAGACACAATTATTAGAACACAGGACCCAGATTGGAATGATATGCAAGTGATACTGGATTATTTGATGGATGGGACAGAGAAGCGAATGGTATTGAGGGCTGCTAAGACACAGGCAGAAACGGCAGTGCTGAATGGGACAGCAAGTGGGACGATAGAGCAAAATTTTCCTTCTGGAGATCCAGAGTGGGATCCAAATCGTGTGGACCATAGGCAGAGATTGAATCGGTATCGGAATTGGGTTTTGTATGGAGTGAGACATGTGATACCTAAGGCTGTAAATTGGTCAAAGCTGTATGAAGTGAGACAGGATAAGAGCGAATCTCCTTCTGCGTATTTAGAAAGATTAAAAGAAGCGGCCAGAAAATACACTAATTTAGAAGTGGATACAGATACAGCACAAATGCAACTGGCCTTAATCTTTATAGGACCATCTGCACCAGACATAAGGAAAAAGCTCCAGAAACTGGAAGGAGAAGATTCAAAAAATCTGAATAAGATGTTAGAGGTGGCATGGAAAGTATATAACAATTGAGAGAAGGAAGAATATAAGATATAAACTGCTATGCTGTGCTCAGCATAACTACTTTTTGTGTGCGCATAAAATGCATGTTCCTATGAGAACTCCATTTTTATAAACTAAACTGTTCCAGGAATCTGAGATTTCAGATAAATATAAAACAGATTAAGGAGAGTAATTTTTCTCAGTCGTGCACATGTTTTCCAGACAAAGTTGACAGGCTGTGTATCAAACCCTGAAAACTCTGTAGTACAGTACAGGGTGGAGCTATTTAGATAAATCACAACACAGTGGTCAACTGTAGGCACAAACGTTGTGCAAGAGGACAATCACACCTATATTTTTAAATTACACTATTTCACTATTTTTCCTCAGCTTGGAATTTTGCTTGTGTCCCATATGTATACTGTAAGGAATAAAAACGCAGGCTGGAAAATAGTAAAAAAGGGACATAAAAGTTGCTCAATCACCACTATTGATTTAGCACTAAGTTTCAGACAAAGTGTATAATCTGAATTACCATTCTACATCATAGCTTTGCTTTGTGCTACAGCCAGAAATTTATTTGATTAACCTGGTTTAAAGTGTGGTGTAACTGGAAGAATAGACAAGTGTTGAGCAAAAATACACCACAGCTTACAGCACAGGCAATGTCAAATGATTATGATAAACTTTGAAACTGCTGTTATTGCTGCATGAACCCAGGACAACACTATTAGACAGCTTACAACCACAGCATGTATTTCATAGAGGTGATCTATGGACAGAAGAATACAGACCTGACAACTAATACACACAACAAAACTGATACAACTCTGCGATAAGGTTGCTCACACATGTTTTGAAAATGAATGTTCACTAACTTTATACATAAGGCAACAAGGTTAAGAAAATGCCTGTTGATAGCAAGAGTAAAGTGACACCCTTTTGAGATGTTTGATAGAGCTTTAATTTCAGGACAGCCACAGCAAAACAGCTGAAGGGTCCAACAGCTGAGGTTCCTTTAGGTTACATAGCCTACTGCTAAGGTAAGTTCTCCTGTTCCTATTTATAAAAGTAAATGGCAAGACGTGAAACATTATAAAAGTACGTGATCTATTACGTGACAGCAGCACTGCATAACTCCACTCAAAAAAAAATAAATACACATAGTAGTTTCTTTTATAAGAGAAAAGGTGAATGGAACACATTACACAAAAGAAAGGAATTGTATTTCTCAAACACAGTTTATGTCATGCTACTAAAAATAAAATCCTAGTGAAAATTCAGTTGTCTTAGAATTGTAATAGGCCGACTTTACTGTAATATCACATGGAGTTTCTAGATGGTACAAGGCTATTTGTATTTCTGTGCTGACATAACTCTTAGCACTGTGATATCATAAGAGTTGCTGCCTGCAGCCATTAATCACAAAGTTTAGCATTACTTAGTATTTACTGCAGAGTAAAAAAAAAAAAAGCCAGGATCAAAAGGGTTAGGTTTTTTCAACCTAAAAACCTAGGAGGTTTTTTTAGGCTTTTGGATATGAAATACAAATATTTTTACAACCACTAAAGGCAATAATAACAAAAAAAAGCAAGAGAAGCAATTTCGGCCACTATTGTGCAACTAGGAATTCTGTTCATTCTGGAACATCACACTGCTACATAGCAAGCTTCTCTGCAAGGAGCTAATTAATTGTTTTTTCAAGCAGATTATATATTCAGTGCAGTGAAAAGAAGGTTTTATAGATGGTTTGAGGTCTGAGCTGAATCCCAAAGTTATTCTAACAGCAAATATTCTCCCCACAAATTGAAGAAACTGACCTGAAAATTAACATTTCAGGCCATTAACATTAATAGCAATTAACAATTGTAATTAACAAAAAAAACCCTATTAATTTATTAACAACTATTAATTAATTTATTAACAATTAACACTGTTTCTACACACTGAATAATTTGTCAAAGAAAGTCTCCTGTGGAATTGATGGTCAAATCTGCTGGCTCTGAATTTTCAGAAATTAAAAGTAATTTTCAACTGGGGTTTCATTTCTCACGTCAGTGGCTGTGAATCACCTATTTGGGGGGGGGAAGGGAAGGAACATCTTAGAAGCTAAATGGCTGTACAAATACTCTCTGACCAACATATTTGGGAATTCCAACATGCGATACTGAGCAGTGTCTTTAAAAGCTTTGATTCTATTTGCACCTAGGGTAATGACACTTTAACTCTGGAGCCAGGACACACAGAGAACAACCAAGTCTTTTTTTTGCCTTTTGGTATTATTGGTAATGAACACGTCCTGGATTGAGCCAGAATTAAGCTAATTTTCCTTTTACTGATTTTTTTTCCTTCAGTAAGCTCTCTTAACTAGCAGCAAGTGTTCTAGCTAGTGGACTGATAACACTGGAATGTTTATTTTTCTGACGAGACAAGAAGGTCAGTTTGTTCTACTCAGTGAATCTGCCGCTACAGATGCTACTGAGGGCAGGAGAATTGTATCTATGACCCCCCCATAGGGGAGCTGGACTAGACAGCAGAACTGACCAAAGGTATTCCATTCCATATATCTACATAAGCTCCGAGGAAGGTTAGAGATTGCAGAAGACAACTTCCTTCCTGCTTCTTCTTCCCTTCTCTTCCGTCCATGGCCAGCATCCAGGGAGAACTCCACCCATCACCGTCGACCCCAGGCTCAGCCCTGACCCTCATAACTCTCCCCAGAGCCCGGTCTGCTCTGCTGTTATCTCAGACAGCAGTGCGAGAGTTTTCAGGACTGCTCACAGCTAAGGAGAGTGCCGGGGGAGTTGCCGGGGGTGGGAGGAGGAAGAGGCTTTTGCACATTCCTGAACATACTTGTATATAATTGTACATATAATTAAAGCTATCTAATTTAGTTTTCAATCCAGATAAGTCTCTCTCCTAATTCTCTCTCTCCTTCCCTACCTGGGTGGGAGGGGGAGGGGATCAAGAGCATTGTTTGTCTCTGGTTTATTTTTCGATTCTGAGTCAAACCTTGACAACACAGATTAGAGCTTGAAGAGGCCTGAAATACTGGATTAGATGACTATGGAGAGCAAAAGATTGCTTCTTCACTCAGTTACACTGTCCATCTCTCTCAGGAACTCAGGCTTTGCATTACTTGCAGTAATCTAAATGCACTAGAGTGATGTATGTGTAGCTTCATGTACATACACACAGGTAGGCATGGGATACTTTTGATAACCAATAATCTTTTTATACAGAAGCTACTGCATCATTATCCTGCTTGTTCAGCTGTACTTCAGATACCTAGAATGCCTCAACATTTTTGTACATGGGTTAGAGTGTCTGTAAGGAAGGAACTGCTCTTAAAAAAAAAGTCATAACTTTATGTATAAATTAAATCATAAAGCAAATAATACAAGAGATAACAAGATCTCCTGCAGGAATTAGTTACTATTAGTTTTTCTTGAAACTTCAACAATTAAGGTAATCAATGTGCATTTTAATACTAGTGCTGCATGTACATTAAGACACTTTTTGGCACTTGATAAACATACATCATTATATAGCCTTCATTCCTAAGGCAAACAACTGCATTACATTTAGCCTATAAGGATGTCTATGTAATAAGCATAATTTTTAACATATGTGCCAATATACTTTTGTATAACTGTTTTCAACCTAAAATCTCTATGCAACTGTTTTTTTCGATATGCAGTGCTTACAGTTAAAAATCAGTAGATCAATCTTTTTAATAAAGCATGGTATTAAACTGATAACCTTCTAATGAAGAATACTATTCTGCAATTTGTACAACAGACATTTATTAAATTTTATTCTTGTGTAATAACTACTGGGTAACCAGTCTACATGTTCAAGCAAGTACACTCATCTATGTGAAAAGTATTTATGCAGCTGAATTTCACGAGGGCTTTGTTTCAATCGCTCTTTTCTCAGATTATTTCACACACTTCCATAACAGGAGTCCCTTTTTCCCCTTCTGAGCTGTTAGCTATTTTGTACAACCATTTTAAAATAAAATCTGTACTATCTGTTAAATGGCCTCATATAATGTGTCGCGGACCGAGATAGGTAAAGCCGCGACCCACACCCCCACCTCGGGGAAACCGAGGGCTGAAGACCACTCCCCGTCACACTCACAAACAACGCTTAGGAATCAATAGATTTATTAAGTATCACCTAACACACACAAGGTCTACCTCTATATCTATATTCACACCTATATATCCATATACCAACAGCTATACAACACTACATCTATATGCCAATAACAACACACACACAAAACAATAGAGAACCTCTCCCCTTCCCCCCTGTTCCCATTCCCGGACAGGGATAAGAGGGAAAGCCTGGAGAGAGCCTTTGGGAAATAGAAGAATATTGGAAAAGAGAAGTGAGTGTCTGGTATGTGTGAATATTATGTAGGAATGTTTGTAGGAATGTTAGTAAGATGTTCGCAATTCTCACCACCGGGGGTACGGCCAAAGACAATCCCTGGTCGGGATCCACGTCCTGTCCCCTGAGACTCCAGGCAAACGGTCCGCTCGGTACGTCCACGCGCCAACAACCACAGGGAGCAGCGCCGCAACGGCACGGCAGCCTCCGCAGCGGTACGCTCACCGCGGCGGCTGGATCCGTGTGTGTTCACAAAGCGCGCGCCTTCTTGCTCCTCCCTTTCTTTCCCGGTTCCGGCCCCGCCGTGCCTCCTGGGAGTTGTAGTCTGCAGTCCTGTGCGCATGCGCCTGGTACATCTGTCCTCTCCCCACGAGTGCCGGGGGGGCGCGTCGCCAGGAATGGTCAGTGAACGTCGCTGGATTAAAGGCCATTATAGAGTCCGTCTCTCACATCTCACCCCGTGGCTTTTATGACAGCGACTTGGTTCCTGTGTGGTGTATGTTTGTGTCTGTATATGTATGTACATCTGTACCCTAGTAGGCTCTTGTCCAAACTCTTACCTCTTTCCCTGTTTGAGACAAGCATATATACAATCTCACATATTTCATATCTACATATCTAAAACAACGTATATAACGTTTTATGCATGTTTCTGAGGGAACAATTCCCTATACAACATATATACTTATAAACTCATTCATATATATATATATACTCATATATATAATACATAAGAGAAATATAAATAGAAAACCCATAATGAATATATTGGTGCACCATTAGTATCTTATTTACAGACCACAACCCAAAGGGGAAATAGGTATAGGAGACATGATGCTGTATAGTAGGAGGCGTTGTGCAAACCATGGGGTGATCAAGTCCATAGTATGCACAAGGTACCTCACCCCTCAAAACCAGTGTCGGGCTGATCAGACCCTATTCTGGCTTGGGATGTCTCCGGTTCTTTGGGTTGTTGGTTTAGCATATACACATCGCTATATACACAAGTATACAGATACACAGTTACAACCTATCTCTACAATCTGGCTTGCTTCATTCAACATGAAGTATCCAATTTGTACTGATTTTGAGTTGTTTGTTATTCATGTCAGATGCAACCCAGGTGTTTGAATTCACAGGCGTTTGCAGGGTCATTTTGACTTTCCCAATATTTGGCAGGTGAACCAGTACAGTCTGTCCTGGGTGTAGGGAGATTTTTTTCTTGTTGCAAGGCTTTCTTTGTTTCTCCTTTTCTTGAGTGGGTGATGTAGGAAAGAAAGCAGTTAGACGAGGACACCCGTTTACCCCCCATCTGTTATTTATGGTGATGACTGCATATCGCAACCTTTCATCCCATTTGGAGTCCTGTGGGCGGATAAGGCTTTTGATTAACCCATTAGTACGTTCCACTATCCCATTTGCTTGGGGATAGTATGGCATATGAAATGTCCATTGGATGCCTTCACTTCTCGCCCACTGTTGTACCAGATGTGAAGTGAAGTGAGTGCCATTATCAGACTGAATATGTGTAGGTTTAGGTAATACCCCAAATACCCTTTCCAGGAAGCGAACTGTATTTTCACCATTTGCTTTAGAAACAGCTTCAGCACAAGTTAGACCTGATACCACTTCTACCATCACAATGATATACTGTTTGTTACCTGATTTGCGGAAAGGACCTATGTAGTCCACTTGCCAAGTAGACCACAAGGACTTTCCCTCTCGAATATGCAGAGTGTCAGTTGTCAGTGGATGCTTCCCCAACCGAATCTTACACAGATCACATTCAGAAATGATTGTTTTACACTGTTCACGGGTAACAGGCCATCCCCTGGTTTGTGCCTCCTTATACAAATCAAAGATCCCTGAGTGACCCCTTTTACAATGAAGCCATTCAAGCAAGCGCTCCCACTCCTGATTTTCTTCTGCTGTTCTGATTTCCACTACATTGATTTTGGCCAGTTCATCAACATAGTTGTTCCACCTGCTGGCATCATTTTTCAGACTGGTCTGGTGAGCAGGAATCCACCCTACATGAAAGTTAGGATTTTTCTTGGCAATTTTTAGGATCTGTTGCCATTTTTCTTTCTGCCACACTGGCACCCTGTTAATCTCCCAATTGTTCTGTTCCCAGAAAGTTATCCATTCCACACAGCCCTTGAAGACCGAAAAGGAATCTGTGTAGATGTACACAGCGTCCTTGGCGGCCTTTTCCCGTACAAACACATTGAGAACAGCATCCAGCTCCCCCACTTGTGCACTGCCCTTATCATGATTTATTATGCGTTCAGCCATGGAAGGTTTGACTGCAGCAGATTTGAAGAACCAGGTTTTACCCTCTCTTCTGGCTGACGCGTCTGTGAACCAGGCATTAATCATTTCACTTTTGTATTCGGGGGCCTCCTTAATAGGACTGGGAGTTTTCATTGTTAACTCTTTTTCCTTCATGGATTCAATATGTTCCTGGATTTTTAGCTGTTTGTCCGGGCCTTCCTCTAGCTTGAAAAGACCAGAGTAGCACTCAATCTGGCTATACCATTTCCTGATTGTCCCCTTTTGGGATATACCCTCTTGTGAGGGTCTTACCCCTCACTAAGGGAAAATTGTCTCTCATAAAGAACTATTCACCTAGTAAAGGAGACAGGACTGCACCAGGACAAGCCTGGGCATGTCCAGGACAAGCCTGGGCAAGCCTTAGACCAAGGCTGCTGCTAAGCCCTGGATGGAACTCTTGCAGCTGGCTGGATAGCTATCTGATTGGCTGGAACTATATGTAAATGAACAGATTCAAAAGATGCGCCAAATCAGAAGGCTCCTAGGGGCTATAAAGAGACCGCTCGCGGGAGCTCTCTCGCTTTTCGCCGCTGGACCTCCCTGCTGCCCTGCTGCCTCGCTGCCCTGCCATCTACTGCCCTGCCGCCTCGCTGCTGCCCTGCCGCCTCGCTGCTGCCCTGCCGCCTCGCTGCTGCCCTGCCGCTGCACCCGCCTACCTGCACCCGTCTGTGCCGAGGAGGAGAGGTTAAAGAGCCACGGATCTCGGCTACGGAGGCCTATGAAAGTCCAGAGCCAACTTATGCCGCAGTGGCTGCAAGGCCACCACGCACCCCCCCCCGAACTTCGGGAGGACGGCGCGGTGACCGAGCCCCCACTAGAAACCAGACACCTTCCAGGAACAGGCCACACACTGCACGTGATCCCCAACCCTCCACGAGTTCTGGGTCACAAAATGGCGTCCGCCAGGGGCCCTTTGCACGGCTTAAAGAGGAAGCCTGATGCAAAGGCATACCCCCTGAACTTTTAACACGAAATTACAGTTACAGTCATCTCAAAGATTTGGTTGAGAAGTGGCCTGTGAACAATAACAATCAGGGAAACTAAATTGCCCTCCTTCTGCACCAAAACAAACTAAAAAGAAAAAGCAGAAGGAGAAAAACAAAACACAAAATACGATTGGCAATGATGAGCCAAACAATCCGGGAAAATCGTGGGAAGACATGCCCGAAAACAAAGATGACTGTCAACAAGAAAATAAATCAGATTCTAAACTCAATCAGCTTCCTCACAATTGGCAGCACATATTAAGACTAACTCAAAATTCCAAGGGTGACTTGGAAATCACTTGTAGTGTTGGTCCTAATAGGTACCCTGTGACATTTGTGGTAGATACTGGAGCACAAATATCCACACTCAGAAAAGATGATGCCCGAAAATGTGGAATCAATCCATCCCTAAAACCTATGCTTGTGAGTGGTGCATTTGGCCAGCCCACTCTCCAAAAGACTGCTAAAGTCTCTTTGAAATTACCAGACGAAGATAGTGTAATTAGAGCTGAAATGATAGTGGGTGACATCCCCTACAATTTGATGGGGATGGATATATTGCAAGGAAGAGCATGGAGAGATGATAAAGGCAACTTTTGGAACTTTGGTACACCCACTCTAAATGTGAGGCTATTACAAAAAGCTCCATGCCTGCCACAAAGCACAGTCACAAATGTAAAACAATATCCTCTTTCTAAAGCGGCAAGAGAAGGAATAAAAGATGTAATTGAAGATCTTAAAACTCGAGGAATTTTAATTGACACTCATTTGCCATATAACTCTCCAATCTGGCCTGTCAAAAAGTCCAATGGGAAATGGAGGCTCACTATGGATTTTCGCAAATTGAATGCTAATACCAACCCACTCACAGCTGCAGTACCCAACTTATCAGAACTGATTTTAGAGATACAAGAGGCAGCTCACCCTATAATGGCTGTACTGGACATTAAAGACATGTTTTTCATGATTCCAATTGAAGAGAAAGACCAGGAGAAGTTTGCTTTCACCTGGCAAGGAAACCAATACACATTTACCAGACTCCCTCAAGGATACAAACATTCTCCTACTTTAGCACATCATGCATTGGCGACTGAATTAGAACAAATAATCTCCAAAGCACCTAAAGATGTAAAAATTTACCAATACATTGATGATATACTAATTGGAGGGCCTGATGTGTCTAAAGTACAAGAGGTCTATAACAATATTATTGACCATTTGTCTGGCATAGGGATTGAAATCCCTGATGATAAAAAACAGCCACCTTCCCCGGAGGTGAAGTTCTTAGGTATCTGGTGGAGGAAAGGTACATGGAATATTCCTACTGATACAATTTCCAAATTGGGAGAGATCAAAATCCCTGATAACAAAAAAGAGCTACAAGAGATTCTGGGAACTTTGCAGTTTTGGCGGAAGCACATACCAGACCTTGCCATAATAGCAAGACCGCTCTATGATTTGTTAAAAAAGAATACACATTGGGAGTGGTCTCAGGTACACGATGAAGCCCTGCAACTACTGCTATTAGAAATACAGACATACCAAACATTAGGTCCAATTCATCCAAACGACCCTATAATTATAGAATGGGGATTTGCCATAAATGGACTCTCATATCATTTGTGGCAAAAGGGCCCCGAGGGAGCTACAAGACCAATTGGTTTCTTTTCGCAAACCTTTAAAGAAACAGAAAGAAGATACTCAATTTGGGAAAAAGGCCTATTGACTGTTACCACTGCATTGAAAGAGGTGGAGAAAATGGTTAAAAAACAAAAAATCATCTTGAGAGGCCCATTCAAAATTGTCAATCAGGTCACATCGGGAAAACCACCACCCGAGGGGGTCTCACAAAAGAATACAGTACGCAAGTGGTATTCTCAAATTGAATATTACTGTAATCTGTTCAATGTCTCTGAGGGTCCTGAAAAAAATTTAAAAATACAAGATCAGATTAAGTCCACTGAAAGGGATGATACACATTTGGCAGAAAAAATACCTTCCCCAATCAAAGAAGCTCCAGAATTCTCAGCTCAACTAAAGAATGTGTGGTTCACTGATGCATCCTCAAAAAGAGAGGGGAAAACATGGAAATTTCGCTCTGCTGCATTGAATGTAAATACTGGTGAACAAATAATCAATGAAAGTGAAGGAAGTGCCCAGGTGGGCGAATTAGATGCAGTCTTTAATGTCATTCAAAAGGAAAAGACTAATAAAGAACCTGTGTATATATATACAGATTCATATGCTGTTTATAAAGGTTGTGTGGAGTGGATCTCCTATTGGCAAGAAAATGATTGGCAGATCAATGGAATCCAGGTATGGCAATCAGAGAAATGGAAATTAATATTAGAAGCAGCTAAATTGCATTCCAAACTGCATGTAGGATGGATTCCATCACATCAATCAGACCTAACAAATGAAGCAGCTAAATTTAACAATGAAGTAGACGAATTGGCAAGACTAAACTTAATTGAAATCAGGAAAGCTGCAATTGAAGGAGAAAACTTGGAATGGAAAAGGTTACTCGAGTGGCTACACTGTAAGAGAGGTCACTCAGGTAACTACGACCTTTATAAAGAGGCACAAGCTAGAGGATGGCCTGTCACCAAGGAGGCATGCAAGACTATCATTTCAGCATGTGATCAATGTAAAATCAGGTTGGGACAACATCCTCTAACTCAAGAACAACTGCATATCAGAGATAATAAAAGTTTATGGGACTGCTGGCAGATAGATTACATTGGACCTTTCAGAAAGTCAAATGCAAAACAATATGTCATTGTAGCAGTAGAAGTAGTCTCTGGTTTGACCTATGCAGAAGCGCTTCCTAGAGCCACAGGTGAAAATACTGTATCTTTCTTAAAGAACTTATTCAGCATAATGCCAAAACCTAAGAACATACAATCAGATAATGGATCTCATTTCACTTCAAGTTTGGTGCAACACTGGGCTGAACAGGAAAACATTAAATGGACCTTACATACACCCTACTATCCTCAGGCGAATGGAATAGTAGAGCGTACTAATGGTCTTATAAAAGGTATTCTGAAGCCACAAGCCACACAGTGGGACAAAAGATTAAGTCAAGCCCTCACAGTTGTGAACAACCGATGGGGAGTGAACGGATGTCCCAGACTCAATGCCTTTTACCCAACTCCACCTACCAGCCAACATTCAAAGAATCACGGGGTGAGAGAGAAAGGAAAGCATAAGGATGGTTTTGAAACTGGACAAACTGTTTTGGTTAATTTACCTAATGTTGGGAGAGTTAAACTGATATTGGACATGCCACTGAATCAAAATACATGGAAAGCTAAAGATTACAATGACAAGCAGTATAAAATTAGTACTAAATGGATTCTGTGCATTGAATAACCTTTTATGTTCTAATATAATGCTTTTAATCCTCTCAGAAGATCGAGAAATCAAGAGTGACAACTAAGGGACTTTGCTGGAAACAGCTGTACACTGCCCACTCTTACTGACTCATTCAGGAAAACGGTATCATTGCAGTTTTATCATTGTAACAGTGTTTCAAGGGAAGACTGTCTTGTTTGCCTTGGCAGAGACTGCTCACCTCTGCTAAAGGAAAACAAAGAGAGCAGCTGTTATTTGGTGCAACCAAAACTGAGCACTTTGGAAGCACAGAATGCAGCCTGCTAACATAATTAAATACCCCTCATACTTGATTTTTACATCAGTAACACTGTTACAATGTATAAAACCTTTAACATCTGATTTAGTAAAGCTGCCAGGTCACAGTCTGATACACACATTGGAAAATGGTGATATCCCTAATCTGGACAACATGGCTAACAAATTATGCAAAAACACAAGGCATAGTAATTATAGACCATTAAGATATGGTCTAGGTAGAAAAATACCACCTTTGAGACATTGCATACTGTAACAAGTAGATAAACATAATTATTCAAAAGTGGTGTTCTTGAACATCACTGAAGTTTGTTATAGGTGATTAAAGTTGTGAGTTGATATACGTTCTGAAGTTACTGAAATTAAGTGGATTACAATGTCTTTCTTACAGGATAAGCTACAGTCAATGTTGTTTACATGTTATATAAATATTACGGTTCTGTATAATGTTTCATAGTTCTTTTGTGAGTCACGGGGTGAAGTGTGAGGGTCTTACCCCTCACTAAGGGAAAATTGTCTCCCATAAAGAACTATTCACCTAGTAAAGGAGACAGGACTGCACCAGGACAAGCCTGGGCATGTCCAGGACAAGCCTGGGCAAGCCTTAGACCAAGGCTGCTGCTAAGCCCTGGATGGAACTCTTGCAGCTGGCTGGATAGCTATCTGATTGGCTGGAACTATATGTAAATGAACAGATTCAAAAGATGCGCCAAATCAGAAGGCTCCTAGGGGCTATAAAGAGACCGCTCGCGGGAGCTCTCTCGCTTTTCGCCGCTGGACCTCCCTGCTGCCCTGCTGCCTCGCTGCCCTGCCATCTACTGCCCTGTCGCCTCGCTGCTGCCCTGCCGCCTCGCTGCTGCCCTGCCGCTGCACCCGCCTACCTGCACCCGTCTGTGCCGAGGAGGAGAGGTTAAAGAGCCACGGATCTCGGCTACGGAGGCTAGGTCTCCACCCGAGAATCCAAAAAAGGGGAAGCTTGAACTATACAGCTACTACTCGAGAGCCGGGCTTAAAGCAGGAGCGCTAAGCTCAGTATCTGCTAGCCCCACTGCCTCGAGAGCACCTAAAAGAACAGCGAATCTCCCCAAAGGCGCTCTCTCTCTCTCCCTCCTCCCGTCGGGGAAGACGCCCGCAGCCTGCCATCTGCCGCGAGCCGCTTTGCTATAGCGCAGCCCGCAGCCTTAAAGCCGCCGCTACAGCTGCCGTGAAGCCTACAGCCTGCCGTCTGCCGCGAGCCGCTTTGCTATAGCGCAGCCCACAGTCTTAAAGCCACCGCTACAGCTGCCGTGAAGCCTACAGCCTGCCGCCGCACCCAGAGCCGCTGCTGCCTTTGCTGTAAAGCTACAGACCGCCACGTGGAAGCCGCCATCTTGAAGCCGCAGACCGCCACGTGGAAGTCGCCATCTTAAAGTTACAGACCGCTTTGTGCAGCTTGCCGAGACTGTAAGATTTAATAATATTTCTTTTTCTGTCATTAACCGTAATCTTTCCCCGGGGTAAACCCACAAACGGCCCTCACTTCCACGCACAACGTCGACCCTATTGAGAGGGAAACCGCGTCGCGCTATACCAGCCCCCTCTATCATAAGTTTTCTTTCTTCAATCTAAACTCCCACACACATACACACCCCTTGCGTCCCACCTTCTAAATTTACCTCCTACACATTTGTAACTCCATTCAAACAGTTAAAACATATAAAATATAACTCTGTGTCTGGTCTTCATTGCGTGTGGACGTGTGTGCTCTCCTATTTAGGGCTTCTGGTATATCATACATTGGCGTCATTGCCATCCCCAAAATCAGGGGCGAATCCTAAATATATAAGGGCTAACCGCTCGAGCCCATCCGAGTCCAAGTCACCGCTTGGACCGGGACACCTCTGGAGGGGCTTTCCCAGACAGCACATGATTAACTACTTTGAAAGGACCCTGCAGTGTCACCTTTTGTTTTTTAACAATTTTACTGACCTCTGTTAGTGCTGTGCACACTGTTAGCAATCCCTTCTCCAGAGTGGAGTATCGTTTTTCTGAGTCCTTAAAAGATTGTGAATAGAAGCCAATGGGTCGTGTACTCCCACTAGGTCCCTTTTGCCAAAAGTGATATGACAAGGCACTAGCTGAAAATCCCCATTCGATTGTTATTGGATCCTCTGGGTGAAGAGGTCCCAGAGTCTGGAAGGTCTGTGCTTCCAGTATTAGCAGTTCAAGGGCCTCATCATGAAATTTGTTCCATTCCCAGTGATGATTCTTTTTCAAGAGATCATAAAGAGGCCGTGCTATAACAGAGAAATCAGGGATATGTTTTCTCCAATACTGGAGGGTTCCCAGCAATTGTTGCAATTCTTTTTTATTAGCTGGTACCTTCATCTGAGTCAATTGGGACACAGTATCGGATGGAATATTCCAGGTTCCCCCTTTCCACCTTATTCCCAGGAATTTTACCTCTTGGGATGGTGGTTGCCTTTTCCCTTCAGGGATTTCTAGCTGAATATCAGTCAGATGCTTAATTATAGCATCATACACGACTTTCACTTCTCCCTCACTCTGACCCCCTATCAGTATTTCATCTATGTATTGATAAACTTTCACTTTGGAATTGTTTTTGATTTCTGGAACATTTTCCAGTTCACACGCAAGTGCGTGATGGGCCAGCGTGGGTGAGTGTTTATATCCCTGTGGCAACCTCGTGAAAGTGTATTGGACTCCATCCCAAGTGAAGGCAAAATTCTTTTGGTCCTCGGTATCAATAGGGACCTGGAAAAACATGTCCTTAATATCCTGTGCTGGCAGCACTGGATGTGCTGCTTCCTGGATTTCTAGCACCAGATCAGCTATGTTTGGTACGGCTGCAGTGAGGCCTTCTGTATTGGCATTCAATTTCCTGTAGTCTAAAGTCAGTCTCCATTTACCATCTGGTTTCCTCACAGGCCAGACTGGGGCATTGTATGGTGAATGGCATGGCACTATTATACCTTTTTGTTTTAAATCAGCTATTACCTCCCTGATGCCATCCTTGGCAGCAACTGGAATGGAATATTGTTTTACTTTTGTTGTTTTGCTCTGTGGCAGACGTGGGGCACGTTGTAACAACTTTACTTCCAGTGTCGGTGTGCCAAGTGTCCAGTAGCGGCCTCGCTCATCTCTCCAGGCACGACCTGCCAAAATATCCAAACCTAACAAGTTAGGAACATCACCTACAATCATTTTGGTTCGGATGGGTTTGTCATCTCCTGGAAGGTGCATGGTGACCATAGCTGTTTTCTGTAAAGTAGAATTACCAAATGCTCCGCTTACACAAACCGATTTTGCAGAGGTGGTAATACCACAGTACCTTGCCTCCTCAGCATTCAATGTGGACATCTGGGCCCCTGTGTCTACAACAAAAGTAACAGGATAACGTTTTGGACCAACAGCACAAGTGAGTACCAGATCTCCATCCTTATTATACACGAGTCTTAATATGTTTTGCCAATCATGTGGGGGACTAGAATATTCCTGAATTATGGGGTTCCTGGATTCCTGATTTATGTGGAAGTCATGTTGACATTCTGTGCTAGGACTCTGTGTTTTACGCCTCCTCCGTCGCCTTTTTGACTTACTGATAGTAGCAGGAGGAGGGAATTCTAGTTTCCTGAACTACTGGACCTTCCCTGTGCTTGAGCCCGAGTTCTAGACTGTGACCGGCCTCGGGACCCAGTTTGTGATCGTGATCTGCCTCGGGTTTGTTCCCTTGTTCGGAAAGCATCAATCAGTTCCTTTAGGTCCTCATAGGGACAGGTTTTGGCTAGGAGTGAAGCTGGCACTCCCAATTGCCTGCCTTCCTCCTTAAGCCTAGCATAAGGCCCCTTGTTATCTTGTGTTGAGGAATGCTGTGTATCAAAGGCCTGTCTCCTGGGTGACTTCTGCTGTATTTTCTTCTGTCTATCCCTGTTTACCACATTCCAGCCACCCCGAGACCCCCCCTCTCCCAGACAGGGGAGGTCACGGGGTGACTTAGCAGCAACCTCAGCATAAGACAGTCGAGCAACCCCTTTGGGTGTAGAAGAGGAGGACTTAGAGTCCTCACATATCTTAGCGCAATCAATCAGGTTCTGGGCCAGGTCACCCCACGTGATCTGTAATCGTCCGGCTGCAATCTCCTCTCAACATTGCATGGCTTTCACCTGGAGCCCCCCAGAAAGCCCCTTAATCAACACAATCATTCTCCTCTCTTTTACCTGAAGGGACATGGGGCTTGCATGCTCTACTACCAACTCATGATCATAGATCATTTGGAGGGCAGCGGCCCTACGAACGCTTTCCATAATGTCAGTGGGGCTCCCTTTTAGGGCAATCGGTTCTCCTCGCTCCACCACCTCAGATTTACCTACATTCCAGGCTGCACGCTGCGTTAGAGACCATGGGTGATTTGTATTTCCGGTTAGTAACACCATTCCAGGTCCCCAAAAACCATCTGCCTCCCGTTCAGTCAACATGATATCGTCCCCTCCTGTGAGTGATACTCTCATGACATATTCAGCTTCTGTTTCTGAAGCCAGTCTGCTATATTTTTCTCTGAGTTTACCCAGATCAATAGGCGAATAGGGCTTTTCCTTTATCTCTGTATCTCTTTGTGCAGCCCCAGCTCTCTGGGTATAGGTAGTTAGCCTAACAGGCCGGAGCACCTTTTTTGCTTCCTGTTCTTCCTCCTCCCCCTCTCCATACCGGATCCCTGAGCCATATGCACTAGTGCCCAGAAACCCCTGCACGTTTCTCCCTCTTTGGCTTTCCCTTTCTTCCCCGACTTTGTGGGGCTCGTGAAAAGCGCCAATCAGTGCTAGCCTTTCTTGTAACATCCGGTCGATTTCCTGTTTTAAGAGGACATCGACAACCTTCTTTTCCTGAGGGGGAGCAGGGGGTGGAGGAAGAGGAAGAGGTCCCTGTTGGAGCTGCTGCAATGTTATGTTCTCTTGCTGCAATTTCGAGATGTCTCGGTTCTTTGCCCTGACATCCCTCTCCATGCTCTCCAATGCCTTTAACATCTTTGCAAGTTCCCTCTGCAGGTCAAGCAGCTTCCCTTCGTATTCTGCTCGCATATCAGTATGATATTTTTTTAACTCCCTGTATTTCCTTTCACGCTCCTTCAGTTCTCCCTGTAGCTGTGTAATCTCTTGTAACCACTTCTCGTCTCCCTCGTTCTGCTCCTTCTTTCGTCTCGCCCCTGTATCTTTCTTCCTCAACTGCGTTTCCTGCTGTAGTGCCTCAAACTCCTGCCTCAGGGTCTTTAGCTCCTGCCTCAGGGGCATCATCATATCCAACATCAGCCGTTCAAAGTCACGGGAAAAGGGGTATGTTCCGGGTGGCTGTGCCAAAACCTCAGCATACGAGGGGCGAGACAAGTCCGCCGATGGCTCGGGGTAGATCGGACTGCTAGGAACACTAGCGCCCGTTGGAGTCACCGCCCCCCCCGCAGGGCTGCCTGACTCAGCGCCAGACGCCTCCTCCGCAGAAGCATCTATATCAATTAGCGCTTCGCTTGTTTTGTCCTCCATTCTCACTATCACTGCGTCTGTGTGCAGGGGCTACAACAGACCCTCGAATCCTGCCGACTACGCCAATAATGTCGCTGACCGAGATAGGTAAAGCCGCAACTCACACCCCCACCGCAGGGGATCGAGAGCTGAAGACCACTCCCCGTCACACCCACAAACAACGCTTAAGAATCAATAGATTTATTAAAGGCACTGAGGGTTTGGCAAGTCTGATATCAACTAACACACAGGGTCTATCTCTGTATCTATATCCACACCTATATATCCATATACCAACAGCTATACAACTATACATCTATATACCAATAACAACACACACAGAAAACAAGAGAGAACCTCCCCCCTTCCCCCTGTTCCCGTTCCCGGACAGGGATAAGAGGGAAAGCCTGGAGAGAGCCTTTGGGAAATAGAAGAATATGGGAAAAGAGAAGTGAGTGTCTGGTATGTGTGAATATTATGTAGGAATGTTAGTAAGATGTCCGCAATTCTCACCACCGGGGTACGGCCGAAGCCACGTCGGGATCCACGTCCTTTCCCTTGAGACTCCAGGCAAACGGTCCGCTCGGTACGTCCACACGCCAACAACCACAGGGAGCAGCGCCGTAACGGCACGGCAGCCTCCGCAGTGGTACCCTCACCGCGGCGGCTGGATCCGTCCGTGTTCGCAGAGCGCGCGTCTTCTTGCTCCTCCCTTCTTTTTCCAGTTCCGGCCCCGCCGTGCCTCCTGGGAGTTGTAGTCTGTAGTCTGTGCGCATGCGCCTGGTACCTCTGTCCTCTCCCCACGAGTGCCGGGGGGGCACATCGCCAGGACTGGTCAGTGAATGTCGCTGGATTAAAGGCCATTATAGAGTCCGTCTCCCACAACTGGCCACTGCCCTTGGTGAGAATCGGAGTCTGAAGGGAGAAGCTGACGATTTAAAAGGTCAAATTGTGCAGCTTGAAGCTTCTTTAGATGCTGCCAAGGAACAACTTGCAAGTGAAACCTTACAGAAGGTGGATCTTGAAAACCGTTGTCAGAGTCTCATTGAGGACATGGAATTTCACAAAAATATGTATAAGAAGGAAATTAGTGAAACGAAAAGGAAACATGAAACTTCCTTGCTTCAGCTTGGTGCTTCTGGAGGTCGTGCTGAATGTCAACAAAAACTGGCCCAAGCTCTTGGTGAAATACGACAACAGCACGATGCACAACTGAAGCTCTACCAAGAAGAGCTTAAGCAGTCTTACTCTGCCAAACTTGAAAACGCTAGACTTGCCTTTGAGAGGAGTGAAGTCGCAGCTAAACAGTACGAGAAGAACTGAGTCAAAGTCAGATGCGAATTGAAAATCTATCTTCCCATGTCAGCAACCTTCAGAAACAGTCTAGAGAATGGCAAAAGAGAAGTGAGTGTCTGGTATGTGTGAATATTATGTAGGAATGTTTGTAGGAATGTTAGTAAGATGTTCGCAATTCTCACCACCGGGGGTACGGCCGAAGCCAATCCCTGGTCGGGATCCACGTCCTGTCCCCTGAGACTCCAGGCAAACGGTCCGTTCAGTACGTCCACACGCCAACAACCACAGGGAGCAGCGCCGTAATGGCACGGCAGCCTCCGCAGCGGTACTCTCACCGCGGCGGCTGGATCCGTGTGTGTTTACAAAGCGCGCGCCTTCTTGCTCCTCCCTTTCTTTCCCGGTTCCGGCCCCGCCGTGCCTCCTGGGAGTTGTAGTCTGTAGTCTGTGCGCATGCGCCTGGTACATCTGTCCTCTCCCCACGAGTGCCGCGGGGGCGCATCGCCAGGAATGGTCAGTGAACGTCGCTGGATTAAAGGCCATTATAGAGTCCGTCTCTCACATAATGAAAACAAGATTTTTTCATAATAAAATATGGTATTGATAAGAGAAAGCAGGTCCCAGGTGTGTGAAAAGCTGCAAGGAGCACACACACAGAACTCTGACACTGCATCCTGCTTTAGGTCTAAGTGATTTCCCAGGACCTCAGCATTTGACAGGAGTGAATCCTTAAAAGGGGAAAATGCCATAACTGTAAACTGTTAAAAAGGAGACAACTGGTGCACTGCAGGTACCGACTGCATGGCATTGATTTTTAACCTGCACTCTGAACTGCTTTTAAAGGGCTATGAAAGATAGCAGGGAAAAACACATGTACACATAAGACTTCTAAGAGGATAGACTTCCAATAGAAAATGTTTAGGGGGTCCACCAACTAGATTAAAAAAATCCAAAGTCACTCTTGGATTTTTTTTTAAGTGACTCATAGTGTTAAAAAATAGTATTCTTACTAAATAATTGTAAAGGTTCAAGGAGAAAAGAAAGGGGTTTGAGAGGTTAACCCCTCCTCTTTTTGGTTTTACTTGATACCTGTTGAAACCCCCCCACGGGTAGTACACACTCTCGCTCAAAAGGGAATGAGGACACTGAGTGAAGGTTTCTGTGTGTTGTTGCTTTATAGACAGAACAGAGGTGTACAAAATGTAAATATAATGCAAGCCACAGATAGTGCAAAAGATAGGGAGAAGATTATTATAATAAAGGAAAGTGATTTGGAGCGCGTTGCAGTTCCCCCTCGGAGGGGTCGCCGTTGTGCGTGTGAGAAAGGGCCACCCACCACCCCCCAGGGAGAGAAATCCCTATAGGAAACAGGAAAGATTTGCGAATGGGGTTCTTACACTCCCGGCGCGTTAAATGTGGCGGCAGCGGCGGCTCTTGGGCGAACTTCAGTGGCTGGTGATGGGCGTTTAGCAGGCGGATGGGCTGGAGGGCAGCAACATGCACCACGTGGGCGGCAGCGGCGTGGCAGCGCTCGTGGCTCAGGCGGCGGCGCGCGGCAGTGCTCGACGCTCGGGCGGCGGCGGCGGCTCGGCTCGGCGGCTCGGCTTTTCCCGGTTCGGGGTCGGCTCCTCTCGGCTCGGCTCTGCCCGGCTCCAGTGGAGCTCCGGTCGGTTTGGGTGTTGCTCGGGCGGGTTTTCGGCTCCGGTGCAGCTCTGATTGGCTTGGGTCTCCTCCTCTGTTCTTTGGGAGCAGGCAAGGATCTCAGCTCTCTGCTCTTAAAAGAGCAGTAGGATTTCAGCCCTCAGCTCCCTCGGGTTCCACGAGGATCCAGCAGCAGAGTGGCGTGGATTAATGTATGCATCAGCACCTAGCCACAGTGCGCCTATATAAATTCCCTTCCTTTATAATTAACGAAAACAGAGAAGGAGGAGTTAATACTTTATCACAACTCCTTCCTTTTATCACCAATTTGAAACTAGTTATCTGCAGAAACAAAAATCCGACTTTGGCTCTTTAAAGAGCTACAAATAGGTAAGATCTCTATGTCAGAGAATGCAATATAATAAAGTACAACAGTCCAAAATAGCTCCCACACTAGCACATGCAACGTGCAACACATAAATCAATAGATAAAAATCCATCTCCATTAAAAAAAAAAATTGTATCTTTTTAAAACCCATTTTGCATTTTTTTAGTGAACTTTGTCTATTAAACTAATGGCCCATACAGTTGGAATAGACACAAGGAAAAGAGAGAAAGAAAAGAAAACAGAACTGCACATTTGAAGGAGGAAGGAAGGATTGTAAAATACTCATCTGTCAGAGAGACAAATTTCTGAAGCCCCTTAGAGACTTGGAACATCTCAGGGAATACAGAGCAGCAGGTAGAGTGCTGCTGCAGATATTAATGATACTCTTAAGAGGGAGGATATAATTCAATTTTTATATTTCTAATTTTATGATGTATAATCAAATTGCACACACAATATATGCTTTATATAAAATTTTAAAAAAAGGGTATCAGAAAAATAAACATGGAGCAGAGCAGCATCAAAATTGATAATGAACTTAAGACACTGTACCTGTGACTTGCAAGACTTGTAAGAGCTTAAAAATTCTATAACTATTCAGTTGCTTCAAGGTTTTTCAGTCATTTAAGGACAATTCTAGAAGAAACACTCCTTCTTTCTGCCTGATAGATGAAAACAGTTCTAATTTTGGATGAGGGAAAATGTCAATTGAGGCATGTTTTCTGTAGTTGTAACTGACAGAACCAGATAGAACTTTAAATAAAAGGTTATTAGAACCATATTACAGTAATGTGAACCAAGACCCACCTCAGGTACTTTTTCTCAGTGACTTCTGGTAAGACAATTCAGCTGAGCACTTCTGAAAATCCCATCTCTGATTTTCAAATAAAAGCTTTGCTCTAATAGCATGTTTCATTGAAACATCAAGATTATTTTGTTCAAACGTGGCTGCCATTCTCCCCATTTTATATATGGGATAAAGGATAAACAGTTAAAAACAAGTAGCACAGAATCACAGTGAAGTTGTAACATCTTCAAGCTCAGCCCTGTGCTCTATTCACTCACCTCAGTTTCTAAAGATCTTTTAACTATTTATTAACATGCTTTGCTGAATGATTATAGAATTAATTCTCAGTTGTAGTTAAATGTATATATTTTTACTCAGCTCTCAAGGGGACTTGAGAGTTCGTGGATTTTTGTATGGAATTTGAAGAAACATTGAAGAAAGCCTTCTCAAGGTTTCCTATGTCCCAAGATAAGTATTCATTTTACTAGGTCATAAATTATGTAAAATTCTGTTATTAAAAAAAACACTGCACCCTCAGGTGAAGAATATATTTGCAGTACTAGCTGTAAACAAGATAGGAAAAAAGAATCTTTTAGGCATCATTTAGCTCAATTTTCCAGCTAGTTAAATGTGGTATATCATAGGATCAGTTTCACAAGTGTTTTCTGTCTAGCTGAACAAGTATGTCGCATGCTGTCATACAGGTCCTAACATTTCTTTGAGTTGCCAGCATTTGGCAAGTGAAAAAAGTTTAAAAACTTTCCTATTAATAATTATAAATAAATCACAACATACACTTCTCTATAATTCAAAAGAGAAATTGATGTACATTACAATTGAATACACAGAAATGAAAGCATTACCTCTCCTCCTGTGTAAACCCTCTAGATTACGAGTTTTCTTGAGCTGCTTCTTGGCACTGACTAGCTGACTGCCGTCAAACAGATGTGCTGTTGGGACACTGGAAGAGTGCTGGACTCCCTTCTCCTCACTTTGATGTTTAACAAAGGTGGTGCTTTTCACTAAAGATTTAGTGTCATCTTTGGAGGGCAAAGGTGCAGGCAGAGGTGGAGGTGGTGGAGGCAAAGGGGGGTGGAAGCAGTACTACAGTAACAGTCTCTGGTTGAAGCTCATTACTGGTGAGTGGAGAAGTACTTGCATGAGGCAGTTCAAAGGTAACACCATTGGGAGGTAACGAGATATCTTGAAGTTGTTCTAAGCTTGTAGATTCCTGCATTTGCAAAGGCTGAACTGCATTTTCCAATTCCACCTCTTCACTTTTCTCTTGGATTTGTATGGTTGCTGGCAAAGACTGAGGCTGATATACAGAGGACACTGAGCTGGCTGCACATTTTCTTCTTGCATGAGCCAATCGTAGTCTGGTTGATTTAAGTATTACTTGCCCAGGGTACCACTAAAGTGAATAAGTTCTTCACAATTAGATAAGTACATGCAACGCACTATTTTAGATACTAAGTACTTGTCATTAGAGTTTACCTTTCTGACAAGTAGAATTCATCTACTATTTTAATTCATTTTGCTCTGGGCATAAAAACAAAGCAAATATATCCTCACCTTTATGCAAAAATGATCCGTTTTCTGAATTTTTATTCTTGGTTAAGCCATATTTTACATGTGATTGGTCTAGTCAGGGATACACATGGGTTAAAGTTAGGATGTAACTAAGAACCAGATAGTACATTTGAAACTGTTTTTTTCTGAAAACTAAAATTCAAAATTCCCTCGTGCTTCCCTTTTCTAAAACTGGTCAGTGGCGTGCTCTTCATCAAAGTCCTCTCTGACCTAATATGCTGGCCTTAGATGTGAATCATACTGCTTAAAAAGGTATCTCTTTAAAATATCAAACATTTTGAGACTTTCCAAACTGTTTTTAATTTCTTTCTTAAATTGGCTGCTTCAATATCTCTTTTCAAATTAGCTTCATCCATAGCCATTTTTATGTAAAAGTAAAATCTGCTTCTGAAATGCAGGTCTAAAACATTTTAGACAATTGTGGCAGGCCTAAAGCAATATAGATCATATCAATACAAATGTGCTCATACATAAAGTCAGTTCATTAACAGGTGCTGGTTAAAATAAGTAAAGTTGCTTTAATTTACAGAAGCTATGCAATTCAAAACCCTTGCAAACAATAAGGATATGAAGAGTGTACTACTACGCAAGACAGCTGTCCAGTAAAGAAACTTCTCATACCTATATTTTTTTTATGTATTCAGCAAAACAACAACAAAGTCTTCACCAATACAGTCTTTGTTTTCTTGCACTTTCATCCCTCTCCTTATTCTCTCCCCTTCATTTCATCTTGAATCCATTTTCTGAGACTTACATTGTAATAGGAAAGGACAGATACTGGCAGGTGTTACTGCAATCAGTGGAAGTGGGGGTATGACAGATGGTAATGGTCTTTGTGTGGGAAATAGCATTTAGATTATACTTCTTTTTGGAAAGTTTGCTATGTGTCTTGTCAAAATGTGTAGATATGACAGCAAACAGAAGCTTATTATGGCACACAACAGAGAAATTTATTACCACCAATGTGATATTTTGTTGTAAAATTTCCAAAGAACAGTTAACTATAAAATGACAGAGAATAGCTAATAGCATAGTATAGTCCTGGAATGAGTGAAAATTTCTTTTGCAGAATAAATTGGTGGAAAAGAACAACTCTTCTTCTGTTACCTGTTTAAACATGCAAAGTCTGTCCAGTGTTTTCTGTCGTTCCTGATCAACCCAGGAGCTCTTTCTTTCCTCTTCATCTTGTAGTTGATCTCGCTTCTGAAAAAAATATATGGAAAACATAAAAATATTGCATCCAGTGTTATGGTCAGCATAATAAAAAATAATTGAATTAAAATAAATCTACCAATCATTAGGAATTACCTAACAATCTATTTTTCAAATAAACACGTTTCTGACCTTCAAAACTTTGCCTTTGTCTTCCCCTTAAAAAAATGTTATGCATTTCATGTTTTATATCCTTGAAGAAATACAAAGCTCAGTAAAGAAGGATTTCAGTCTGGAACTGGAGCACTTAAAGACTGGAACTTTTTAACTTGAAAGATGAAAAATAACTACAGATGTAACAGAATATTATACTGAAAAAAAAATCATCATCAATTTAATATTGTATAAATTAGCCAGACTGGAAACCAGTATTCATTTTATCTCATTCCATAAACAAAATGACAGTTCTAATTGCAAGGTTGCAAATTTAAAACAAGCAATATTAAAATTTTTATAGTGTAAGAAATCACAGAACTCAGCACCACAAAGTTTTGAAGCCAATATTGAGCAAATTAAGTAAACATTTTCATTATAATTTACACTAATAAACTTAAGTTTTGTATTTAGTTAAAGCTGTCATAATTTAATCCAGCTTGATTTTCTGTAATTTTAAATAAAGGTTTTAACATCTTCCTTGCAGCTAAGACAATTATATTTGTTCTTGTTTGGGGATCTTATCTCAGTGAAAACACACGTTTGGATCCACCACCTTTAAATAGTCATCCATTTTCACAAAACTTCAGCAAAGTTACTACATTTTCGAAACAAAACACTGCACTTAAGTCAAATTTATTGAAAGTGGACACTAGTTATCAGATGGCAAAAGTCACTGTATGCATAAGTTCAGAAGTTATCAGGAAAAGTGATAGAACAGATGACTATAAAGAAAACCTCCTGAGCAGAAACAGCAGCTTTAGTTCTTAAAATACTCACAGCATTAAGTATTGCTTTTAAAATATTAAGATCATCATAATTTAAAAAAAATATGTCCTTTATAAAGGGCCAACTACTGTGATTTCAAGGGATATAAGTATAGATGTGTTAGGGAGAGGAAGAGAAGGACATGTCTGAAAGATGGTAAAGACAGGAAACAGGAGAAGGAGGACTAGAAGCATGTGGTGAGAAGAAAATAACTGAGCAATGGGGCAAAGAAGTTAAAACAAGCATAAAGAAAATATTATAGCAAGAAGAAAGGATTGTTCTCCTACCAGCATACCTACATGTTTCATATGTAATCAGATCAAAATTTTCCTGAAGCAGTTTTAAACGTCAGGGGTTTTTTTGTTTTGTTTTTTTTGGGTTTGGTTGGGGGGGGGTGTGTTTGGGTTTTGGGGTTGTTTGGTTTGTTGGGTTTTTTTTAAACAAGAATAGTGAAATTGCAATTCTTATTTGGTTTCAGGTTTTGACATGTTTGAAGTTAACTTTTCAAAATTATTCATGAAAACCAGTGGCTGAAAACCTATTTTATAATAATAGAAATTTTCTGGTAAATTGTTAACAGAAAAAAGGAGAAAAAAAATTAGCCTAAAGTTATTAATAAAGTGCAAGTGGGCAACTCCATTCAGTAAATAATGAAAAAGCCCTGTAGTGTTTCAGAGACAAAAAAGTTCTTCAGCTTTGTCATCTTATTTTTAAGAGTGATAAATGGACTGTAATCCACATAGCAAATTCCTTTGCCTTGTTGTAAGAACTGAAAAAAATCTTTTTCTAACTTCCTGAAAGAATATGCCAACATGTGCAGTCTTTCACAAGTAGCCTTTTCATAAAATAAATTATGCAGCTGTCTTCCTGAACAAATGTATCAATGTTAAAAATGTATAAGGCTGAAATAGAATCACTTTTGCTAATCTAATGGAAGCCTGAATTAAAAAGAATTGGATTTCAATGCATCTTTGTCAGTTATCTTTATTAAGTATTGATATTATATCAGCTCCCAAGACCTAGCCCAGTATTTGAATATTCTCTAAGATAAAGTCTATCACTAGATAAAATCTAACACAAAAGTCAGATTAGCTAGCCTATTCTCTGCGATGAGACTGTGCAGAGAATCGTGGAGAAAATAGCTGTAACTACATACTTTATAGAACACAACTCAAGTGATTTATTTTGTAGAGAAAATAAAAATAACAAACAAGCTTATTAGGATTCAAGAATAAACGTGTATGGTTTCTTTACTCATTTCAGCATATCTGACACTGTACTCACATGTCTGGAATCATCTATGTGCTCATGATAACAAACTGCATGAAGCCTAACCCTATCAGTAATAACTTAGACTGTGAATGAATTGTTTTATTCACTTGGGTTTCATGTCATCCTAATACAGCTATATACTCCCCCTTACCAGCATAATATGATACAGAAATCCACGGTCCAAAGGTCTAGGATACACACCATCTTTTTAAAGCAGCTATCACTCTGAATGCTCTACTAATTAATGTATAATGAGGAATGCAAGCTATTAACTAGAAGTTAAACTCAACAGCAGAAAACTCAAACTTACTAGCTGAACAGTATGGTGTATTTTGTATTCCTCACTCTGGTGATGTTGCTGGATCTTTTCATTATGCTTTGCAATACAGATCTCCTGTAGAGACATAAAATGTTATCTATAAAATATAAGCATCAAATATCAAGTTACAGTGTATATTGTCACATTTAGCAAACAGCACTAATAATTAGAAAAAGAAAAATTACAAAGACCATCTCAGATGAGCTAATTTAATCAAGCTAATTTAGCTTACAATAAAACCATAAAACGGAAACAAATCCAAGACAAATGAACCCAAACCTATTACTTTTAACTGTCAAAAGAATATATACGAGTAACAGCTGCTTGAAAAGTTTATTCTACAATACCAGTACAAAAGTGGCAAGAAGTACTGAATTGTCAAATACTTCATAAAGCTGTTGTGCAACTTAATGTATTTGTATACATGGATAATAACTAACTCTCGAATAAACTATGTATTTCTGTTTAGGCAACAAGGCAGCTTCCCATTTACAACTGTCAGTCCATTATTTGTATGTACAATTTGCAAGCACAAACATTAATAAGCTGTTAGAATTTTATGCATGCACAAACAGGTTCACTTATTATACTGAGTTCACGTCTGTAAAGTCTGGTTTAAAAACAAGCATTTATTACATTGCCTGCGAATAAGAACAAGTTAAAAGAAAAGAGGATGTTACAGTAGATGACAGGAAGAAGCATGACACTCAAAAGATAAGGTAGATTATATAAAAATAACTGAATTAAGCATCATTTACAAAGAAAAGGTATGTGCAGCAATAGTAGCAGTAGTGAAGACACAGACAAACTCACAGGACAATACTAAGGGCCAGGAAATCAGACAGTATGGGCAATGAAAGTAGGCCCAGTACAAGCACCAGACAGAGCTAGAATAAGGCAAGATGTGCAGTCAGAAACAGGACTCATGGCTGTGTAAGGGGGGGGCAGTGTTATGAAACAGCTTGGAGCATGACTGCAGCTAGAAGAACACAAAAGTGATGGGCTTTCCAGGCATAGAATAATAGAATGGTTAAGGTTGGAAGGGACCCTAAAGATCATCAGGTTCCAACCTCCCTGCTATGAGCAGGGACACCTAACACTAGATCAGGCTGCAAAAGGCCTCATCCAACCTGGCCTTAAACACTTCCAGGGAGGGGCCATCCACAACCTCCCTGGGCAACTTATTCCAGAACCTTACTACCCTCATGGTGAAGAAATTTTTCCTGATGTCTAACCTAAATCTACCCTTGTCGCGGACCGAGATAGGTAAAGCCGCGACCCACACCCCCACCTCAGGGAATCGAGGGCTGAGGACCGCTCCCCGTCACACTCACAAACAACGCTTAGGAATCACTAGATTTATTAAAGGCACTGAGGGTTGGGCAAGTCCGATATCACCTAACACACAAGGTCTATCTCTATATCTATATCCACACCTATATATCCATATACCAACAGCTATACAACACTACATCTATATACCAATAACAACACAGATAGAAAACAAGAGATAACCTCTCCCCTTCCCCTTTCCCCTGTTCCCGTTCCCAGACAGGGATAAGAGGGAAAGCCTGGAGAGAGCCTTTGGGAAATAGAAGAATATTGAAAAGGAGAAGTGAGTGTCTGGTATGTGTGAATATATGTAGGAATGTTAGTAAGAAGCCTCAGAATGTAGTTCGCAATTCTCACCACCGGGGCACGGCCGAAGCCAATCCCTGATCGGGATCCACCTCCTTTCCCTTGAGACAGTCTGTTCGGTACGCTCACACGCCAACAACCACAGGAAAAGGCGCCGTATAACCTCACGGCAGCCTCCGCAGCGGTACGCTCACAGCGGCGGCTGTATCCGTATGGTATTCACAGAGCGCGCGCCTTATTGCTCCCCTTCCGGTTCCGGCCCCGCCGTGCCTCCTGGGAGCTGTAGTCTGTGGTCCTGTGCGCATGCGCCTGGTACCTCTGTCCTCTCCTCACGAGTGCCAGGGGGCACATCACCAGGACTGGTCAGTGAATGTCGCTGGATTAAAGGCCATTATAGAGTCCGTCTCTCACAACCCTCTTTCAGTTTAAAACCATAACGCCTTGTCCTATCACTACACACCCTGGTAAAAAGCCCCTCACAAGCTTCCCTGCAGACCCTCTTCAGGTACTGGAAGGCCACTATAAGGTCTCCCCAGAGCCTTCTCTTCTCCAGGCTGAACAACCCCAACTCTCTCAGCCTGTCTTCATAGCGAAGGTGCTCCAGCCCTTTGATAATCTTTGTGGCCCTTCTCTGGAGCCTCTCCAACATCTCCATCACGGAAGTCAATCCTTTGGTTTCCTTTTTCTCTCTCTTTTTCTGCTTACTGTCGCTTCTATTGCCCTCTCTTTGGCTCTCTCTTTTTTTTCCCATTTTTTTTCTTCATAGCCGACATCTGAGAACCCTGTCCGTGCACCTGGACACTCCCCCGCTTCAGCTGGGAGTCACCAGGAAGAAGAGTTGCTGTGAGAGTTGCTGGAGGAGGAGAAAGGGGATCGGGTGTTGCACATCCCTTTATTAAATATATATATTCCCTTATCACTAATAATTAAAATCAATCTGTTTCACTTTTCAAACCAGAAAGCCTCTCTTTCTCATTTTTTCTCCCTCTTTCCCTACCTTGAGGGAGGGGGGGGGATCGAGAGCATTTTTGTTATTGGTTTGACTGCCAACCTGGAGCTAAACCGTGACAATAATTCATTGGCGAGCCAGGAAGGACCTGAATGGACAACATGTCTACTGAAAGTATGGATAGGTTGAAAACTGAACAGATAACTTTTGCACCCGACATGCAGTCATACATGTCTTATGTGGCCGGGATACTACTGCTTAGTGTATCTGTTCTTGTTATTGTTCTGTGGTTTATTGATAAGACTATAGCCATAATCAACCGTGTAATAACCTATTTAGTGATAACAGGGGTCATGATATTGATCTGTATAGGGATACTGTCTGTGTGCAGTGTGAATGTGCATGTGGATAGGAAGGTCTATGTTGGTAATGGCAGACTCAATTTTGCCTTTCCACTCCCACTCAGACTGAATATCCCAGCTCTTGATCTAAACAGCATAGTTTCACTGGGGATGCTTCTGCTGAATGCTTATAGTGTTCTGTGGATGCGTAGAGTGAGGTGTTGTTCCACTCACTGCCAATCCCTCACAAGCAGTGCTTCTTCCACTGCTGTTACTGCTGCCACTGTTGCTGCTGCCACCCATTATGCTGCTACCACCACTGCTGCTGCTGCCGCCACTACTGGCGCTGCTACAAAAGCAGCTGCTTCTGCAAAGATTAAGCCCACTCCCATTCGATTCAAATGAGTCAGAGTTAATCCTGTGACCAGGGGCAAAGTAAAGGCAAAAAATCCTTATTCCTGCTTCCGTCTGAAATATCCAGTTTCTTCAAGCACTGTCAGAAGACGTAACTGAGGAAGCAGATGATTCTAAAGGAGATGATGGAACAGGCCTTTCTAAAGAAGATGGAGGAGCAGGCCTTTCTCAAGCAGATAAGGATGACCACCTGCTACAGCCTTTCTCCCTAAAGGAATTGCGTCTCATGAGAAAGGACTTTAGCCGCAATGAAAATGAGGGGCTTCTTTCCTGGCTGCTCTGATGTTTTGATGGTGGAGCCGACACCTACACCCTGGACAAAAGAGAAGCCAGACAGTTGGGATCCCTGGCTAGAGATGCTGGTATTGATAGAGCAATGGGTGATAAGACAGGAAATATCACCCTGTGGAGCCGCCTTCTTTCAGCAATACAGAGCAGGTAACCCCATAAGGGTGACATTGACCCATGCCGAAGCAGAGCGCCCACTCTTGAAAGAGCCATCGCATATTTGAGAGTATTACCACTGCGAGAAGTGATCTACGACGACCAAGGGTTTCTAAATCCTGATGATGTCATGTGCGACATGCCCATGTTCCGGAGGTTTGAGCAGGCTGTACCAGCAACACATGCCCATATAATCCCCTTCATGGGATGTTTTGATGAATTCAATAGACCAACGGTGAATGAATTTGCTTTCAAAGCACAGCAGTATGGAGATATGTTTTCTGATTATTGTCAGTTCCACACCTCAGCCATTGAAAAGGTGACTGACAGAAGGAATCTGGACAGATGGGAAGGTAAACCCCAGTCTTTTCCTATACCCCAGTATCTCCCTAAGGACAACAGGGCTCGTGTTGCAGCCATCAAGAGGAGACGCCCTGCTACGAGACATCAATGAGAGAGACGGGACCCACTTTGATGTCACCTGTGATTCCTCTTGCGTGATTCTTACAAAGAGGATATGAGAACCTGGGATAACAAACCCACTGATATTCTCCAGCTACGTGTACAAGAGCTGCTAGGTAGAAAAGATGCAGTAGATGGTTCTTCCTGGAAAAAGGCAGCTCCGATTTCCAGCAACCAGTCTTTCAACCAAGATGGTGCATCGACATCTACGGGTCAGTATTAGAGGTGCCCTGCCTCCAGCCAGGGGGAGGAGAGGGACAACTGAATTTATTGGACTGTGTGGATTCGGTGGCCTGGCACATTGGAACCACAAAGATATAAAGCCTTTGTTGACACTGGTGCACAGTGCACCTTAATGCCATCGAATCACAAGGGGACAGAGTCTGTTAATATTTCTGTAGTGACAGGAGGATCTAAAGAACTGACCATTGTCGAAGCCGATATAAGCCTCACTGGCAATAAGTGGCAGAAGTGCCCTATTGTGACTGGCCCAGATGCTCCTTGCATCCTTGGAATAGACTATCTCAGAAAAAGGATATTTCCAGGACCCAAAAGGGTATCGGTGGGCCTTTGGTATAGCAGCTGTAGAGACTGAGAACAGTGACTACCGTGGCCTGAATGAGGTTACACCACCACTCATTGCTGCTGTGCCGGACATGCTAGAACTTCAGTACGAGCTGGAGTCGAAAGCAGCAAAATGGTATGCCACTATTGACATCGCTCATGCCTTTTTCTCTATTCCTCTTGCACCAGAGTGCAGGCCACAGTTTGCTTTCACCTGGAGGGGAGTCCAATACACCTGGAATCGACTGCCCCAGGGGTGGAAACACAGCTCAAATATTTGCCATGGACTGATCCATGCTGCACTGGAGAAGGGTGAGGCTCCAGAACACCTGCAGTACATCGATGACATCAGTGTGTGGGGGGACACACCACAGGAAGTCTTTGAGAAAGGTAAAGAGATAATCCAGTTCCTTTTAGGAGCTGGTTTTGCTGTCAAAAGGAGCATGGTCAAAGGACCTTCACGAGAGATCCAGTTCCTGGGGAATTAGATGGCAAGATGGACGTCGCCAAATTCCAGTGGACGTGATTAACAAAATAGCAGCTATGGCCCCACCAGCCAACAAAAAGGACACTCGAAACTTTTTAGGAACAGTCGGTTTTTGGAGGATGCATATTCCTGAGTATAGTCACATCGTGCAACCTCTTTACAAGGTGACCTGGAAGAAGAATGACTTTGAGTGGGGTGCCGACCAACATGATGCTTTTGAGAAGATTAAAGACAAGATTGTGCATGTGGTAGCCCTTGGACCAATTGGAACAGGTTCACATGTCAAAAATATACTCAATACTGGAGCTAGGCACAATGTTCCTACATGGAGCCCCTGGAAGAAAGCACCAAGGGAAACTCGTGGTCGTCCCCTGGGATTTTGGAGTAGGAGCTACAGAGGTTCCGAGGCCACTTACACCATAACTGAAGAGGAAATACTGGCAGCATATGAAGGAGTTGGAGCTGCTTCTGAAGTGATTGGTACTGAGGCGCAGCTCATCCTGGCGCCCCGATTACCGGTACTGCACTGGATGTTCATGAGTAATGCTCCTCCTATGCATCATGCCACTGATGCTACCTGGAGTAAATGGATTGCTTTAATCTCCCAGCGGCCTAGGATAGGGAAACCCAATCGTCCTGGGATCGTAGAAGCTATTAAAGACTGGCCAGAAGGCACACTGTCGAGGCGGCGTATGGACTTCACACAACTCTATAAGAGTTATAACAGAAGACCTTTATTGTTAAAGATGGCAGCAATTTATACCCCTCTGACTCCAGATGGTCCACCCCAGCACAAACCCCGTTGGTTACATACGTACACAATTCATATATGATTGGCTACGTGTCTTGTCATTTGCTGTCCGTGTCATGATGACCCAGGGCTTTTCGCTTCCCAGATGGTGCCTCTCAGTTCTTGCTACAACATTCTTTTCTCACTACTTCATGAGATAACCGTGGGATACCTACTTGTAGGACAGCTGCTGTTTACTGGTCCCGTGGGGTACCAGCTTGTGAGACACCAGCTTGTATATTGATCCCACATTTTGCTTCAGGGTGCCTGACAATTTGGTCAGCAGCACCTGCAACACTGCTGTTTTAATTCAGGCATATTAATTTTCCATAAATCCCATATTAATTTTCCACCAATCCCATGCTAATCTTCCATAAATCCCCACAATTCCCCCTTTTTGGTTTTAGTAATAAGGTGAGCATAATCCAGGCTTTGGGGTATCAATTTTTGTCAATCACAGGCCTTGTGGCCTGTCCTCCTCTCCTGGATGGCCCTCTTATAATAGAGGAGGCCATCCCTCACATCAAGGTCTGGTATGGCATATGTCTCCACCACTCAACGCCTACTGGATTGCAGCCAGCAGCGGAGCTCGAGGTTCTTCTTGGTGGCAAACACAGAGACCAACCCAGTCTTGCCCTTGATGATGGTAGGAGATGCTTTGCCAGCCGCAGTCCTTCCACCTTCTTTATCCAGTAACAAACTGCTACTATGGCAAAACACACACAGGTTATATCAATGCAACAGGTTATTCAATACAACAGAATACAAAATAAAAGGTGCATAATATAAAGTGCAATAAACTCTTGCTATTACAAACTACGGTGTTGGAGAGAAACTCGATTCACATACCTTTTATAAGGAGGACGAGGTTCCGACACATGGGGCCAACATGTGTCGCAAGTCATCCTGCCCAGGATGCACATTTACAGTGGGACAAGTTTGTGACACATGGGGCCAACATGTGCCACAAGCTGTCTCACTCTGTTCATTAGTGTCCATTCACCTTCATTTCTATTTCATAGCCAAATACTCGTGACCGTGTTCCTCCAAAAAGGACCCTACAATTCCCTTTTTTTTTCTTTTTCTATTTTTCTTTTTTTTTTTTTTTTTTTTTTGTAAACTACCCATATCTCCTTCATAGCTTTCTCTATCACGTGGTTAAGCATTTTCAAAATACAGGGTACAACTGATAGCACAACCGATATTACTACTAGTACGATAAGTCCATATACCATAAGATCTTTCAACCATTCAGTAATACCCCAGCCTGCCAGCCATCCATCAAGGCCTACACTCGAGTGAGTTAATTGCTTTGTGAGATGTTGAAGATCCCGGATCTTCTTCTGTATCAATTCAGAATGGTCAGACAGGTTCATGCAACACATACCCTCAAAATCCTCACATCCTTGTCCTTGTGTTGATAGTAAAAAATCAATAGCTGCTCTATTTTGTAGTGTGGCATATTACTAGGAAAGGAACCTAACAGATCCATCTCCTGTGGTTCAAAGTCAGGTACATTTAAAGCTGTAATCATAGGAACCATTTGTGAAACACTCGTTACCTTATCTAAAAGCTTTTTATCCGTAACATACCTAGTAAATGAATCAAAAGTACTAAAAGGGAGCCCCACTAAGCAAGTCCGAAAAGGGCCCCCTGCTTTCGCTACTGATAAACAAAAGGATACCTGCTGGAAAAGAAAAAAAACCCGCAGCAGCGGCCAGATGCCGTCAGCGCTCGAGAGGGCAAAAAAGGGGGGGTGTTTAGGGGGGGGGGGTTGGGGGCGGGGGGGGAAGGCGCTTTTCTGCAGCCACCGGTCCCTTTCTCAGGCTGGGGGTGCGGGACTGCATATCGGCTGACATTTACTATTTCTTTTCTGACCGCCCCCCCCCGGGTTGGACAGTCCTTTTTAATTTGATCCACTTTTCCACAACCAAAGCACTTCCAACCCACTCTGCCTACCATAAGCTGCTGAGCAAGGGCCTCAGCCAGCATAGATACCTTAAGCCACTCTGAGCCCACATTCTGACACAACTTTAACAGCTCAGCAATCGAGTTAGCAGAGTGCCTAATCGGAGTGATTGCCTCCTGGCAATCTGCATTTGCATTTCCAAAAGCCAGCTGAAAAAACACACACGTCACATTCTCTACCTGCCTTGAAATAGCTGTCTGAAGCCAATTTATGAAAGAAACATAGGCCTCCTGTCCTGTATATATATTATCTATTAGAGCTTGCGTAAACGGTGCTTGCAACCCATATGTTAAGGCAGATTGATTACAACCTTTGTCTACCAAAGTTACCGTACACACAGACATCAACCCCGACTCAAGCAACTCTCCCTCCCGCCAGGCAGCAGCGTATACCTCCCCTCATCTCCTTCTCGGATCGTACGCATGTTTCCCTTGTCCAACCCCCCCGCGTGCTAGATTCACTCCCTGACTCCCCCCAGTCACTAGCATCGCCGGGCAAGGGTAGATACAAATCTTCAGCTTGTCTTCCTTCCGGTGAGGTCGCGTTGTCGACCTTCTTCCGCGGCCCCGGTCGGTGCAGTTCCGGACCACACGGGCAGTGATTGGTGCAGCTTTGGCAAATGGGCGGACACTCCTTCAATAGCACTCGTCGGAACTTTTCTAGCAGCGCATCATCTGTGTCTTGCGGCTCCGATTTTCATGTCCGCTCCTCGGTGCCGGCAGCGCACGGACCTGTCAGGGCTGTGTCAGGAGGAGGAGGAGGAGGGGGTGGCGGCGGCAGCTGCGACTCTGTCCAGGCTCCGTCGGGAGGCAAGGGCGGTGTAGATGGTTTCACCGCGGAGCTTTCCTCCGGGTGTTTAGGATTCTCCGCCGAATCAGCAATCGGGGCAAAAATGGTTGGGACTTTTGAAAAACGTTTAGAATCTCTGGGCCATATGACGTGAGGGGATGTCAGCGCCAAGTCCATGCTGGCGGCGGCTTGTCTTTCTGCTCCCATGGCTTGCAAAGTTTGTGTGACTAGCACCCAGGCAGCAGCGAGTTCACTAGCTGTCTGGTCGCCCTTACTAATTGCTTCCCACAGTTTGTTCCCTACTGCGTTCCAAGTCTCTACCTTAAATACTAATACAGGGTCAGGAGCAAAACCCTGGTGCCGGCACCACTTCAACAACTTCTTCAAGGTGCCCTCATCATTCTTTATCCCTCTCACAGAGAGTATATGTAGCAGGATCCAAACTACTGCCCCTTCTTCTTGACTAAGACTGACCCATGCTACTCCCCAGCTGCTCACCTCTCCGGGCGAGATACTGTTGCAATGATTCCACTTCACTTAGGCCGTCCTCCGACCCCCTGAACTGGTCCAGCCGGCCAGCTTCCAGCCGGTCCCTCGCGTCACCTCCACAGTGCTCCTTCGTAACTCACGTCGGGGTCACCACTTGTCGAGGCGGCGTATGGACTTCACACAACTCTATAAGAGTTATAACTGAAGACCTTTATTGTTAAAGATGGCGGCAATTTATACCCCTCTGACTCCAGATGGTCCACCCCAGTACAAACCCTGTTGGTTACATACATACACAGTTCATATATGATTGGCTACGTGCCTTGTCATTTGCTGTCCGTGTCATGATGACCCAGGGCTTTTCGCTTCCCAGATGGTGCCTCTCAGTTCTTGCTACAACATTCTTTTCTCACTACTTCATGAGATAACAACCGTGGGATACCTACTTGTAGGACACCTGCTGTTTACTGGTCCCGCGGGGTACCAGCTTGTGAGACACCAGCTTGTATATTGATCCCACATTTTGCTTCAGGGTGCCTGACAATTTGGTAAGCAGCACCTGCAACAATGCTGTTTTAATTCAGACATATTAATTTTCCATAAATCCCATATTAATTTTCCACCAATCCCATGCTAATTTCCCATAAATCCCCACACGACACATTTTCGAATGCCAACTCAAGAAGTGGTGAAACAAGCTGAAGAAGCCCCACCATATAATCAACTGCCTGAGGCTGAAAAACAATATGCTCTGTTCACTGATGGCTGGGGGAGGAGGGAGGGGATCGGGTGTTGCACATCCCATTATTAAATATATATATGCCCTTATCACTAATAATTAAAATCAATCTGTTTCACTTTTCAACCCAGAAAGCCTCTTTTTCTCATTTTTTCTCCCTCTTTCCCTACCTTGGGGGAGGGAGGGTGGATCGAGAGCATTTTTGTTAATGGTTTGACTGCCAACCCGGAGCCAAACCGTGAAAACCCCCAAGTTCTTTTCCTTGGGACTGCTCTCTATCCATTCTCCCTCCCAGTGTTTATTTGTGCCTGAGGTTGTGCTTACCCACGTGCAGGACCTTGCACTTGGCCTTGTTGAACTTCATGATGTTGGCATCGGTGCACCTCTCCAGCCTGTCAAGGTCCCTCTGGATGGCATCCCTTCCCTCTTGGGTGTCAACTACTCCACACAGCTTGGTATCATCAGCAAACTTGCTGAGGATACACTCAGTCCCACTGCCCATGTCTCCAACAAAGATGTTGAACAGCACTGGTCCCAATGCTGACCCCTGAGGAACACCACTCGTCACTTGCCTCCATTTGGACACTGAACCATTGGCCACAACTCTCTGGGTGCGGCCATCCAGCCAATTACTTATCCACCGAGTGGTCCATCTGTCAAATCCATGTCTTGTCAGTTTGGAGCCTAGGATGTCTTGTGGGACAGTGTCAAATGCCTTGCACAAATCAGCAGTCAACCATCAGTCGACTTAGTGGGTAGAGCCATGTCCTGGTTTGAGCCAGGATGAAGGCAATTTTCCTTTTACTGATGTTTTTTCCTTCACTAAGCTCTCTTTTAACTAGCAGCAAGTGTTCCAGCTAGTGGACTGATAACACTGGAATGTTTATGTTACTGCTGAGACTCCAAGGTCTCTTCTTAGCTCTACTGCTACAGAGGCTACCAGGGCAGGAGAGTCATATCTATGACCCCCCCCATGGGGGGCTGGACTAGACGGACATCAAAATTGGCTAGAGATATTCCATGCATATATTTACATAAGCTCAGAGGAGGGTCAGAGATCACAGAAGACAACTTCCTTTCTGCTTCTTCTTCCCTTCTCTTCCATCCATGGCCGGCATCCGGGGAGGACTCCATCTGTCCATCACTGTTGACCCCAGGCTCGTGTACTCCTGACCCTCATAACTCTACCCTCAGCCCCTGTCTGCAGTCCAGGACTTTTTGGGACTGTTCACAGCTAAGGAGAGTGCCGTGGGAGTAGCTGGGGGTGGGGGGAGACAATAGGATTTTTGCACATTCCTGAACATACTTGTACATATTTTCTTTCATCATTAGTGTTTAATTAAAGCTGTCTAGTTTAGTTTTCAATCCAGCAAAGTCTCTCTCCTTAATTCTCTCTCTCTTTCCCTACCTGGGTGGGAGGGGGAGGGAATTGAGAGCATTGTTGTCACTGGTTTAGTTGCCAATCCTGAGTCAAACTGTGACAAGCCAGAAAGGAGCTTTGCTGTCAAAAGCATTGCTTGGGGCAGCTGATGGAGCATCAGTCATCAAGCAAGTTACTAAAGCAGTAGGAGGAAAAAAAAAAAAAAAAGGAGGGAAGGAATAAAAAAGCCCACAATTTTGGACACTGGGAACTGCAGAAAAAGCTATGTTCTCCTAAAAGCTATGGACATACTGTGATCAGGATTCTTGTATAGGAAAGAAATACCATGCTGTCTTGAATGTTTCTAAACAGTAAGACCATCAGTTTTGCTAATGTATACAGGTTATGCTCCAATAAGAGCAAAAGTTTCTGTAGAAATATTGTCCCAGCATCACCAGAGGGGTGTGTATGTTTATCTATATATCTCTAAACTCTGCTGGGTTTTATGTTTGTAGGCTTTTTCTCCTGATAAAAAGAGTTTACAGAATCACAATGATAGGGGTTGGAAGGTGTCGCGGACCGAGATAGGTAAAGCCGCGACCCACACCCCCACCTCGGGGGAATCGAGGGCTGAAGACCACTCCCCGTCACACACACAAACAACGCTTAGGAATCACTAGATTTATTAAAGGCACTGAGGGTTTGGCAAGTCTGATATCAACTAACACACAGGGTCTATCTCTATATCTATATCCACACCTATATATCCATATACCAACAGCTATACAACACTACATCTATATGCCAATAACAACACATACAGAAAACAAGAGAGAACCTCTCCCCTTCCCCCCTGTTCCCGTTCCCAGACAGGGATAAGAGGGAAAGCCTGGAGAGAGCCTTTGGGAAATAGAAGAATATTGGAAAGGAGAAGTGAGTGTCTGGTATGTGTGAATATTATGTAGGAATGTTTGTAGGAATCTTAGTAAGATGTCCGCAATTCTCACCACCGGGGTACGGCCGAAGCCAATCCCTGGTCAGGATCCACGTCCTGTCTCTTGAGACTCTGGGCAAACGGTCTGTTCGGTACGTCCACACGCCAACAACCACAGGAAGCAGCGCCGTAACGGCACGGCAGCCTCTGCAGCGATACCCTCACCGCGGCGGCTGTATCCGTGTAGTATTCACAGAGCGCGCGCCTTCTTGCTCCTCCCTTTTTTTCCCGGTTCTGGCCCCGCCGTGCCTCCTGGGAGCTGTAGTCTGTAGTCCTGTGCGCATGCGCCTGGTACCTCTGTCCTCTCCCCACGAGTGCCAGGGGGGCGCATCACCAGGACTGGTCAGTGAATGTCGCTGGATTAAAGGCCATTATAGAGTCCGTCTCTCACACCTCACCCCGTGGCTTTTATGACAGCGACTTGGTTCCTGTGTGGTGTATGTTTGTGTCTGTATATGTATGTACATCTGTACCCTAGTAGGCTCTTGTCCAAACTCTTACCTCTTTCCCTGTTTGAGACAAACATATATACAATCTCACATATTTCATATCTACACATCTAAAACAACGTATATAACGTTTTATGCATGTTTCTGAGGGAACAATTCCCTATACAACATATATACTTATAAACTCATACATATATATATATACACTCATATATATAATACATAAGAGAACTATAAATAGAAAACCCCTAATGAATATATTGGTGCACCATTAGTATCTTATTTACAGACCACAACCCAAAGGGGAAATAGGTATAGGAGACATGATGCTGTATAGTAGGAGGCGTTGTGCAAACCATGGGGTGATCAAGTCCATAGTATGCACAAGGTACCTCACCCCTCAAAACCAGTGTCGGGCTGATCAGACCCTATTCTGGCTTGGGATGTCTCCGGTTCTTTGGGTTGTTGGTTTAGCATATACACATTGCTATATACACAAGTATACAGATACACAGTTACAACCTATCTCTACAATCTGGCTTGCTTCATTCAACATGAAGTATCCAATTTGTACTGATTTTGAGTTGTTTGTTATTCATGTCAGATGCAACCCAGGTGTTTGAATTCACAGGCGTTTGCAGGGTCATTTTGACTTTCCCAATATTTGGCAGGTGAACCAGTACAGTTTGTCCTGGGTGTAGGGAGATTTTTTTCTTGTTGCAAGGCTTTCTTTGTTTCTCCTTTTCTTGAGTGGGTGATGTAGGAAAGAAAGCAGTTAGACGAGGACACCCGTTTACCCCCCATCTGTTATTTATGGTGGTGACTGCATATCGCAACCTTTCATCCCATTTGGAGTCCTGTGGGCGGATAAGGCTTTTGATTAACCCGTTAGTACGTTCTACTATCCCATTTTCTTGGGGATAGTATGGCATATGAAATGTCCATTGGATGCCTTCACTTCTTGCCCACTGTTGTACCAGATGTGAAGTGAAGTGAGTGCCATTATCAGACTGAATATGTGTAGGTTTAGGTAATACCCCAAATACCCTTTCCAGGAAGCGAACTGTATTTTCACCATTTGCTTTAGAAACAGCTTCAGCACAAGTTAGACCTGATACCACTTCTACCATCACAATGATATACTGTTTGTTACCTGATTTGCGGAAAGGACCTATGTAGTCCACTTGCCAAGTAGACCACAAGGACTTTCCCTCTCGAATATGCAGAGTGTCAGCTGTCAGGGGATGCTTCCCCAACCGGATCTTACACAGGTCACATTCAGAAATGATTGTTTTACACTGTTCACGGGTAACAGGCCATCCCCTGGTTTGTGCCTCCTTATACAAATCAAAGATCCCTGAGTGACCCCTTTTACAATGAAGCCATTCAAGCAAGCGCTCCCACTCCTGATTTTCTTCTGCTGTTCTGATTTCCACTACATTGATTTTGGCCAGTTCATCAACATAGTTGTTCCACCTGCTAGCATCATTTTTCAGACTGGTCTGGTGAGCAGGAATCCACCCTACATGAAAGTTAGGATTTTTCTTGGCAATGTTTACGATCTGTTGCCATTTTTCTTTCTGCCACACTGGCACCCTGTTAATCTCCCAATTGTTCTGTTCCCAGAAAGTTATCCATTCCACACAGCCCTTGAAGACCGAAAAGGAATCTGTGTAGATGTACACAGCGTCCTTGGCGGCCTTTTCCCGTACAAACACATTGAGAACAGCATCCAGCTCCCCCACTTGTGCACTGCCCTTATCATGATTTATTATGCGTTCAGCCGTGGAAGGTTTGACTGCAGCAGATTTGAAAAACCAGGTTTTGCCCTCTCTTCTGGCTGACGTGTCTGTGAACCAGGCATTAGTCATATCACTTTTGTATTCTGGGGCCTCCTTAATAGGACTGGGAGTTTTCATAGTTAACTCTTTTTCCTCCATGGACTCAATGTGTTCCTGGATTTTTAGCTGTTTGTCCGGGCCTTCCTCGAGCTTGAAAAGGCCGGAGTAGCACTCAATCTGGCTATACCATTTCCTGATTGTCCCCTTTTGGGATATTCCCTCTGGAGGGGCTTTCCCAGACAGCACATGATTAACTACTTTGAAAGGACCCTGCAGTATCACCTTTTGTTTTTTAACAATTTTACTGACTTCTGTTAGTGCTGTGCACACTGTTAGCAATCCCTTCTCCAGAGTGGAGTATCGTTTTTCTGAGTCCTTAAAAGATTGTGAAAAGAAGCCAATGGGTCGTGTACTCCCACTAGGTCCCTTTTGCCAAAAGTGATATGACAAGGCACTAGCTGAAAATCCCCATTCGATTGTTATTGGGTCCTCTGGGTGAAGAGGTCCCAGAGTCTGGAAGGTTTGTGCTTCCAGTATTAGCAGTTCAAGGGCCTCATCATGGAATTTGTTCCATTCCCAGTGATGATTCTTTTTCAAGAGATCATAAAGAGGCCGTGCTATAACAGAGAAATCAGGGATATGTTTTCTCCAATACTGGAGGGTTCCCAGCAATTGTTGCAATTCTTTTTTATTAGCTGGTACCTTCATCTGAGTCAATTGAGACACAGTATCGGACGGAATATTCCAGGTTCCCCCTTTCCACCTTATTCCCAGGAATTTTACCTCTTGGGATGGTGGTTGCCTTTTCCCTTCAGGGATCTCTAGCTGGATACCAGTTAGATGCTTAATTATAGCATCATACACGACTTTCACTTCTCCCTCACTCTGGCCCCCTATCAGTATATCATCTATGTACTGATAAACTTTCACTTTGGAATTGTTTTTGATTTCTGGAATGTTTTCCAGTTCACACGCAAGTGCGTGATGGGCCAGTGTGGGTGAGTGTTTATATCCCTGTGGCAACCTCGTGAAAGTGTATTGGACTCCATCCCAAGTGAAGGCAAAATACTTTTGGTCCTCGGTATCAATAGGGACCTGGAAAAACATGTCCTTAATATCCAGTGCTGCCAGCACAGGATGTGCTGCTTCCTGGATTTCTAGCACCAGTTCAGCTATGTTTGGTACGGCTGCAGTGAGGCCTTCTGTATTGGCATTCAATTTCCTGTAGTCTAAAGTTAGTCTCCATCTCCCATCTGGTTTCCCCACAGGCCAGACTGGGGCATTGTATGGTGAATGGCATGGCACTATTATACCTTTTTGTTTTAAATCAGCTATTACCTCCCTGATGCCATCCTTGGCAGCAACTGGAATGGAATATTGTTTTACTTTTGTTGTTTTGCTCTGTGGCAGACGTGGGGCACGTTGTAACAACTTTACTTCCAGTGTCGGTGTGCCAAGTGTCCAGTAGCGGCCTCGCTCATCTCTCCAGGCACGACCTGCCAAAACATCCAAACCTAACAAGTTAGGAACATCACCTACAATCATTTTGGATCGGTTGGTCATCTCCTGGAAGGTGCATGGTCACCATGGCTGTTTTCTGTAGAGTAGAATCACCAAATGCTCCGCTTACACAAACCGATTTTGCAGAGGTGGTAATACCACAGTACTTTGCCTCCTCAGCATTCAATGTGGACATCTGGGCCCCTGTGTCTACAACAAAAGTAACAGGATAACGTTTTGGACCAACAGCACAAGTGAGTACCAGATCTCCATCCTTATTATACACGAGTCTTAATATGTTTTGCCAATCATTTGGGGGACTAGAATATTCCTGAATTATGGGGTTCCTGGATTCCTGATTTATGTGGGAGTCATGTTGACATTCTGTGCTAGGACTCTGTGTTTTACCCCTCCTCCATCGCCTTTTTGACTTACTGGTAGTAGCAGGAGGAGGGAATTCTAGTTTCCCGAACTACTGGACCTTCCCTGTGCTTGAGTCCGAGTTCTAGACTGTGACCAGCCTCGGGCCCCAGTTTGTGATCTGGCTCGGGTTCGTCCCAGCACTTCACGGAAGAACTCAATCAGTTCCTTTAGCTCTTCATAAAGACGAGTCCTGGCTAGGAGCGATGCTGGCATTCCTGCCTGCCTGCCTTCCTCCTTAAGCCTAGTATAAGGCCCCTTGTTATCTTGTGTTGAGGAATTCTGTGTATCAAAGGCCTGTCTCCTGGGTGACCTCTGCTGTCTTTTCTTCTGTCTATCTCTGTTTACCACATTCCAGTCACCCCGTGATCTGTCTTGCCTAGGAGAAGGGGGGGTCTCGGGGTGGCTTGGCAGCAACTTCGGCATATGACAGCCGAGCAGCCCTTTTGGGTGTAGAAGAGGAGGGCTTAGGGTCCTTATATTCACATATCTTAGCACAATCAATCAGGTCCTGGGCCAAGTCACCCCACGTGACCTGTGATCGTCCGGCTGCAATCTCCTCTCGACATCGCATGGCTCGTACCTGGAGCCCCCCAGAAAGCCCCTTAATCAACACAATCATTCTCCTCTCTTTTACCTGAAGGGACATGGGGCTTGCATGCTCTACTACCAACTCATGATCATAGATCATTTGGAGGGCAGCGGCCCTACGAACGCTTTCCATAATGTCAGTGGGGCTCCCTTTTAGGGCAATCGGTTCTCCTCGCTCCACCACCTCAGATTTACCTACATTCCAGGCTGCACGCTGCGTTAGAGACCATGGGTGATTTGTATTTCCGGTTAGTAACACCATTCCAGGTCCCCAAAAACCATCTGCCTCCCGTTCAGTCAACATGATATCGTCCCCTCCTGTGAGTGATACTCTCATGACATATTCAGCTTCTGTTTCTGAAGCCAGTCTGCTATATTTTTCTCTGAGTTTACCCAGATCAATAGGCGAATAGGGCTTTTCCTTTATCTCTGTATCTCGTTGTGCAGCCCCAGCTCTCTGGGTATAGGTAGTTAGCCTAACAGGCCGGAGCACCTTTTTTTCTTCCTGCTCTTCCTCCTCCCCCTCTCCATACCGGGTCTCTGATTCATACGTAATAGTATCCGGAAACCCCTGTACATTTCTCCCTCTCTGGCTTTCCCTTTCTTCCTGAGGGGGAGCAGGGGGTGGAGGAAGAGGAAGAGGCCCCTGTTTGAGCCGTTCATTATCCCTCTGCAGTGTTTCAATCTCTTGCTGCAACTTCGAGATGTCTCGGTTTTTTGCCCTGACATCCCTCTCCGAGTCCTCCAATGCCTTTAACGTCCTTGCAAGTTCCCTCTGCATGTCAAGCAGCTTCCTTTCGTATTCTGCTCGCATGTCGGTATGATCCTTTTTTAACTCCCTGTATTTTCTTTCACGCTCCTGTTGTTCTCCCTGTAACCGCATAATCTCCTGTAACAACTTCTCGTCTCCCTCGCTCTGCTCCTTCTTACGCCTCGCCCCTGTGTCTTTCTTCCTCAATTGTGTCGCAACCTCCTGCCTCATGGTCTCTAGCTCCTGTCTTAGGGGCACCATCACTTCAAACACCCGCCGTTCAAAGTCACGGGGGTACGGGAAAGGAAGGGGGTACGTGCCGGGTGGCTGTGCCAATACCTCAGCATACAAGGGGCGAGGAAGGACCGCCGGTGGCTCGGTAGATATCGGACCACTAGCGCCCGTTGGACCCATCGCCCCCCCCGCAGGGCTGCCTGACTCAACGCCAGACGCCTCCTCCGCAGGAGCATCGATATCGATTACCGCTTCGCTTGTTTTGTTCTCCATTCTCACTATCACTGCGTCTGTGTGCAGGGGCTACAACAGACCCTCGAATCCTGCCGACTACGCCAATAATGTCGCGGACCGAGATAGGTAAAGCCGCGACCCACACCCCCACCTCGGGGGAATCGAGGGCTGAAGACCACTCCCCGTCACACACACAAACAACGCTTAGGAATCACTAGATTTATTAAAGGCACTGAGGGTTTGGGAAGTCCGATATCAAATAACACACAAGGTCTATCTCTATATCTATATCCACACCTATATATCCATATACCAACAGCTATACAACACTACATCTATATGCCAATAACAACACACACAGAAAACAAGAGAGAACCTCTCCCCTTCCCCCCTGTTCCCGTTCCCGGACAGGGATAAGAGGGAAAGCCTGGAGAGAGCCTTTGGGAAATAGAAGAATATTGGAAAGGAGAAGTGAGTGTCTGGTATGTGTGAATATTATGTAGGAATGTTTGTAGGATTGTTAGTAAGATATCCGCAATTCTCACCACCGGGGTACGGCCGAAGCCAATCCCTGGTCGGGATCCACGTCCTGTCTCTTGAGACTCTGGGCGAACGGTCCGTTCGGTACGTCCACACGCCAACAACCACAGGGAGCAGCGCCGTAACGGCACGGCAGCCTCCGCAGCGGTACCCTCACCGCGGCGGCTGTATCCGTGTAGTATTCACAGAGCGCGCGCCTTCTTGCTCCTCCCTTTCTTTCCCGGTTCCGGCCCCGCCGTGCCTCCTGGGAGTTGTAGTCTGTAGTCCTGTGCGCATGCGCCTGGTACCTCTGTCCACTCCCCACGAGTGCCGGGGGGGCGCATCACCAGGACTGGTCAGTGAATGTCGCTGGATTAAAGGCCATTATAGAGTCCATCTCTCACAGAAGAGACCTCTGGAGATTATCTAGTACAACCCTCCTGCTAAATTAGGTTCACCTAGAGCAGGTTGCACAGGATTGCATCCAGGCAGGTTTTGAATATCTCCAGAGAAGGAGAGTCCACAACCTCTCTGGGCAGCCTGTTCCAGTGCTCTGTCACCTTCAAAGTAAAAAAGTTTTTCCTCGTATTCTTATGGAACTTCCTGTGTTCCAGTTTGTGCCCGTTGCCCCTTGTCCCATCACTGGACACCACTGAGAAGAGTCTGGTCCCATCCTCCTGACTCCATGTCCCTACCTACCATATCTACACATCTTTCAAATACCGCCAGGGATGGTGATTAAACCACTTCCCTGGGCAGCCTGCTCCAGTGCTTGATAACCCTTTTGGTGAAGAAATTTTTCCTAATATTCAATCTAAACCTCCCCTGGCACAACTTGAGGCCATTTCCTCTTGTTCTATGACTCGGTACTTGGGAAAAGAGACTGAGCTACAACTTCCTTTCAGGTAGTTGTAGAGAGTGATAATGTCTTCCCTCAGCCGCTCCTCATAAGACTTGTGCTCTAGACCCTTGCCCTTCTTTGGACGCACTCCAGCACCTCAATGTCCTTCTTGTAGTGAGGGGCCCAAAACTGAACACAATATCTGAGTTGCAGCCTCACCAGTACCAAGTACAGGGGGATGATCACTTCCCTAGTTCTGCTTGCCACACTATTTCTGATACAATACTTCTTTGGACTAAGAAAGAAACATCTTATTTTAATGTAATTCTCTATGAATTGAAATAATAAAAAAGACTAGGAGGGGCTTGAAAACATGTTGCAGCACATCTGAATCATCATAACTAATTACAGAAATGGTAAAAAAAAGAAAAAGTTTGCAATTTCATAGGGACAAATACAGGGTTCTCCCTGCACACGAGATTAAGTGACTGCAAAAAAAAAAGGATAAAGAAAAGATAGCTAGGTGGTGATATTAAGGAAAAGGATACAGATAATTATAGCAGATGACAAACTGAACATAAACCAAGAATCTCATACTCTGGTAAAAAAGAAAACATCATCATTGGGTGTATGAGCAGAAATACAGCCTGCCACACATGTGAAGTAATCCTTCCTTCTCAGCCCTGGAAAAGCAGGAGCATTATGTCCAGTTAGAGCCACACTTCAAGAAAGATGTTGACCAACTGTATAGAATTCAGAGAACATCAAGAAGTAATGTTCATATCTCTTTTAATCACCTGAATGATTTCTATAGTATCAAATTGTACTTCTAGTGAAAAGACAGAACAGAAGAGCTGAGTAACCATTTAAAGCCTCATCACTGGATACACTACCACATTTAAGACTAGTAACATGTAATATATGTAAAAGAGATTTGTATTACATTTAACTAGTTCCAGTGAGCCTTGCTTTCAAATTGAAAAGCATCTCAAGTAAAATGTAAGCTTCTCATTTAGTAAGCTCAGCATGTGTAAAATCACAACTGAAAGGTTTCTAACAAACCTTTAGCAAAAGTTTCTAAATAAAGGATTGGTACAATTATTTGACAAAGTTATTAAAAAATAAAAGCATCAACTGAAAAAACAGGGAAAGAATTTATGAAAAAAAGATACTATAGTCACAGAAGTCTATATTTCATAGAATCATAGAATGGCTAGGGTTGAAAGGGACCTTAAAGATCATCTAGTTCCAACCCCCCTGCCATGGGCAGGGACACCTTCCACTTGACCAGGTTGCTCAAAGCCCCATCTAACCTAGCCCTGAACACTTGCAGGGATGGGGCATCCACAGCTTCTCTGGGCAACCTCTGCCAGTATCTCACCATCCTCACAGGAAAGAATTTCTTCCTAATATCCAATCTAAATCTACCCTCTTTCAGTGTGAAACTTTGTCCTATCACTATATGCCCTTTTTACAAAAAGTCCCTCTCCAGCTTTCCTGTAGACACCCTTCAGGTACTGGAAGGCTGCTATAAGGTCTCCCCGGAGTGTTCTTGTAGAGTCCTGAAAAGAATAATTGTCGCAAAACAGCCGCCCTGACAAACTGGACATTGTGCTTGGGTGGGAGCCTCATTCGATAACCACCTGGACCCTGTTCTTGCAAGGACAGCCCCTCGTTTGGTAACCACCCTGATAAACTGGACACTGTCCTTGAAAGGGGAGCCCCTCCTTTGGCAGCCATCCTGATAAATGGGACACTGTCCTTGCTTGATAAGGAGCAGTGGCCGGCAAGAGGAGCCCCGTGAAGTCACAGTGCCATCTTGCAAAAGACCACTGTCCTGTTTAAGGACAGAGCGCATGCGTGACAATAAAGGTCATTGCTCGGTCAACCTGGATGGGGGGGTCCAAGTGATCACCTGGACCCCTATGCCCCACCGACTCATTTCCAGAATATTCCCAAATCCAACAGTGAGTCTGCGCAAAGTAGGCCGAGCCTCACCAGGAGAGGTGGGGCCAGATGCCATAAAAGAGGCAGACTCGAAATGCTCGGGGCGTGTGCCCGCCATCCAAGGACCACAACGTCATGCTGAGATCATTACTGGATCCAAGGGTGGTGATATCTTTCCTATCTGCTCTTCATCTCTGTCTCTGTCTCTCTGTCTCTCTCTGTCTCTCTTCATCTCTCTCTCTCCCTCTCTGTTTCTAACCTTATTCTCAGCACATAGGGGTAACATAATTTCTAATTTTGCTGAGTTTTTCCGGTTGTAACCTGTTGTTTTGAGAGTACAATTTTGCTAAGTTCTGCTAGTTGTAATCTGTTGCTTTGAGAGTGATATTGTTGTGTGTTTCCTTTTGACAAGCTTTATAATCTTACTCAATTTTAAGTAAAGGTGTGTTTTGTGAAAGCCTCCTGGGTAATGGTCTTACTCTTAGAGTACCGTGCAGAGAATTCCCGAGCTTAATCTCGCCAAATGGGTTGTTAAAAGAGATATTTATATTTAGTTTGGACCCCCAGCTCTGGGGAGCCATGCCCACTCTGTGGGACATGACAGTGCCGTTCCCACCTTGTGGGATGTGACACTTCTCTTCTCCAGGCTGAACAATCCCAAGTCTCCCTGCCTGTCTTCATAGCAGAGGTGCTCCAGCCCTCGGATCATCTTTGTGGCCCTCCTCTGGACTCGCTGCAACAGGTCCACGCCCTTGTGTTTGGGACTCTAGTATTGGACACAGTACTCCATGTGGGGTCACACAAGAGCCAAGTAGAGGGGGAGAATCATCTCAAACTTTGGCCAGGACACAGTTGGCTTTCTGGGCTGCAAGTGAACATCTTGCTGACTCATGTGGAGCTTCTCATCAACCGACACCCCAAATTTCTTCTCCTCAGGGCTGTTCTAAATCCATTCTCTGCCCAGCCTGTATCTGTGCTTGGGATTGCCCAGACCCATGTGCAGAACCTTGCACTTGGCCTTGTTGAACTTCATGTGGTTTGCACAAGCCCACTTCTCCAGCCTGTCAAGGTCCCTCTGGATGGCATCCCTTCCCTCCAGCATATCAACCATATCGCACAGCTTGGTGTTCTTGGCAAACTTGCTGAGGGTGCACTCAATCCCACTGTCCATGTTGCCAACAAAGATGTTAAACAGCACTGGTCCCAATACTGACCCCTGAGGAAAGCCACTCATCACTGATCTGCACTTGGACATCAAGCCATTGACTACAACTCTTTGATTGCGACCATCCAGCCAATTCCTTATCCACTGAGTGGTCCAACCACCAAGCCCTCATTTTTCCAATTTAGAGACAAGGATGTCACGTGGGACAGTGTCAAATGCTTTGCACAAGTCCAGGTAGATTACATCAGTTGCTCTTCCCTTATCCACCAATGCTGTAACCCTGTCATAGAAGGCCACCAAATTAGTCAAGCATGATTTGCCCTTCGTGAAGCCATGTTGGCTGTCACCAATCACCTCCTTGTTTTCTGTGTGTCTTAGCATATTTTCCAGGAGGATCTGCTCCACAATCTTACCAGGCACAGAGGTGACTGACTGGACTGTAGTTTCCTGGGTCTTCTTTTTTCCCCTTTTTAAAAATTGAGGTTTTATTTCCCCTTTTCCAGCCAGTGGAACATCACCAGACTGCCATGATTTCTCAAATATGATGCATAGTGGCTTAGCAACTACATCCACCAGTTCCCTCAGGACCCACGGGTGGATCTCATCAGGTCCCACGGACCTGTGCACCTTCAGGTTCCTTAGATGGTTTCAAACCTGATCTACCCCTACCGTGAGTGGTTCTTAATTCTCCCAGTCTCTGCCTTTGCCTTCTGTGACTTGGCCCATGTGGCTTGAGCACTTGCCAGTGAAGAGTGAGGCAAAAACCTCATTGAGTACCTCAGCCTTCTCCATATCCCACATGACCAGGTCTCCTGTTTCCTTCTGGTGAGGGCCCACATCTTCCCTAGTCTTCCTTTTATCACTGACATACCTATAGAAGGTTTTCTTTTTGCCCTTGGTGTCCCTAGCCAGATTTAATTCTGTCAGGGCTTTAGCTTTCCTAACCTGATCCCTGGCTGCTTGGACAATTTCTCTGTATTCCTCCCAGGCTACCTGTCCTTGCTTTCACCTTGCTTCCATGTATATTACATAAATCTAATTGTACACACAGTAATTGATTTTCTTTCACTGCGTTATCTCCTCCAAATACAAGATTTTCAAATACCCAGATGATGAAACTACCTCCTTCACAAAACAAAAACCAACCATAGAGAATTGTTTCATATTATTTTCTTAATCATTATATCTTCTGCTAGAAAGGAGGCATTGTCCTAAGGGTATCTTCAGTTGCGGGGAGAAGGAGTGGTGGTGTCAGGAACACAATCTGAAAATCATTAACCAGACTGTCATCTCAGTTCAGTGATAAATGTTTCTTAATTGAGACAGACAGACTGACATTCAGAAAGAGTTTTACCACAAAGTATGTACTTTTCAAATCCAACCTAAAAAAATAAATCATTATTTTCTCCACTTAGCATTCAGTCATTGTTGCGCTCATTCTCACCATCTAGACTCCACTTTTGCATCCCATCTGGCTCTTTGTTCTGCATGCTTAAATTAAACTGCAAACTGTTTAGAGTAAGATCCCTTTTTTCCTCACAGGTTTGTAAAGTACAATGATCCACAACAGGCACTATAAGTAGTGTTCATTAACAATATCACTAGAATGGTCACTCAAGATACAATGCTTCCATATGCTTGAATCAAAGACACAAGAGTCTTGATTTTTTCAAGTAATTATTAATAAGCTGTATTTGGTTTGCATGGCAAGGTTTTGGTAGAAACCTTGGGGCTATAGGGGTGGCTTCTGTGAGAAGATGCCAGAAGCTTCCACTATGTCTGACAGCCAGTGCCAGCCAGCTCTAAGATGGAGCCCCCCCCCGGCCAAAGCTTAGACCATCAGTGACAGTGGTAGTGCCTCTCTGATAACATATTTAAGAAGGTGAAAAAAACTGCTGCGCAACAGCAGCCAGAAGAGAGGAGAACGAGAGAAACCCCGCAGACACCAAGGTCAGTGAAGGAGGGGGAAGAGGTGCTCCAGGCACTGGAGCAGAGATTCCCCTGCAGCCCCTGGTGAAGACTATGGTGAAGCAGATTGTCCCCCTGCAGCCCATGAAGGAATCCATGCTCAAGAAGGTGAATGTGCCCGAAGGAGGCTGTGATCCTGTAGAGAGCCCACATTGCCCTCCTGGCAAGACCTGGGACCCTGTGGAGAGAAGCCCATGCTGGAGCAGGTTTGCCGGTAGGACTTGCAACCCTGTGGGGAACCCACACTGGAACAGTCTGTTCCTGAGGGACTGCACCCCGTGGAAATAACCCACACTGGAGCAGTTGGTGAAGAGCTGCAGCCTGTGGGAAGAACCCACATTGGAGAAGTTCGTGGAGGAATATCTCCTGTGGATGGGACCCCATGCTGGAGCAGGGGAAGAGAGTGAGGAGGAAAGAGTGACAGAGAAAATGTATGATTAACTGACTGCAATCCCCATTCCCCGTCCCTCTGGAAACAAATGAGCCAGTTGAAGGTGACGCGTTAATTATCTATATAAGAAGGCATGCTAAAAAAATCTCTCCTCCTGCTACAGCATCAGTTCTCAACTTGTTAACTCCTGTAAATTAAGTAAGGAACAGCAACCAGCCTGTTGCTTTTAAACAGGCTTGTGTGCTCCATAAGGTGCTAATAGTGTCTTTTCATATTCAGGAGAAAATAGCATAACTATTATAATGTAACCTATATTAATTAGCATAATGTGACAGACATGATCTATTCCTTAAAGTACTAAAAGGCCCAGATTCTTGACACTTTTTTCTTTTTACAAAATCACATAAAACAAACTGAATGACTCTGAGCAAACTACTTTCCATAACTGGCTAACAAGAGACATTAATTATATAATAATTTATTTACCGTCTTCTTCATATCATGTTGATCAGAGACAAGGACTGAAGAAATATAAAAAAATCCAAAATATAAGATGAATCAACTACTGTTTTGCCTCAGATTTAGGTATATAAATAGATATATTACTTATGAAGGAGAGGAAAGATCTGAATGCTTTACCCTCAACCTACTAGAACTGTTTATATAGAGGTGTCATCTCCCTTATCAAGTGACATGACTGGGAACATAAAGCCACCCCAACCCCTGATCCTAATTTAGAATGAGGTCTCAACTGAGACTTCTACATAGTCTTATATTATATAGCATGGTGTGAAAATCTATTTTTTAACAAGTATTACACTGCTCTCTCTATTCTACGCATTAAGCTATCTCACTCATTAATAATGCATATTGAAGTAACTGCAAACTGGTAGGGTATTGTAAACAAGTCATTCTGGAAAAAAGGCATAAACATATTTACCTACATTTGACACACAATTTCAAAACATTAGCTATATTAAAACAATTTTTTGCACAACATCCCAACCATGTAACACAAAGAAAAGTGGCCCTAAATAGCACATCTAGTTTTACAAATTAAGAATATATATTGGGTTTTATGTATATTTCCTGACTATAGAGAATCAATGATACATGAGACAAGTTTAAAAGGATGAGGTGAGAGAATGAAATCACAGAATGTTAGGGGTTGGAAGGGACCTCTGAAGATCATCAAGTCCAACCCCCCTGCCAGAGCAGGACCAAAAACTAGGGCAGATCACTCAGAAAGGCATCCAGACAGATCTTGAAAGTCTCCAGAGAAGGAGACTCCACAACCTCTCTGGGGAGCCTGTTCCAGTGCTCTGTAACCCTCACAGTAAAGAAGTTCTTCCTCATGTTGAGGTGGAACTTCCTGTGCTCGAGTTTGAATCCATTGCCCCTCATCCTATCACTGGGCACAAGTGAAAAGTGGTTGTCCCTGCCTTCTTGACACCCAGCCCTCCTGTATTTATAGACATTATTCAGATCCCCCCTCAGTCTTCTCCTCTCTAGACTGAAAAGCCCCAGGTCTCTCAGCCTTTCCTCGTAAGGCAGGTGTTCCAGTCCTTTAATCACCCGTTGGACTCTCTCAAGTAGATCCCTCTCCCTCTTGAACTGGGTAGCCCGGAACTGGATGCAGTACTCCAAGTGAGGTCTCACCAAGGCCAAGTAGAGGGGAAGGAGAACCTCCCTTGATCTGCTGGACACACTCCTCCTAATGTACCCCAAGATACCATTGGCCTTCTTGGCCATGAGGGCACATGGTTGTCCCATGGATAACTTGTTGTCTACCAGGACTCCAAGGTCCTTCTCCATGGAGCTGCTCTCTAGCAGATCACCTCCTAACCTGTACTGGTGCATTTTGTTGTTCCTACCCAGGTGCAGGACCCTGCATTTGCTCTTGTTGAACCTCATTATATTCCTCCTTGCCCAGCTCTCCAGCCTGTCCAAATCTTGTTGAATGGCCGCACAGCCTTCAGGGGAATCAGCCAATCCTTCCAGATTCGTGTCATCAGCAAATTTGCTGAGAAGATACTCTGTCCCGTCATCAAGGTCATTGATAAAGATGTTGAACCCAACTGGGCCCAGCACTGATCTCTGAGGGACTCCACTAGTTACAGGTCTCCAGCTGGACTCTGCACCATTGATCACCACTCTTTGGGTTCTATTGTGTAGCCAGTTCGTAATCCATCTCACTGTCCATTCTTTTATCCCACATATCCTGAGCTTGCTCACGAGGATGTTATGGGAGACTGTGTCAAAAGCCTTGCTAAGGTCAAGGTAAACTACATCCACTGGTCTCCCTGCATCTATCCATTCAGTCACAACATCATAGAAGGCTATCAGATTAGTCAAGCATGATTTCCCCTTGGTGAATCCATGCTGGCTACTCCTGATAACCTTCTTCTCTTCCATGTGCTTCGAGATGACCTCCAGAATGAGCTGCTCCATCATTTTTCCAGGGATGGAGGTAAGGCTGACTGGTCTGTAATTTCCTGGATCTTCCTTCTTGCCCTTTTTGAAGACTGGAGTGACATTGGCTTTCCTCCAGTCCTCAGGCACCTCTTCTGTTTGCCATGATCAGAATATATAGAACTAACTATATAGAACTATATAGAAATATATATATAACACTATATAGAACTATATATAGAACTATATAGAACTAACTATAAATAGAACTAACTAGTGAGAAAACACCCTCAGTTCTCTTCTGCAAATACTACTCTCTGTAAAAACATGCATTCTAGCATGCATTTTCCACATGAAAGTATTCTGATTAAATAATAGAAATAAGTTTATTTGTTGACTTCTAAGTGATTAAAGGTTCCTTTAAAGCTAAAAGGTAAACTGAATCTTAAATATATCAATCTAATAATACATACTATTGTACTTGGTATTCTGTAAAACCACTTTTAGTAAGTAGTAAATATAAACCATGAAAATCCTGAGAGACTTGCAAGTTGTATCTGAAATTAAATCTTCTGAAGTTTTATTAAATTTGATAATTATGCTAGAATTTTCCAATTTCATAATACCTTCTTATTTCTGAGGTAGGCTTTCTTGGCTGAAATACGTCCACGCCTTGCTTCCAGATGGCGGATTTTTTGTTGTAACTTTTGCAGCTCTTCTTTTTGCAAGTGTACAGATGTTGCTATATCTTCTTTTTCAAGCATGGCTTCCATACTTTTCGTAAGTATCATAATATACCACTTCACCTCTCTTCTCTGTTTTAGAAATGTCAGCAATGAAAAAGTCAAATAAATAGTTTGTATTTTGATTAATGTTTTGTTCAACAACAACCTCCCCCAATTAGTTGCAAGATTTATTGTATAAGAGTGCTGTAGCCCTTTCAGAGGAAGAGCAAAATCAAAAGGTCATAGGACAAGTTCCTGTGTGATGTGCTCTAGGTGACCCTGGTCTGGCAGGGGGGGTTGGACTAGATGATCTTTCGAGGTCCCTTCCAACCCCTAGGATTCTATGATTCTATGATTCTGGTCCTGCCATATCCTGTGCTGAGCTGATATTAGCATGACACAATCAGAATTTTGGTTGCAGCAGAGACCTCACACACAAATAGCATGAAGTGACAACAGCTTTTAAAATGGACAGTGTTCTGAAGAAAAGCCTGCCCCTCTCTCCAAATAATCTAGTAGCAGAAGTAGGAGGAAGTTACAGTCTTTGTGAAACGTGTTTGATGAAGGGGAAATGAGAAGTTTTGGTGGTGCTGCAGAGTAGATTTTTTATCCCACAATTTGCACCCATTACCCCTTGTCCTATCACTGGTCACCACTGAGAAAAGCTTAACTCCATCTTCCTGACACTCACCCACCCCTTACATATTTGTAAACATTGATGAGGTCACCCCTCAGTCTCCTCTTCTCCAAGCTAAAGAGACCCAGCTCCTTCAGCCTTTCCTCATAAGGGAGATGTTCCACTCCCTTAATCATCTTTGTAGCTCTGCGCTGGACTCTTTCAAGCAGTTCCCTGTCCTTCTTGAACTGAGGGGCCCAGAACTGGACACAATACTCCAGATGCGGCCTCACCAATGCAGAATAGAGTGGGAGGAGAACCTCTCTTGACCGACTAACCACACCCTTTCTAATGCACCCCAGGATGCCATTGGCCTTCCTAGCCACAAGGGCACATTGCTGGCTCATGGTCATCCTCCTGTCTACCAGGACCCCCAGGTCCCTTTCACCTACACTGCTCTCCAGCAGGTCAGCCCCCCAACCTGTACTGGGACATGGTGTTTCTCTTCCCCAAATGCAAAACTCTACACTTGCCCTTGTTGAACTTCATCAGGTTTCTCCCCGCCCAACTCTCCAGCCTGTCTAGGTCTCTCTGAATGGCAGCACAGCCTTCTGGTGTGTCAGTCACTCCTCCCAGCTTAGTGTCATCAGCAAACTTGCTGAGGGTACATTCTGTACCCTCATCCAGGTCGTTGATGAAGATGTTGAACAACACCAGTCCCAGTACCGACCCCTGAGGGACTCCACTAGTCACAGACCTCCAACTAGATTCTGCCCCATTGACTACAACTCTCTGACTCCTTTCTTTCAACCAGTTCTTGATCCATCTCACTACCTGATCACCAAACCCATACTTGGTGGTCAATGCTTTACTGAAATCTAGATAAACCACATCTACTGCTCTACCATCATCTATCCACCTAGTAATTTCATCATAGAAGGCTATAAGGTTAGTCAAACATGACTTACCCTTGATAAAACCATGCTGACTGCTCTTGATGCCCCCCATGTCCTTGATATGCCTAGAGATAGTGACAAGAACAAGTTGTTCCATCACTATATTAGCCCTAAAATAAAAACTAACAGAAACAGACCTACTTGAATCTTTACTTTGGTGCTCATTAAAAAAAATAAATACATAAAATTTCATCCATTCATAAAACAGGCAAGTCATTAGAACCCACTTTGAGACATCAGTGAGCAAAAACAAAACTTATGGCTAACAACAACTATATTTTGCTACACACTATCATGCAGAGTTAAAGATAGGAATTTACAAATGAAACCCCAAACAAATCAGAACTACCAGTTCTAAAACATAATGCTAAATTATGTTTTACTGTTTGAAAAAAAACCTTGGCAACTCTATTGCAACCTCCATCAAACATTCCAAGAGTTTTCTACAAACAGCTTTTGAGCTTTTCAAATGCCTATACATTTGTTAAGTGCTTAAGCTTCTAACGACTTCACCACTTACAATAAAATAATTAGAATTATTCCTCTTTAGATACAATCCACACCATTGCACTTGTTCAACCCACTCCCCAACCAAAGCAGGAACCAACTATCACATTCTCTGTTGATAGCAATGTATCCACCACAAAAACATCTTACAAGGACATATGGGTAGTTTGTATAGGATAAGACCCTTTAAAATTCTAAACTAATAAATTCACATTTTGTGAATTACAGTGCAGGTATTTGGTTAATGACAGTAAAAACTACTACTGTTGTTTTTAATATGACAATCTATTATAATTTGATACTTTTCAGATCCAATGAGCTGAATTTGCAAAAGAATATTTTTCTTCTAGTTTATGATCTTGCAAATCCAAGCTGGCAGTCAAATCAAATTATGCTCTCAAAAATTTCTCAGTTGGGACTTCATTACCAGTTCTGTGGACGTCCCTCAAATCAAAACAGAATCTAAAACTGTCCAAAATATCTCTGCAGAGGCAATACAGTCAGAGTAAAGAATAGCAACAGCTTCTAGAAGTCACTGATGCATGTATTTCAAATCACACAGATGCGCTCAATTAAAAGGCTACTACTTTACTGACTATAATTACACTTTAAAAAGGAAGCATAACAGAAGATTCAACAGACCATTCTTTTCTAATTGACTCCATAGGAAACAATACATATTAAAAGACCACTATATTTTGGAGATGCTTTCATTCAGATTACGTACAGAACAGTCTTGAAGAGATGTAGCCAATTCAGTTTCACATTCTTCACGAGATTAATTGTTCTATTCCCTCTGCCTGAGTAAAGTCTGAAGAGATAATTTCATCTCTTAAAGAAAATACAATTTAGGAATTTTATTTTTCACTTTTTTTCCTATGGGATATAACTGAGAGTTGTTAAAAAACAGTAATTCCTTATAACATAGACAGCTGTTTTTTATTTTAAAAAATCCTTTTAGATTTTATACTAAAGAATGCTTTAATTTAAATTAGCAAATTTAAAACAGAACAGTGAAATACTTTGTCGTCATGGGGGAAGGAGAGGGATGTTTGTTTAGCTGACTGGGGGGTTTATTTTTGGTCAGGTTGGGGGTTTCTTTTGAGATTTCTGGAGAAAACATTAGTGACAAGTTGTAATGACCTATGGTGTTTTTACAGCAAGCTTAATTTCTGAGGGCCCTTAGGTTTTACTATCAAAGAGAAAATATTTTTATACACATATCTTCTCAGCCTCCTGTTAAAGGGATTTCCTTTGGTCTGCAGGTAAGAAAACCATACAGTGTCTTCAGTACCAAAATTAAATTTCCCAAGCACAAACAACTATCTATGTATAAAGCACTAACTAGATATCCACAGAGGCAAAGCTGCCACATTTCTTTGAAGTCATTTACAGAGTTTTCAATCCTCATCCTCTGTACATGCAGTTAATGTTGTTGCCATCACAGGCCTGAGAGGAGATTCACACAACAGTAAGAAGAATCTGCAATTCCTATGTTTTCTCTTTTCCCAGAGGCAACTCACAATGCAACCTAGCTTAAAATCTCTCTTCTTAAGCAACCTTTCTATCCATAAAAAAATTTGCTATGCAAGCCCTATGCACTAAACAATAAAACAGAGCTTGTGTGAATAAAAACATTAAATATAAGAAGATCCAAAGGACAGAAATGGATTAAAAATGCTTTATGATTTACCTGCACCATTTCCGTAGTTTGTAAGTACAAAACATAAGGTTAGCATCACTTCTCTAAATCAGTGACATGGCAATACACAAAAAGCTTCAAAGTTTAGCTGAAGGATTCTGATTTTCAGGAATACCTTTTGAAAACCAGTCACTTAAAAGAAATTAATAATGCTAATGCATTTTTTTTTAATGAGACAAGTCCAGAAATTAAAATATTTCCTCGTCCCTAAATTTAGTTTTCCAAACCTTACATAGTATCTTATATGCTTACTTCCAAACACAGACAATAAGAACCAGACCAAAACTTCTGTATGTGCATGTATATGTCTTATGAATAGGTGTAAATTTTGATTTAACAGTACTTATGTTAGAAGATCCAGCTCTTGATATGGTAAAGAAACTGTTCTCATTTCATTCCCATAGGCTTTACTAGACTCTTAGGAAGAGAATTATCTTTTACATATTACATCTTAATTAAAAAGCATAAAAAGCATCTGACATCAGTCTTCTGATGCTTTCAAGTTGTGCTGTCAGCAGCAGCTCTTCACATTTCAAGATCTCAAACTGCACTTCATATAATTTAAGCTGTAGATCATAGTAATCAGCTTCTAACTGGTCCAAATGGGCTATGGCTTCTGTACCACCTTTCAGACTCTGCATCTAAATGGAAAGAGAAAAAACAACAACACCCAACTCCAGGATAAGGAGAACAAAACCACAGAGTATGATTACAGCTAGATACAGTCTGGTATGCTAAATATAACATGTTAAACTTGAACACATGAAGAGAAGGTGGTTTTGATCAGCCACGCACTTTCAGACATTTTTAATACTTGACATTTTTTCCGCATAGTAATAAAAAAATCCATGGTATTGGAACATTCTTTGTGACTGTCAAAGCGACAAGTCATATAGTGAGTAGTGTGAAACACCCCTACCAGTCTTTTACTCTACTACTTGATTCTCTGAATATGTATAATGATATATATCCATGAAGCTCTACAACCTGTGTGCAGAAGAGTAAGGGCCATAACCAAGTTCTCTACCTTCTCAAAAAATTAATCTCTGATAGTTTCTCTGAGATGAAGGACGAAAGTGATTCTAAACTTTACTGAAGATCTGTGACCGATCTACCTTATGATTCTCATGAAAGGGGATCTAGTTCGTATATTACAGACATTCAACCATTAAAAAGGGATGTCTAACAAGGAGAAATAAAGGACCTAGCAAACTATACATTTTAAAAATATTTGCTATTAGGTTTTTACATTTTGGTGGTTTCTTCAAGGAGTAAAAATATATCTGTAATTAATGGCCAGAAATGTCTTTCCTAGGTTTTATTTATCACGTATGCTTACTTATAGTTATAATAAAACACAAAGATATCTGTACTGAATCAAAACAAAGATACATCTTACACGATACTCTGTTTAGGACAAAGGGTAACAGCAAATATGCAGGAAGACGAAACATAGTAGGCAGTGCAGTGATACTTCCCTAAAATGTTTCACCAGCCTTCTACACAGCTTGCAACTCAAAACTTCTTAAGCCACAGTGCTGCCTTTTATAAAAAATAGACTTAATGGATTTTACTTCATAAATTGTCCTATCCCTTTTTTACAGCATGCAAGCTTTTTGCACCCGCATCATTATTCTTTGACAGGGATCTCACAGCTTAATTACACATTAAAGGAAACAGTTATCTAAATCATGCTTCTTTCCATATGAGATTGTGTTTTGGTTTAAGCAAGCTCTTTGCTGATTTTTTTTTTTTCTTTCAGTGAACTTTTTAGCAGCGCCGGTGGACTGATAATAACCAAGGTCACTTCTGACTGTCTGCAGCCTCCCCTCTTATGGAGGAGCAGATTAGACTGAAGGCAGGATCAGCAAACCAGAATATTCCCTTCTCATAATATTTTCTCTATTTGGCTTTCAGTATAGGCTAATACATCACGGAAGTCAAGCCTCTCGTTTTCCTTTTTCTCTCACTTTTCTGCTTACTGTTGCTTCTATTGCCCTCTCTTCAGATCTCTCTCTATGTTTTTTCTATTTTTCTTTACAGCCGACACCCGAGGACCCCGTCCGTGCGCCCGGACACTCTCCGCTTCAGCTGGGAGACTGTGAGAGTGGTTAGGGGAGGAGGGAGGGGATCGGGTGTTGCACATCCCTTTGCAAATATATAGTCCCTTGTCACCAATAAGTGAAATCAATGTTTCACTTTTCAACCCAGAGAGCCTCTCTTTATCATTTTTCTCCCTCTTTCCCTACCTTGGGGGAGGAGGGGGGGAGGGGTGAATTGAGGGACTGCCAACTCGGTGCCAAACCGACACATTAATTAATTGGCAAGCCAGGCAGGAGAGAATGAACACCATGGATGGGTTGAAAAGTGAACAGATGAATTTTGCACCTGACATGCAGTCGTATATGTCCTATGCGGCTGGGATAATATTGCTTAGTGTATCTGTTCTTGTTATTGTTCTGTGGTTTATTGATAAGACTATAGCCATAATCAACCGTGTAATAACCTATTTAGTGATAACAGGGGTCATGATATTGATCAGTATAGGGATACTGTCTGTGTGCAGTGTGAATGTGCATGTGGATAAGAAGGTCTATGTTGGTAACGGCAGACTCAATTTTGCCTTTCCACTCCCACTCAGACTGAATATCCCAGCTCTTGATCTGAATAGCATAGTTTCACTGGGGATGCTTCTGTTGAATGCTTATAGTGTCCTGTGGATGCATAGAGTGAGGTGTTGTTCCACTCACTGCCAGTTCCCCCCACTGCCAGTTCCCCCCAGGCAATGCTGCTGCCACTGCTGGTATTGGTGCCACTGTTGCTGCTACCACTACTGCTACTGCTGCCACCACTGGTGCTGCTACAAAAGCAGCTACTTCTGAAAGATTAAGTCCACTCCCATTCGATTCAGACGAGTAAGAGTTAACCCTGTGACCAGGGGAAAGGTGACTGATCCTTATACCCGGCTCCCATCTGAAATATCCAGAGTTTCTTCAAGCAGCATCAGAAGATGTGATTGAGGAAGCAGACGATTCTAAAACACATGCTGGAACAGACCCATCTCAAGTAAATAAACAGGCAGGCCCCTCTCAAGCAGATTGAGGAGCAGGCCCTTCTCAAGCAGATAAGGATGATGATCTGCTACAGCCGTTCTCCCTAAAGGAATTGCGTCTCATGAGAAAGGACTTTACCCGCAATGAAAATGAGGGGCTACTTACCTGGCTGCTCCGATGTTTTGATGGTGGAGCCAACACCTACACCCTGGACAAAAGAGAAGCCAGACAGTTGGGATCCCTGGCTAGAGATGCTGGTATTGATAGAGCAATGGGTGATAAGACAGGAAATATCACCCTGTGGAGCCGCCTTCTTTCAGCCATACGGAGCAGGTACCCCCATAAGGGCGACATTGACCCATGCCGAAGCAGAGCGCCCACTCTTGAAAGAGCCATCGCATATTTGAGAGTATTACCACTGCGAGAAGTGATCTACGACGACCAAGGGTTTCTAAATCCTGATGATGTCATGTGCAACACGGCCATGTTCCAGAGGTTTGCACAGACTGTACCAGCAACACATGCCCATATATTCTCCTTCATGGGATGTTCTGATGAATCCAATAGACCAACGGTGCATGAATTCGCTTTCAAAGCACGACAGTAGTGAGATATGTTTTCTGATTATTGTCAGTTCCACACCTCAGCCATTGAAAAGGTGACTGACAGAAGGAATCTGGACAGATGGGAAGGTAAACCCCAGTCTTTTCCTATACCCCAGTATCTCCCTAAGGACAACTGGGCTCGTGTTGCAGCCATCAAGAGGAGACGCCCTGCTACGAGACAGCAACGAGAGAGATGGGACCCACTTTGACGTCACCTGTGGTTCCTCTTGTGTCGGAGGCGGCGTATGGACTTCACACAACTCTATAAGAATTATAACTGAAGACCTTTATTGTTAAAAATGACGGCAATTTATATCCCTCTGACTCCAGAGGTTCCACCCCAGTACAAACCCCATTGGTTACATACATACACAATTCATATATGATTGGCTACGTGTCTTGTCACTTGCTGTCCATGTCATGATGACCCAAGGGTTTTCGCTTCCCAGACGGTGCCTCTCAGTTCTTGCTACAACATTCTTTTCTCACTACTTCATGAGATAACAACCGTGGGATACCTACTTGTAGGACACCTGCTGTTTGCTGGTCCCGTGGGGTACCATCCTGTGAGGCACCAGCGTGTGAGACATCAGCTTGTTTACTGATCCCACGGTTTGCTTCAGGGTGCCTGACAATTTGGTCAGCAGCACCTGCAACACTGCTGTTTTAATTCAGACATATTAATTTTCCATAAATCCCATATCAATTTTCCACAAATCACATGCTAATTTTCCATACATCCCAACACTCTTGCGTGATTATTACAAAGAGGATATGAGAACCTGGGATAATAAACCCACTGATATTCTCCAGCTATGTGTACAAGAGCTGCTAGGTAGAAAAGGTGCAGTAGATGGTTCTTCCTGGAAAAAGGCAGCTCCGATTTCCAGCAACCAGTCCTTCAACCAAGGTGGTGCATCGACCTCTAATGGTCAGTATTAGAGGTGCCCTGCCTCCAGCCAGGGGGAGGAGAGGGACAACTGAATTTATTGGACTGTGTGGATTCGGTGGCCTGGCACATTGGAACCACAAAGGTATAAAGTCTTGTTTGACACTGGTGCACAGTACACCTTAATGCCATCGAATCACAAGGGGACAGAGTCCATTACTGTTTCTGGAGTGCCAGGAGGATCTAAAGAACTGACCACTGTCGAAGCTGATATAAGCCTCACTGGAAATAAGTGGCAGAAGTACCCTATTGTGACTGGCCCAGATGCTTCTTGCATCCTTGGAATAGACTATCTCAAAAAAGGATATTTTCAGGACCCAAAAGGGTACCAGTGGGCCTTTGGTATAGCAGCTGTAGAGAGTGAGAACATTGAACAACTGCATACCTTGTCTGGCCTTTCAAATGACCCTTCTCTAGTGGGGTTGCTGAAAGTTGAAGACCAATAGGTGCCAATTGCCACTTCAACAGTGCATAGATGACAATATCGCACCAACAGAGACTCTGTGATTCCCATCCATAAGCTAATTCGACAACTGGAGAGCCAGGGAGTGATCAGCAGGACTCACTCACCCTTCAACAGTCCTATCTGGCCAGTGTGGAAGCCTGATGGCGAGTGGAGGCTGACAGTGGACTATTGTGGCCTGAATAAGGTTACACCACCACTCAGTGCCGCTGTGCCAGACATGCTAGAACTTCAGTACGAGCTGGAGTCGAAAGCAGCAAAGTCGTATGCCACTACTGACATCGCTCATGCCTTTTTCTCTATTCCTCTTGCACCAGAGTGCAGGCCACAGTTTGCTTTCACCTGGAGGGGAGTCCATGTCGCGGACCGAGATGGGTAAAGCCACGACCCACACCCCCTCCTCAGGGGATCGAGGGCTGAGGACCACTCCCCGTCACACTCACAAACAACGCTTAGGAATCAGTAGGTTTATTAAAGGCACTGAGGTTTTGGCAAGTCCAATATCAAATGTTATATATACAGATAACACACAAAAAGACTATCTATATATCTATATACCAACAGCTATACAACAATATATTTATATACCAATAACAACACACATAGAAAACAATAGATAACCCCCCCCCCCCCTTTACCCCTGCTCCCATTCCCGGACAGGGATAAGAGGGAAAGCCTGGAGAGAGCCTTTGGGAAATAGAGGAAAATTGAAAAGAGAAGTGAGTGTCTGGTATTTGTAAATGTTATGTATGAATGTTAGTAAGAAGCGTCAGAATGTAGTTCGCAATTCTCACCACCGGGGTACGGCCGAAGCCGATCCTTGGTCGGGATCCTCGTCCTTTCCCCTGAGACTCTGGGCACGCAGTCCGTTCGGTACATCCACACGCCAACAACCACAGGAAAAGGTGCTCTATACCTTCACGGCAGCCTCCACAGCGATACACTCACAGCGGCGGCTATATCCGTAGTGTTTGCAGTATGCGCCTTTCGGCTCCCCTTCCGGTTCCGGCCCCGCTGTGCCTCCTGGGAGCTGTAGTCTGTGGTCCTGTGCGCACGCGCCTGGCACCTCTGTCCTCTCCTCATGAGTGCCGGGAAGTACATTACCAGGACTGGTCAGTAAATGTCGCTGGATTAAAGGGCATTATGGAGTCTGTCTCTCACAGTCCAATACACCTGGAATCGACTGCCCCAGGGGTGGAAACACAGCTCAACTACTTTCCATTGACTGATCCATGCTGCACTGGAGAAGGGTGAGGCTCCAGAACACCTGCAGTACATCGATCACATCAATGTGTGGGGCGACATGCAAGAGGAAGTCTTTGAGAAAGGTAAAGAGATATCCCAGATTCTTCTGAGAACTGGCTTTGCTGTCAAAAGGAGCAAGGTCAAAGGACCTTCACGAGAGATCCAGTTCCTGGGAATTAGATGGCAAGATGGACATCGCCAAATTCCAATGGACGTGATTAACAAAATAGCAGCTATGGCACCACCGACCTACAAAAAGGACACTCAAAACTTTTTAGGAACAGTCGGTTTTTGGAGGATGCATATTCCTGAGTGTGAGAGACGGACTCTATTATGGCCTTTAATCCAGCGACATCTACTGACCATTCCTGGTAATGCACTCCCCGGCACAAGAAGAGGATAGAGGCAGCAGGCGCATGCGCACAGACTCAGACTACAGCTCCCAGGGGGCCCGGCGAGGCCGGAACCGGAGGGGGAGCAACGGGCGCGCTCTGCGAACACTTCTTCTACGGTGAGGACATCGCTATGGAGGCTGCCGTGTAGCTGCTGCGTACCTTTCCTCTGTGGTTGCCGGTGTATGAGCACGCTGAACGGACTGCCCGTCTGGAATCGCTGGAGAACAAGGGTCCCGACTAGGGATCGGCTTCGGCCGCACCCCGGTGGTGAGATTTGCGAACTTGACTACACTCTGACGTTTCTTACTAACATTTACAGACATTTACCCATTCACACACACCTCTACTATACACTTACTTCCTTTAATCTCCCCAAAGGCTCTCTCCAAGTTCTCTCCCTCATTTTCTGTCCCGGACCGAGATTGGGAGGGGGATAGGATTGTTTGTATTATATTGTATTGTTATTGTATTGTATTGCATTATTCTTCCCTACGATTGCTGTTGCCCTGTAGTTCTGTAGAAATAACCCCGCCTAGACAGTAGTGCCTTTAATAAACCTATTGATTCTTAAACATTGTTCGTGAGTGTGACAGGGAGTGGTCCTCAGCCCTCGATTCCTTTTGTGTGGGGCAGTGAGTCGCAGTTTCCCATCTCGGTTTGCGACATTTTGGCGTAGTCGGCAGGATACGAGGGTCTGTGGTAGCCCCTGCACATAGACAAAACAAAAATGGAGGACAAAACAAGTGAAATGCGGATTGATATCGATGTTCCTAGGGAGGAGGAGTCTGACGCTGAGTCAGGCGGCCCCGAGGAACCGGAGCAGGCGGTGGGAGACTCTAGTCTAGTCTACTCCACTGTTCCCAGCAGTCCGATACATGCTGAGGTACGGGCAGAGCCTCCTCGCCCTGTAATGTACTCCTGCCCTTTGCACACCCGCGTGTTTGAACAGCGGGAACAGCGGGACGAGATAAGGACCCTAAGGCAGGAGCTAGAGGCCCTGACGGAGCCCCTAAGACAGGAGTTGAAGGAGTTAAAGCAACAGGTTGAGGAGTTGCCGCTGTTGAAACAGCAGGTGGAGGAGTTGCCGCTGTTGAAGCAGCAGGTTGAGGAGTTGCCGCGTTTGAAGCAGCAGGTGGAGGAGTTGCCGCTGTTGAAGCAGCAGGTTGAGGAGTTGCCGCTGTTGAAGCAGCAGGTGGAGGAGTTGCCGCTGTTGAAGCAGCAGGTTGAGGAGTTGCCGCTGTTGAAGCAGCAGGTTGAGGAGTTGCCGCTGTTGAAGCAGCAGGTTGAGGAGTTGAAGGAGTTAAAGCAACAAGTTGAGGAGTTGCCGCTGTTGAAGCAGCAGGTGGAGGAGTTGCCGATGTTAAGGCGGAAAGTTGAGGAGATGCAGCCGCTAGTACAGGGGGTTGCAGAACTGACGAAAGAGCTTAAGGATATACAATTACAATATAGAGAATTACAGCAGGAGGTTGAGGCGTGGCAACAAAAGCAACCAAAGAGGAAAGATTTAGGGGCAAGACGAAAGGAGGAGCAGCACCCTGATTATGATAAGTTGCTACAGGAGTATACGCAGTATAAGCAGGAGTATATGCAGTATAAGCAGGAGTCTGAAAGGAAATATAGAGAGTTAAAGAAAGAACATGCTGACTTGCAGACAGAGCATGAAAAAGAGTTACAGGCTATGCAGAAGCTATTGGATGGCAGGGAAAGGGATGCTAGGTTGAGGAACCGAGACATCACAAGATTACAGGAGGAGCTTACGATCTTGGAAGGAACTCTTGAGCGGCTCCAACAGGGGACGTGTCCTACACTCCCTGATCCTCCTCAGGAGGAGAAGGGGGAGGAGAAGGAGGAGGACGCTGGTGCTTTGGAGCAGGCAATTAGCCAGGTCTTCCTGAGGACTGATATGACTACCAGTGAAAAGGGAACAATGATTATGGCGTTATGTGCCGCTCAGCAGGAGCGGATCTCCACAGATCCATCCTCCCACACTGATGTGGTGCAAAAGGCGAGGAAAGTACTGCGGGCCCCGACATTTGACCTTGACCTTGGGGCTCAGCATGCAGAAGAGGCAGAGGAGGAACAGGAAGATAAGAAAGCCCTCCGACCTGTTAGGATAACCACTAGTACCCAGAGAGCAGGGGCTGCACAAGCAGATGTAGAGGTAAAGGAAAAATCCTATTCGTCTATGGAACTGGGTAAACTTAGGGAGAAATATAGCAGACTAAGGACAGAAACAGAAGCTGAATATGTCATGAGAGTGTCTCTCACAGGTGGAGATGATATTGCTTTAACTGAACGAGAAGCTGATGGCTATTGGGGACCTGGGATTACCTTACAAACTGGAGATACAACACACCCATGGTCCCTGACCCAGCGTGCAGCCCTGAGTGTAAATGGTACTGACCTGCTTGACAGAGGGGAACCAAGTATCCTGCGGGAAGGTTCCATTATGGAAAATGTTCGTAGGGCTGCGGCACTCCAGATGATCCATGAGGGAGAACTGGCAGCAGAGAATGCAAGTCCCATGACTCTTAGGATAAGAGCACCAAGGATGAAGGTGTTAATAAAGGGGCTTACCGGGATACTTCAAGTGAAGGCTGTACATTATCAGGAGGAGATTGCAGCTAGACGGTTACAGATGACATGGGGTGACTTAGGCCGAACTTTGATGACTTGTGCTAAGAACTGTCAGGAATATGAGGGCCCTACTAAGCCCTCTGCCTCTGTGCCTAAAAAGGCTGCTCGGTTGTCATATGCAGAAGCCGCAGCCAAGCCACCCCGAGACCCCCCTTCTCCTAGGCCAGACAGGTCACGGGGTGACTGGAATGTGGTAAACAGAGATAGACAGAAGAAATCACAGCAGAGGTCACCCAGGAGACAGATCTGTGATACACAGCATTCCTCAACACAAGATAACAAGGGGCCTTATGCTAGGCTTAAGGAGGAAGGCAGGCGGGCAGGAATGCCAGCATCGCTCCTAGCCAGGACTCGTCCTTATGAGGAGCTAAAGGAACTGGTTGAGTTCTTCCGTGAAGTGCTGGGACGAACCCGAGGCAGATCACAATCACGAACCCGAGCCAGATCACAAACTGGGGCCCGAGGCCGGTCACAGTCTAGAACTCGGGCTCAAGCACAGGGAAGGTCCAGTAGTTCGGGAAACTAGAACTCCCTCCTCCGGCTGCGACCAGTAAGACAAAGAGGCGGAGGAGGAGGGGTAAAAAACAGAGTAATCAGTTGGTAAAAAACCAACATGACTCACAAACAGATCAGGACGCTTCTGTAATCCAGGAACTCCCTAGTCCCCCAAATGATTGGCAAAATGTTTTGCGACTCACTTATAACCAGGATGGTGATCTGGTACTCACTTGTGCTGTTGGTCCGAAACGTTATCCTGTTACTTTTATTATAGACACAGGGGCCCAAATATCTACGCTGAAAGCTGAGGAGGCGAGGCACTGTGGCATTACCACATCGTCAAAACCAATATGTGTAAGTGGAGCGTTTGGTAACTCTGTTTTACAGGAAACAGCCAAGGTCACCATACATCTTCCAGGAGATGACAAACCGATCCGGACCACGATGATTGTGGGCGATATTCCCTTTAATCTGTTAGGTTTGGATGTTTTGGCAGGTCGAGCCTGGAGAGATGAGCGAGGCTGCTACTGGACATTTGGCACACCAACACTGGAAGTGAAGTTGTTGCAACGTGCCCCTCGTCTGCCACGTAGCAAAACAACAAGGGTAAAACAATATAACATTCCAGTTGCAGCCAAAGATGGTATCAGAGAGGTGATAGCTGATTTAAAACAGAAAGGTGTGATAGTGCCATGCCATTCAACATACAATGCCCCAGTTTGGCCTGTGAAAAAATCAGACGGTAAGTGGAGACTGACTTTAGACTACAGGAAACTGAATGCCAACACAGAAGGACTCACTGCAGCTGTACCAAACATAGCTGACCTGGTGCTAGAGATCCAAGAAGCAGCACATCCTGTGCTGGCAGCACTGGATATTAAGGACATGTTTTTCCAGGTCCCTATTGATACGGAGGACCAAAAGTATTTTGCCTTCACTTGGGATGGAGTTCAATACACTTTCACGAGGTTGCCACAGGGATACAAACACTCACCCACACTGGCCCACCATGCACTTGCGTGTGAACTGGAAAACATTCCAGAAATCAAAAAGAATTCTAAAGTGAAAGTCTATCAGTACATAGACGATATACTGATAGGGGGCCAGAGTGAGCGAGAAGTAAAAGCAGTTTATGATGCCATAATTAAGCACTTAACTGATATGCAGTTAGAAATCCCCGAAGGAAAAAGGCAACCACCATCCCAAGAGGTAAAATTTCTAGGAATACAGTGGAAGGGGGGGACCTGGAATATTCCATCTGACACGGTATCCCAGTTGACTCAGATGAAGGTACCATCTAGCAGGAAAGAATTGCAACAATTGCTGGGAACCCTTCAGTATTGGAGGAAACATATCCCTGATTTCTCTGTCATAGCACGGCCTCTTTACGATCTCTTGAAAAAGAATCGTCATTGGGAATGGAATAAATCTCATGATGAGGCCCTTGAACTGTTAACACTGGAAGCACAGACTTTCCAGACTCTGGGACCTCTTCACCCAGAAGACCCAATGATAATAGAATGGGGGTTTTCAGCTAACGCCTTATCATATCACTTTTGGCAAAGGGGACCTAATGGGAGTACAAGACCAATTGGCTTCTATTCACAATCCTTCAAGGATGCAGAGAAGCGATATTCCGCTCTGGAGAAGGGATTGCTGACAGTGTGCACAGCACTAACAGAGGTCAGTAAAATCGTTAAGAAACAAAAGGTAATTCTACAGGGTCCTTTCAAAGTGGTTAACCATGTGCTGTCTGGGAAAGCCCCTCCAGAGGGAATATCTCAAAGAGGAACAGTCAGGAAGTGGTATAGCCAAATCGAGTGTTACTCTAGCCTTTTCAAGCTAGAGGAGGGTCCGGACAAACAGCTAAAAATTCAAGAACACATTGAATCCACGGAAGAAAAAGAGTTAACAATGAAAACTCCCAGTCCTATTAAGGAAGCCCCAGAATACAAAAGTGAAATGACTAATGCCTGGTTCACAGATGCATCAGCTCGGAGAGAGGGTAAGACCTGGTTATATAAATCTGCTGCAGTCAAACCCTCCACGGCTGAACGCATAATAAATCATGATAAGGGCAGTGCACAAGTGGGGGAGCTGGATGCTGTTCTCAATGTGTTTGTACGGGAAAAGGCCGCCAAGGACGCTGTGTACATCTACACAGATTCCTTTTCGGTCTTCAAGGGCTGTGTGGAATGGATAACTTTCTGGGAACAGAACAATTGGGAGATTAACAGGGTGCCAGTGTGGCAGAAAGAAAAATGGCAACAGATCCTAAAAATTGCCAAGAAAAATCCTAACTTTCATGTAGGGTGGATTCCTGCTCACCAGACCAGTCTGAAAAATGATGCTAGTAGGTGGAACAACTACGTTGATGAACTGGCTAAAATCAATGTAGTGGAAATCAGGACAGTAGGAGAAAATCAGGAATGGGAGCGATTGCTTGAATGGCTTCACTGTAAAAGGGGTCACTCAGGGGTTTTTGATTTGTATAAAGAGGCACAAACCCGGGGATGGTCTGTTACCCGTGAGCAGTGTAAAACAATCATTTCTGAATGTGATCTGTGTAAGATCAGATTGGGGGAACATCCCCTGACAGGTGATGCTTTGCACATCCGGGAAGGAAAGGCCTTGTGGTCCACCTGGCAGGTGGACTACATTGGTCCTCTCCGTAGGTCGGGTAACAAACAGTATATCATTGTAATGGTAGAAGTGGTATCAGGTCTGACATGTGCTGAAGCTGTTTCTAAAGCAGATGGAGAAAACACTGTTCGCTTTTTGGAAAGGGTATTTGGGGTATTACCTAAACCTACAAATATTCAATCTGATAATGGTACTCATTTCACCTCACATCTAGTGCAACGGTGGGCAAAGAGTGAAGGCATCCAATGGACATTTCACATGCCATACTATCCCCAAGCAAATGGGATAGTAGAGCGTACTAATGGATTGATAAAAAGCCTTATTCGCCCACAGGACTCCAGATGGGATGAAAGGTTGCGATATGCAGTCACCACTATCAATAACAGATGGGGGGTGAACGGGTGTCCTCGTTTAACCGCTTTCTTTCCCACATCACCCACACCAGAGAAGGGGAAATACAACAAACCCTGCGGAAAGCGAAAGGTCTCCCTACGTCCTGGACAATCCGTGCTGGTACACCTGCCAAACATCGGGAAGGTTAAGTTGATCCTGCAAACACCTGTGAACTCGAACACCTGGGTTGCATCTGATATGAATAACAGAGAACTCAAAATCAGTACAAATTGGATACTGCATGTGGAGTGAAGCAGGATATAAGAGTAGAGTGTAAATATGTATCTGTGTACTTGTGTATATAGTGATGTTTATATGCTACTTCAACAACCCAAAGAACCAGAGAGACATCCCAATCCAGGACAAGGTCTGATCAGCCTGACACTGGTTTGAGGAGGGGGTACCTTGTGCATTCTATGGACTTGATCACCCCATGGTTTGCGCAATGTCTCCCACTTTGCAGCATTATGTCTCCTATAACTGCTTTCCCTTTGGGTTGTTGTATGTTAATAAGATACTAATGGTGCACCAAAATATTAAGATATCTGTACAGATATATGTATATGTTGTATCGCATATAGGGAATTGTTCCCTCAGAAAGTGCTATATGCATTGTTTGATAAATGTTATAATTGTATATATATATATTGGGAAATACCAGGAAAGGAGGTAAGAATTTGGACAAGAGCCTGATAGGGTACAGATGTACATATATATATATACACCTACATATACATACGCCACACAAGGAACAAGTCGCTGTCATAAAAGCCACGGGGTGAGATGTGAGAGACGGACTCTATTATGGCCTTTAATCCAGCGACATCTACTGACCATTCCTGGTAATGCACTCCCCGGCACAAGAAGAGGATAGAGGCAGCAGGCGCATGCGCACAGACTCAGACTACAGCTCCCAGGGGGCCCGGCGAGGCCGGAACCGGAGGGGGAGCAACGGGCGCGCTCTGCGAACACTTCTTCTACGGTGAGGACATCGCTATGGAGGCTGCCGTGTAGCTGCTGCGTACCTTTCCTCTGTGGTTGCTGGTGTATGAGCACGCTGAACGGACTGCCCGTCTGGAATCGCTGGAGAACAAGGGTCCCGACTAGGGATCGGCTTCGGCCGCATCCCGGTGGTGAGATTTGCGAACTTGACTACACTCTGACGTTTCTTACTAACATTTACAGACATTTACCCATTCACACACACCTCTACTATACACTTACTTCCTTTAATCTCCCCAAAGGCTCTCTCCAAGTTCTCTCCCTCATTTTCTGTCCCGGACCGAGATTGGGAGGGGGATAGGATTGTTTTTATTATATTGTATTGTTATTGTATTGTATTGCATTATTCTTCCCTACGATTGCTGTTGCCCTGTAGTTCTGTAGAAATAACCCCGCCTAGACAGTAGTGCCTTTAATAAACCTATTGATTCTTAAACATTGTTCGTGAGTGTGACAGGGAGTGGTCCTCAGCCCTCGATTCCTTTTGTGTGGGGCAGTGAGTCGCAGTTTCCCATCTCGGTTTGCGACACTGAGTATAGTCACATTGTGTAACCTCTTTACAAGGTGACCCGGAAGAAGAATGACTTTGAGTGGGCTCCCCACCAACAGGATGCTTTTGAGAAGATTAAAGATGAGATTGTGCATGTGGTAGCCCTTGGACCAATTGGAACAGGTTCACACATCAAAAATATACTCTGTACTGGAGCTGCGCACAATGGTCCTACATGGAGCCTCTGGCAGAAAGCACCAAGGGAAACTCGTGGTCGTCCCCTGGGATTTTGGAGTAGGAGCTACAGAGGTTCCGAGGCCAATTACACCATAACTGAAAAGGAGATACTGGCAGCATATGAAGGAGTTAGAGCTGCTTCAGAAGTGATCGGTACTGAGGTGCAGCTCCTCCTGGCGCCCCGATTACCGGTACTGCACTGGATGTTCATGAGTAATGCTCCTCCCATGCATCATGCCACTGATGCTACCTGGAGTAAATGTATTGCTTTAATCACCCAGCGGGCTAGGATAGGAAACCCAAATCATCCTGGGATCGTAGAAGCTATTACAGACTGGCCAGAAGGCACACATTTTGGAATGCCACCTCAAGAAGTGGTGAAACAAGCCGAAGAAGCCCCACCATATAATCAACTGCCTGAGGCTGAAAAACTATATGCTCTGTTCACTGATGGTTCCTGCCGCCTTGTAGAAAACTGTGGGAGGTGGAAAGCTGCCGTATGGAATCCTACATGGCTTGTTGCAGAAGCAGATGAAGGAGAAGGCAAATCAAGTCAGTTTGCAGAAGTAAAAGCCATCCAGCTGGCTTTAGATGTTCCTGAATGAGAAGGGTGGCCAAGACTGTATCTCTACACTGATTCATGGATGGTAGCAAATGCCTTGTGGGGGTGGCTAAAACAGTGGCAGCAGAACAACTGGCAGTGTTATGGTTTGGGAGACCCCGGCATTGTGTTGGACACCTATCGGAGAGAGAGGGGTCCTTAGCACCCTGAGAGACTGGCAGGGGTCAGTATTCCCACCCACTTCCTGTCACAATCTATAAAAGCCACCAGAACCGGAAGCTGCTCCCCTTTTCTTCCTACTCCTTTTCCCCTGCCGGGTGTGCTGCTGGCTTCCTTCGGCTTCCCACGTGCTCGCTCCAGAATCCAACTACATCGGGTGCTGTGAGGAGCCGTGAATCTCTTCTGGAGCGGCCCTGCGTTCCCCATATCCCTGCCATCCTTGAGATCGGTTTTGTATATTTGTATATAAATATTTACTCACCCTTCCCCCCACACACACTTCCCCCCTCCCCCCCCCCCCCCCCCCCCCCCCTCCGTTTTACCCCTTTTTTTGTTGTGTTATAGTAAACTTGTTTCTGGTTTCAATTTCCAAAGTTGAAGTCTCTTATTCCCCTTTCTATCTTCCCTTGGGAGGGAGGAGGTGGGGGGTAATAGAGAGCAATTCTGTCCTCTGGTTGTCTGGGGTTCACCTTTAATATTTAAACCAGAACAGGCAGCAAAAGGGTAAGCCAGTTTGGGTGGCTGACCTATGGAAAGACATCGCTACTCGGGTAGGGAAATTGGCTGTGAAAGTGCACCATGTAGATGCTGTCGCGGACCGAGATAGGTAAAGCCGCGACTCACACCCCCACCTCGGGGGATCGAGAGCTGAGGACCACTCCCCGTCACACTCACAAACAACGCTTAGGAATCAATAGATTTATTAAAGGCACTGAGGGTTTGGCAAGTCTGATATCAACTAACACACAGGGTCTATCTCTATATCTATATCCACACCTATATATCCATATACCAACAGCTATACAACACTACATCTATATACCAATGACAACACACACAGAAAACAAGAGAGAACCTCCCCCCTTCCCCCCTGTTCCCGTTCCCGGACAGGGATAAGAGGGAAAGCCTGGAGAGAGCCTTTGGGAAATAGAAGAATATGGGAAAAGAGAAGTGAGTGTCTGGTATGTGTGAATATTATGTAGGAATGTTTGTAGGAATGTTAGTAAGATGTTCGCAATTCTCACCGGGCCGAAGCCAATCCCTGGTCGGGATCCACGTCCTTTCCCTTGAGACTCTAGGCAAACGGTCCGTTCGGTACGTCCACACGCCAACAACCACAGGGAGCAGCGCCGTAACGGCACGGCAGCCTCCGCAGCGGTACCCTCACCGCGGCGGCTGGATCCGTGTGTGTTCGCAGAGCGCGCGTCTTCTTGCTCCTCCCTTTTTTTTCCCAGTTCCGGCCCCGCCGTGCCTCCTGGGAGTTGTAGTCTGTAGTCTGTGCGCATGCGCCTGGTACCTCTGTCCTCTCCCCACAAGTGCCGGGGGGGGGGGGGGCGCATCGCCAGGACTGGTCAGTGAATGTCGCTGGATTAAAGGCCATTATAGAGTCCGTCTCTCACAGATGCATACATGCCTCTGAGTCGAGCTAATAAGGAACATCAACACAACCAACGAGCAGATGAGGCTGCCCAAGTGTTTAAAATAGACTTAGACTGGGAACACAAAGGTGAGCTGTTTTTAACTCGATGGGCCCATGACGCCTCAGGTCATCAGGGCAGAGATGCAACATACAGATGGGCTCGTGACCATGGGGTGGACATAACCATGGACACTATTTCACAGGTGATTCATGAGTGTGAAACATGTGCCGCAATTAAGCAAGCTAAAAGGTTAAAACATTTATGATATGAGGGGAGGTGGTCAAAGTACAGGTATGGGGAGGCCTGGCAAGTTGATTACATCACACTGCCTCAGACCCGCCAGGGTAAGTGCTATGTGCTTACAATGGTGGAAACAAGTACAGGATGGTTGGAAACATATCCTGTGCCTCATGCCACAGACCGGAACACCATCCTGGGCCTTGAGAAGCAGGTCATGTGGCGACACGGTACCCCAGAGAGAATTGAGTCGGACAATGGGACTCATTTCAAGAACAATCTTGTAACTGACTGAGCCAAAGAACATGCTATTGAGTGGATATATATTTAGAGACTGCCAACTCGGTGCCAAACTGACACAGATTGATAGACAGAAGGCTTGTGAATTAATTCTTGTAATTTCTATTTTTAAAATTTCTTCTACTATATTGTATACTTACTGAATGCATCTTTTGTATATAAATTATTAGCCTGAAGGGATCAATAAGACTTTAGGTGAATATCATAAATCTTACAATCAATAATGTATAATTTATTTTTCAGCCCAGCATGACACCAAAATGTCTTGCTATGCCATTCTATTACTCTGCATCCATATTAAGTTACTAATTGTGACCAAAACAGTAAGTGACATAACGATAGCATATTTTGAGTGGATTAGAGGCTAGTTTTCAAGACAAAAGGACTGATTCTCTGGAATCTTCCAGTTTCACATGAGAGTGATAGTGGTCATTTGCGAGGCAGGGTATCCTGGATTTTTTGCATTTTCAAAGAATTTTCTCATCATTTAAAAAACAAAAAGAATATTTCTTCTTTTTTGCAAATTAATGCAACGTAATTCAAACTTCTACCACACCTAAGATCTTTTGCTTTGTCAGTCTGTGAAATTCACATATTTTTTTTTTTTACTTTAAAAAAATGTTCCCAAATTTAAGTCCACAGACTTTGTATGAAGACTGCATAGAGACATAAATGGGCTGTCTTCAGAAGAATAAGCTAATCACATTATAGCAGCTCAAAATTTTATTCAGCTGCACCAGTATCTGCCAGATAGAAGACCTGTCTGACAACCAAATCTCAGCCCTGCAAGCATATATTACAGATGCTACAAGCTACCTGGTCTCTTTGAGGGGTACATTATCACAGTATTCCATATTCAGGTGTCACAGCAATTAAACAAGGCATAAACACGCCAGCGGTCACTCACCGAGGAGACCAGCTTCAGTGTTGGTAAATCCGCAATGGGGAAGAGGATCGCAGCAAAAGAGGCTGGCAAAAGGCGGAGCCAGCACCACAGGCAACATCATCCCCATAGAAGGCTGCCCTAGGAACAGGAGCACTGGTGAACAGAGTGGGTGCCTTGGTTTGAGACAGGATGAAGCTAATTTTCCTTTTACTGATTTTTTTTCCTTCAGTAAGCTCTCTTTTAACTAGCAGCAAGTGTTCCAGCTAGTGGACTGATAACACTGGAATGTTTATTTTTCTGACGAGACACGAAGGTCAGTTTGTTCTACTCAGTGAATCTGCCGCTACAGATGCTACTGAGGGCAGGAAAATTGTATCTATGACCCCCCCATAGGGGAGCTGGACTAGACAGACAGCAGAACTGACCAAAGGTATTCCATTCCATATATCTACGTAAGCTCCGAGGAAGGTCAGAGATCACAGAATAAAACTGTTTTGGTTTGAGCCAGGGAGAAGCTCTTTGCTGATTTTCTTTTCTTTCAGTGAACCTTTTAGCAGCGCTAGTGGACTGATAATAACCAAGGTCATTTCTGACTGTCTGCAGCCTCCCCCCTTACGGGGGAGCAGATTAGATCGAAGGCAGGATCAGCAAACCAGAATATTCCCTTCTCATAATATTTTCTCTATTTGGCTTTCAGTATAGGTTAAGACATCACGGAAGTCAAGCCTTTTGTCTTCCTTTTCCTCTCACTTTTCTGCTTACTGTCGCTTCTATCGCCCTCTCTTTGGCTTTCTCTCTTTTTCTTCTTTTTTTTCTTTACAGGGGACATCTGAGGACCCTGTCCGTGTGCCCGGACACTCCCCCCCTTCAGCTGGGAGTCACCAGGAAGAAGAGTTGCTGTGAGAGTTGCTGGGGGAGGAGGGAGGGGATCGGGTGTTGCACATTCCTTTACAAATATCCCTTATCACTAATAATTAAAGCAATCTGTTTCACTTTTCAACCCAGAAAGCCTCTCTTTCTCATTTTTCTCCCTCTTTCCCTACCTTAGGGGAGGGGGGGGGTGTGAATCGAGAGTGTTATTGTTATTGGTTTGACTACCAACTCAGTGCCAAACTGTGACAACAACTTCCTTCCTGCTTCTTCTTCCTCCCTTCTCTTCCGTCCATGGCCAGCGTCCAGGGAGAACTCCATCCATCCATCACCGTCGACCCCTAGGCTCAGGCATCCCTAACCCTCATAACTGTACCCTTAGCCCCTGTCTGCTCTGCCTTATCTCCTGCCTGTGGGCTGAGACATTTCAGGACTGCTCACAACTAAGGAGAGTGCTGGGGGAGTTGCTGGGGGTGGGGGGAGGCAATAGGGTTTTGCACATTCCTGAACATACTTGTATATAATTGTACATATAATTAAAGCTGTCTAATTTAGTTTTCAATCCAGCTAAGTTTCTCTCCTTAATTCTCTCTCCTTCCCTACCTCGGTGGGAGTGGGAAGGAATCAAGAGCATTGTTGTCTCTGGTTTAATTGCCGATCCTGAGTCAAGCCATGACAGTGGGCAAACAGGGCATCACATCAGCCAGGGTGTGGCATGGCAGTTTGCACCACAGTTCGCACAGGCAGGGAATGCGGGGAGGGCAATGACGCTCAGCCAGGGAGCAATGGTATCCACCCAGCAGAAAGCCATGGTGTCCCGAAGCTCTGCGCCCACCAGGACTGGTGCAGCTTCCCAGACGGAGCTCTGGTGGGAACATGCTGCCACCCAGGTGTCAGGCTGCAGGGAGTGCCCTGCTGTCTCAACAGCATCTGGTGACAGCAGTGAGCACACCTGTGGGAGGTGTGCCCAAATAGAGGAGCTTCTCTGCTTCGTGACTTAGCTCTGGGAAGAGGTGAGTAGGTTAAGGACCAATAGGGAGTGTGAGTGTGAGATAGACCATTGGTGCCACGACAGCCTCCCTGAAACAGGCCCAACAGTCAGGCAGGGCTCATGACATGGAGCGCTCCCTGTTCTCTCTCCGCCTGGCTGAACATGATGACCTACAGGATAGGGAGCAATGGCAATGAGTTCCTGTCTGGCACAAGAGGCGTGGCAGGTGTGTCCCTTGAGTAACTGTTCCACCTTCCCAGGTGACCTTGCAAAATAGATATGATGCTCTGCAAGGCGAACTGAACAGTGAGAAAGATGATGGCTCACCAAACTTTGAGGTGCCACCGAGGCAAAGTCAGACTACACCTCACATCAAAACAACCTCATTTAAAAAAAAAAGACAGGTCCTTGTCATAGGTGACCCGCTTCTTAAGGGAGCGGAAGGCCCTATATGCAGGCCGGACCCACTTAGGGAAGTCAGCTGCCTCCCTGGGGCCAGGATTAAAGATGTACAGAGAAAACTCCGTACTCTAGTTCAGCCCTCTGATTACTACCCCTGATATTTCAGGTAGGCAGTGATGAGGTAGCAAAAACAAGTCCAAGGGCAACAAAGAAAGACTTATGGGCCCTGGGATTGCTGGTTAAGGGATCAGGAGCACAAGTAGTGATTAATGAGGGGATAAACAGGAAGAGCCAGCAGATTAATTCCTAGCTCCGAGACTGGTGTTACCGGCAGGACTTTGGGTTCTTTGATCATGGGTTGATTTACAGGACACCAGGCATGCTGGCAACAGGTGGGGAAAACCTAACTCGAAGGGGAAGAAGGATCCTGGGACAAGAGTTAGCAGGGCTTATTGAAAGAGCTGAAGTGTCTGAGTGTGGTCAGGTGGGAATTAGGGCTTCTCCCCCCAAAAAGGCGGCAGGATCATTAGCCCAGCTGAAGTGCATCTACACCAATGCACACAGCATGGGCAATAAACAGGAGGAGCTGGAGGCCACTGTACAGCAAGAAAACTATTATATAGTTGCCATTACAGAAACGTGGTTGGAAGACTCGCACAACTGGAGTGCTGCAATTGATGGCTACCAACTTTTCAGAAGGGATAGGCAAGGAAGGAGAGGTGGTGGGGTGGCCCTCTATGTTAGGGATAGATATGAATGCATAGAACTTAATGATGTTGATGACAGTGTTGAGTGTTTATGGGTAAGAATCAAGGGGAAGGCCAATAAGGCAGACCTCATGGTGGGAGTTTGTTATAGACCCCCAACCAGGATGTAGAGGCTGATTAAATATTCTATATGCAGCTGGGAGAGGTCTCGCGATGGCTATCCCTTCTTCTCGTGGGGGACTTCAACTTCCCAGAAATCTGCTGGAAATACAACACAGCAGAGAGGGAACAGTCCTGGAGGTTCCTGGAGTGTGTGGAAGATAACTTCCTGACACAGCTGCTGAGAGAACCAACTAGGGAAAGTGCCCTGCTGGACCTGCTGCTTGTTACCAGAGATGGGCTAGTGGGGGATGTAAAGGTTGGAGGCCATCTTGGGCAGAGTGATCATGAAATGATAGATTTTTCAGTTCCTGGAGAAGCAAGAAAGGGAGTCAGCAGAACTGCTGCCTTGGACTTCCGGAAGGCAGATTTTGGCCTGTTTTGGAGCATGGTTGAGTGTGTCCCTTGGGAGATGGTCCTGAAGGGCAAAGGAGCCCAGGAAGGCTTCAAGGAGAAACTCTTAAAGGTGCAGGAGCAGGTCATCCCCAGGTCCCAAAAGATGAGCTGATGGGGAAGATGACCAGCCTGGCTGAACAGAGAGCTCTGGCTAGAACTTAGGAACAAAAGGAAAGTTTACAGCCTTTGGAAAAGGGGGTTGGCAACTTATGAGGAATACCAAGATGTAGTGAAGCTATGTGGGGGGAAAATTAGAAGGGCCAAAGCTCAAGTAGAAGTGGCATTTGTTCTATTTAGTAGCTCACGTACGTGTATCTGGAGAATAGCAGTGGGTTTATTGTCCCAGGTTCTCATGTCCTCTTTATAATAATTATGCAAGAGATCCCACAGGTGGTGTTGAAGTGGGTTCCGTCTCTCTTGCTGCTGTCTTGTAGCAGGACGTCTCCTCTTAATGGCTGCAACACGAGACCAATTGTCTCTAGGGAGATACTGGGGTTTACCTTCCCATCTGTTCGGCATCTTATTCCTTCTGTCAGTCATTCTTTCAATGTCTCAGGTGTGGAACTGATGGGAATCAGAGATCATGTCTCCATACTGTTGTGCTTTCAAAGCCAATTCATGCACAGTTGGTCTTTTGTAGTCAATACACCCCATGAAGGAGAATATATGGGCATGTGCTGCTGGTACAGGCTGTGCAAACCTCTGAATCATGGGTGTGTTGCACAGGACATCATGAGGATTTGCAATCCCTTGGTTATCATAGATCACCTCTTGCACAGCTAATTCTCTCAAATACATGATGGCTCTTTCAAGAGTGGGCGTTCTGCTTCAGTGCCATTCAATGTCACCCTTATGGGGGTATCTCTCCCTTACAGCTGAAAGAAGTTGGCCCCACAGGGTGGTAGTTCCCATCTTACTACCAAGTGCTCTATCAATACCAGCATCTCTGGCCAGGGATCCCAACTGCCTGGCTTCTCTTTCGTCCACGTCATAGGTATCAGCCCCACTATCAAAGCATCAGAGCAGCCAACAAAGAAGTGGCTCTCCTTCATTGTGGTTAAAGTCCTTTCTCATGAAGGACAGTTCCTTTAGAGAGAAAGGTTGGACAAAAGCATTGTCGTCATCTGCTTGAGAGCAGCCTGGTTTTCTATCTGCTTGAGAAGAGCCTGCTCCTTTATCTGCATGAGAAGGGTCTGCTCCTCCATCTGCTTGAGAAGGGTCTGCTCCTTTTGTTAGGTCTTTTAACATCACTTTTAAAAAGGGGTCCTCTACTGTTAAATGTGTTCTTGTGGTTTCAGATGGCTGTCTCTTTGCTTTACTCCTAGTCACAGGATTAACTTTAACTTTTGTTCATTTGGATCGAGTGGGATTGGCCTTAGTCTTAGCAGCAGCAGCAGCAGCAGTGGTGGCAGCAACCTTGCCTGTGCGGAAGCGGATTGTGATCACTCTACACATCCACGGTATATTATAAACATTCAGCAGAAGCATCCCTAGGAAAACAATGCCATTTAGATCAGAAGTTGGGACATTCAGCCCAAGAGAAAACAGAGGTAAAACTGAACCTGCCATTATCAACATAGACCTTTCTGTTCACATAAAAATACTTACTATACAGTGTCACCCTATAGATCAGTATCAAAACCCTTGTGATCACTAAATAGCTTATCACATGATAGCTTATGGCTTTGGCTATAGTCTTGATAAACCATAAAACAATAACAGGAGCAGCTACACAGAGCAGTATGATCCCGGTTGCATACCACATATATGACTGCATGTGGGGAAAAAGATCCAGCAGAAACATTGCAGAAAGTGTCTGTTCAGTTTTCAACCCATCAACATATTCAGCAGAAGCGTTGCCCATAGCTATCTGAGGGATTCCTCCCATCAGAGCTGGAATTGTAAACATTCACCAATTACTGAGAATTTATAGCCTGGGCTGAAGATCGAGCCCCACGTTCGGTGCCAATAAATTATTGTCACAGTTTGACTCAGGATTGGCAATTAAACCAGCAACAACAAAGCTCTCGATCCCCTCCCCCTCCCACCCAGGTAGGGAAAGGAGAGAGAGTAAAGAGAGAGAGACTTTCCAGATTGAAAACTAAACTAGACAGCTTTAATGAAATACTAATGATAAAAGATAATATGTACAAATATATACAAGTATGTGCAGGAATGTGCAAAACCCCTATTGCCTCCCCCCACCCCCAGCAACTCCCACGGCACTCTCCTTAGCTGTGAGCAGTCCCGAAATGTCCCGGACCGCTGCCAGAGATAGCAGCAGAGCAGACAGGAGCCGAGGGTAGAGTTATAAGGGTCAGGAACACATGAGCCTAGGGATCAATGGTGATGGATAGATGGAGTCCTCCGCAGATGCTGGCCATGAATGGAAGAGAAGGGAAGAAGCAGGAAGGAAGTTGTCTTCTGTGGTGTCTGACCTTACACCGAGCTTACGTAGATATATGGAATGGAATACTTTGGCCAGTTTTACTGTCTGTCTAGTCCACTCCTCCTTATGGGAGGGCTGCAAATCCGACTCTTCTGCTCCTGTAGCATCTAAGGCCTGAGATTCAAGTAGAGCAAAGTGACCTTGGCGTCTCAGCAGTAACATAAACATTCCACTAGCTGGAAAACTTGCTGCTAGTTAAAAGAGAGTTCTCTAAAGGAAATAAAAATCAGTAAAAGGAAAATTTGCTTCATCCTGCCTCAAACCAGGACAGCCAGCCATGTGCCCTTGTGGCCAAGAAGGCCAATGGAATCCTGGGTTGCATAAGGAAGAGTGTGGTCTGTAGGTCGAGAGAGATCATCCTCCCCCTCTATTCTGCCCTAGTGAGGCCACATCTGGAATACTGTGTTAAATTCTGGGCTCCCCAGTTCAAGAGAGACAGGGAACTACTGGAAAGAGTCCAGCAGAGGGCAACAAAGATGACTGGGGGACTGGAGCATCTCTCTTACAAGGAAAGGCTGAGAGAGCTGGGACTGTTTAGCTTGGAGAGGAGAAGACGGAGGAGAGACCTTATTAATGTCTATAAATATCTAAAGGGTGAGTGTAAGGAGGATGGAGCCAGACTCTTTTCAGTAGTGCCCAGCAATAGGACAAGGGGCAATGGGCACAAACTGGAACACAGGAAGTTTCATCTGAACATGAGGAAAAACTTTACTATGAGGGTGACAAAGCACTGGAACAGGCTGCCCAGGGAGGTTGTGGAGTCTCCTTCTCTGGAGACGTTCAAGATCCGCCTGGATGCAATAATGTGTAATATGCTCCAGGCAATCCTGCTTTAGCAGGGGGGGTTGGACTAGATGATCTCTGGAGGTCCCTTCCAACTCCAATGATTCTGTGATTCTGTAATGGGAAATTATTATTTTTTATGGTCCTCAGCCAGATATCCTAGCTACATAATAGCCCCTCATGAAAGAAAATAAATGGGGACCTTTAATTTCAACTATTTACATTAAAACTTTATGAGAGATATGATATATGTGTGTGATAATTCAAACCAACATCATCACTTTCAGGAAAGTTTCTGCATTTCTTGTTAAAAATTTAAGAGTGGTTAAATTCTTAATGTTACAAATTGCTATCTAATCTGTACTAGTAATTTGCTGCATCCTTGGTAGGAAAGATATGCATGTAAAAAAGGCCTCAGGCTGATCAACACAGTGAAAGAAACACTAAGAAATTTCAAGTGAGAATGTAATTATAGGAAATAAACATTTTGCAGTTGGACAAATAGTTAGAACTGAGGAGAACTGAATTCAATTTCCCGCTATGCCACAACTTCTTGCATTAACTGAAGCAAATAATTTAATATCTCTGGCCCTAATTCAAATAACAGTGTTTAAGGTCTTTGTTGTCTCATTCATAATAAGTGAAGAACTTAAGCAGGAACTTACCTTTCTTAATAGGTCTATGGCAGGAAAGTATAATTTGTAAACCCACAAACAGGTAAACAAAGATATAACGGATTAAAACAGAAAGCCTCTGGCAAGAACTATACACACATATACTAAAAGTACAAGTGTTAAAATTAATAGAAAAATATCCAAACATGGAATACAAACTGAGGGTCATCAAATCCAGCTTTCCACCACCATGGAATGCTTTCAGACAAATACAGTTAACTGCTTTCATAAACTGAGTTCTTGAAATAATTTCCATGTTATTGTTGTTCTTATTCTGCTTTTGTAAAAACAAAACCAGAACAAAAATCTTCCACGAATCTCTCTGCTTGCTATGCCTGTTGGAAGTCTGTTCCAGATAATCCCTCTTAACTGCCAGAAAACATCACATATTTCACAATCAGATTTGTTCTTGCGTCAGTACTGAATAGCAACATGCTTCTTGACTAATATTGATCACACACACAGAATCACACAGAATCACCAAGGCTGGAAAAGACCTTTAAGATCATCAAGTCCAGCCTATGACCAACACCACCATACCACCACACAATCTAGACTATGGCACTACGTGCCACATCCAGCCTTTTCTTGAACACATCCAGGGGCGGCGCCTCCACCACTTCCCTGGGCAGTCTATTCCAAAGTCTAACCACCCTCTCCGTGAGGAAGTGCTTCCTAATATCCAACCTAAACCTCCCTTGGAGCAACTTCAGGCTGTGCCTTCTTGTCCTGTCACTGGTTGCCTGGAAAAAGAGCCCAGCCCCCACCTGACTACAACCTCCCTTCAGGTAGTTGAAGAGAGTGATAAGGTCCCCCCTGAGTGTCCTCTTCTCCAGGCTAAACAACCCCAGCATCCTCAACCTCTCCCTATAAGACTTTCCCTCTAGTCCTTTCACCAGCCTTGTTGCTCTCCTCTGGACCCGCTCCAGCACCTCAACGTCCTTCTTGAAGTGAGGGGCCCAGAACTGTACACAGCACTGGTGAGGCCTCACCTTGAGTACTGTGTACAGGGGGAGAATTACATCCCTACTCCTGCTGGCCACACTATTCCTGATACAAGCCAGGATGCCATTGGCCTTCCGGGCCACCTGGGCACACTGCTGGCTCATGTTCAACCGGCTGTCCACCAGTACTCCCAGGTCCCTCTCTGCCAGGCTGCTCTCCAGCCACTCTTCCCCCAGCCTGTAGCGCTGCCTGGGGTTATTGTGGCCAAAGTGCAGGACCCTGCACTTGGTCTTGTTGAATTTCATGCCGTTGGCCTCGGCCCACCGATCCAGCCTGTCCAGGTCCTCCTGCAGCCTCTTCCTACCCTCTGGCAGATCAACACTCCCCCCCCCCAGCTTGGTGTCATCTGCGAATTTACTGAGGGTGGACTCAATCCCCACATCCAGGTCGTCAATAAAGATATTGAATAGGACTGGGCCCAGTACTGATCCCTGGGGGACACCGCTGGTCACCGGACACCAGCTGGATGCAGCTCCATTCACCATCGCTCTCTGGGCCCGGTCATCCAAACAGTTTTTGACCCAGCGAAGGGTGCACCTGTCGAAGCCGTGCATTGCTAGCTTCTCCAGGAGGATGCTGTGGAAGACTGTGTCAAAGGCCTTGCTGAAGTCAAAGTAGACCACATCCACAGCCTTCCCCTCATCCACTAGGCGGGTCACCCAGTCATAGAAGGAGATGAGATTAGTCAGGCAGGACCTTCCTTTCCTAAACCCATGTTGGCTGGACCTGATCCCCTGGTTGTCTTCCACATGCCACTTGATGGCACTTAGGATGATCTGTTCCATAACCTTGCCAGGCACCGAGGTCAGGCTGACAGGCCTATAGTTCCCCGGATCCTCCTTCCGGCCCTTCTTGTGGATGGGCGTCACATTGGCCAACCTCCAGTCATCTGGGACCTCCCCAGTGAGCCAGGACTGGTGATAAATGATTGAGAGTGGCTTAGCCAGTTCTTCCACCAGCTCCCTAGGATGAATCCCATCCGGACCCATGGACTTGTTGGGATCTAAGTGGCACAGCAGGTCCCTAACTACTTCCTCCTGGATTACAGGAGGGGGATTCTGCTCCCCATCCCTGTCTACCAACTCAGGAGCCCAGTTGTCCTGAGGGTAGCTAGTCTTTTTGTTAAAGACTGAGGCAAAGAAGGTGTTAAGCACCTCAGCCTTTTCCTTGTCCTCCGTTACTAAGTTCCCCTCCTCATCCAATAAGGAATGAAGATTTTCCCTGACCCTCCTTTTGTTATTAATGTATTTATAAAAGCATTTTTTATTATCCTTTACAGAGATGGCTAGTTTAAGTTCTAGCTGGGCTTTTGCATCTCTGATTCTCTTCCTACATGACCTTACAATATCCCTAAATACTTCCTGATTCACCTGCCCCTTTTTCCAAAGTTGATACACTATTTTTTTATTTCTGAGTTTTTGCAATAGTACCCTGCTCAACCAAGCTGGTCTTCTTCCCCGACGGCTCCTTTTTTGGCACACAGGGACAGCCTGCTCCTGCTCCTTCATAAATTCATTCTTAAAGTAAGCCCAGCCTTCCTGGGCTCCTTTGTTTTTGAGGGCTGCTTCCCAAGGGACTCTCCCAACCAGTGTCCTGAAGAGGCCAAAGTCAGCCCTCTGGAAGTCCAAGGTAGAGGTTTTGCTGACAACCCGCCTAACTTCTCCATATATTGAAAATTCTATCATATCATGGTCGCTGTGCCCAAGACGACCTCCAACCACTACATCTTCCACCAGCCTTTCCTTGTTCGTAAACAGTAGGTCTAGCATGGCACTACCCCTGGTCGGCTCACTTACCAGTTGTAGCAGGAAGTTATCTTCTATACATTCCAGAAACCTCCTGGATTGGCCCCTTTCTGCTGTGTTGTACTTCCAGCAGACATCTTATAAGTTGAAGTCCCCCACAAGAACAAGGGCTAGCGAACGCGAGACATCCCCTAGTTGTTGAAAGAACATCTCATCAGTTTCTTTATCCTCGTCAGGTGGTCTGTAGCAGACTCCCACTAGGATAGCAGCCTCATTGGCCTTCCCTTTTATCCTCACCCATATACATTCTGCCTTGGTGTGTCTAGTATTGAATTCTAGGCAGTCAAAGCACTCCTTAACATATAACGCCACCCCACCACCTCTCTTGCCTTGCCTGTCCCTTCTAAAGAGCCTATAGCCGACCACTGCAGCACTCCAACCATGCGAATCATCCCACCACGTTTCCGTGATGGCAATTATATCATGGTCTCCCTGGTGCACATAGCTTCTAACTCCTCTTGTTTATTTCCCATGCTTTGGGCATTCGCATATATACACTTGAGCCGTGGTACAGATATCCCGACCATTTGCATGGTTACCAACCTATTAGTGAGCCCTATGTTCTTGTTGCCACATTTATCCCCATTTCCCACCTTGAGTGGGACAGCAGACTGGCAGCCGTCCTTAGGCTCATCTCTGGTTTTGTCCCCATCCCCCTTCAAACTTAGTTTAAAGCCCTGCTAACTTGTGTGCCAGGACCCTTCTCCCCCTCCAGGTTAAGATTCCCCCACCTGTTGCCATGCCCGGTGTCCTGTAGGTCCATCCATCATCAAAAAAAACAAAGTCCTGTCGGTTGCACCAGTCCCGAAGCCAGGAGTTAATCTTCTGGCTCTTCCCATTTATCCCCTCATCAATCCCTGCTACTGGTGGGATAGAGGAGAACACCACCTGTGCTCCCGATCCCCTAACCAGCCGTCCCAGGGCCCTGAAATCTCTCTTCATTGCCCCTACACTTCTGGTAGCTACCTCATCACTGCCTACTTGGAACAGCAGTAATTGGTAGTAGTCTGAGGGCTGAACTAGGGTAGGGAGCTTCCTCCTTATATCCTTAACCCTGGCCCCAGGGAAGCAGTTGACCTCCCTAAGAAGTGGGTCCGGCCTGCATATAGGGCCTTCCACTCCCTTCAGAAGTGAGTCACCTATGACAAGTACCCGCCTTTTTTTCTTAACCGAGGTGGTTTTGATGAAAGGTACACACTGACCTGGCCTCGGTGACACCTCCAAGTTTGGCGAACCATCATCCACAATATCATTTGGTTCTACTTGTAGAGCCTCATATCTGTTCTGTAAAGGCACCTGGAGAGGGGGAACACTAGGGACCCCCTTGCCATGCCGCTTCCGCCGTGCAGAAACTCTCTGCCGTTGCTCCTCATCCTGTAGGCTATCTCGCTCAGCCAGGCAGACGGGATAGGCAGTGGTCTGCATCATGAACGCCACCTGTCGTTTGGGCATGGTTCAGGGATGCTAAATCATGGCACCAAGGTACCGTGGAAGCTACCGTGCTACAGGAAAGCTATGAAATAGTCGCGATTACGGAAACTTGGTGGCATTAATCCTATGACTGGAGTGTGGCTATTGAAGGCTACAAGCTGTTCAGAAGGGACAGGAGAGGACGAAGGGGTGGAGGTGTTGCCCTCTATGTAAAGAATTGGATAGAGTGTGAAGAGTTGTCCCTTAAGAATAGCCATGAGCAGGTTGAAAGCTTATGGGTAGGAATTAGGGATCGGGACAACAAAGGGAGCCTTGTGGTTGGAGTCTACTACAGGCCGCCCGATCAAGTGGCGCCTATTGATGAAGCCTTCTTACTCCAGCTCGAGGAGACATCACAATCACAGGCTCTCATCCTGCTGGGGGATTTCAACCATCCCGACATCTGCTGGAAAAGTAGCACGGCAAGCTGTAGGCAATCCAGGAGATTCCTGAAATGCCTCGACAACAACTTCTTAAGTCAATAAATTGACAGTCCTACCCCGAGAGATGCATTATTGGACCTGATGGTCACAAATGTGAGTGAACTCATCGAGGACATCAAAGTTGAAGGCGGCCTGGGCTGCAGTGATCATGCACTAGTGCAGTTCACTGTCCTAAGGGGAATGAGGCAGATGAGAAGCTTAGTTAGGACTCTGAATTTTAGGAAAGCAAAGTTCCAGCTCTTCAGGGAGTTAGTAGATAGGACCCCTTGGGAAACGGCCCTCAGGGACAAGGGAGCAGAAGAGAGCTGGCAGATCTTTAACGATGCTTTCCATAGAGTGCAAGAGATCTCAATCCCCAGGTGTAGGAAATTGGGAAAGGAAGGCAAGAGACCAGCATGGCTGACTCGAGACCTGCTGGTCAAACTAAAGGACAAGATGCACCTACACAAGCAGTGGAAGAGGGGACAGGTTTCCTGGGAAGAGTATAGGGACGCTGCCCGGTTATGTAGGGACAAGGTCAGGAAGGCCAAGGCGCAGCTAGAACTGAACTTGGCAAGGGATGTAAAGAATAACAAAACGGGCTTCTATAGGTACATAAACCAGAAAAGGAAGGTTAAAGAAAGTGTACCCCCCCTGATGAGCAAGAGTGGTAAATTGGTAACAACAGATGAGGAAAAGGCTGAGGTTCTCAATGACTTTTTTGCCTCAGCCTTCACTGGCAACCTCTCTCCTTACAGCTCTCAAGCTGATGGCCTACAAGATGGAGACCAGAGAGACAAAGTCCCCCCCCAATGTAAGTGAGGACACGGTTTGAGACCACCTGAGGAACCTGAAGATATACAAGTCCATGGAACCTGATGAGATGCATCCCAGAGTGCTGAGGGAATTGGCGGATGTAGTTGCCAAGCCACTCTCCATGATATTTGAAAAGTCATGGCAGTCAGGTGAAGTCCCCAGTGACTGGAAGAAAGGACATATCACGCCCATCTTTAAAAAGGGTAGAAAGGATGACCCTGGGAACTACCAACCTGTCAGCCTCACCTCTGTTCCTGGGAAGACCATGGAACAGATCCTCCTAGAAGAAATGCTAAGGCACACGGAGGACAGGAAGGCGATTCAGGACAGCCAACATGGCTTTACCAGGGGCAAATCCTGCTTGACCAACCTAGTGGCTTTCTACAATGGTGTAACTACATCTGTTGGCAAGGGAAAAGCAGTGGATGTCAGCTATCTGGATTTCTGCAAGGCCTTTGACACAGTCCCTCACAGCATCCTTCTCTCTAAATTGGAGAGATATGAGTTTGATGGGTGGACTGTTCAGTGGATAAGGAACTGGCTGGATGGTTGCATCCAGAGGGTAGTGGTCAATGGCTCAGTGTCCAGATGGAGAACAGTGACAAGTGGTCTGTACTGGGACCTGTGTTGTTTAATATCTTAATCAATGACATTGACAGTTGCATTGAGAGCACCCTCAGCAAGTTTGCTGATGACACCAAGCTGGGCGGTGCAGTCAATATGCCAGAGGGATGGGATGCCATCCATAGGGACCCGGACAAGCTGGAGAAGTGGGCCCTGTAAGTGAACCTCATGAGGTTCAACAAGGCCAAGTGCAGGGTTCTGCACCTGGGCCGGGGCAACCAGAAACATCAATACAGGCTGGGGGAAGACATGCTAGAGAGCACCACTGTGGAAAAAGACCTGGGGGTACTAGTGGATCCAAAGCTGGACATGAGCCACCAATGTGCAACTGCAGCCCAGAGGGCCAACCACATCCTGGGCTGTATCAGAATAAGTGTGGCCAGCAGATCAAGAGAGGTGATTCTGCCCCTCTACTCTGCCCTGGTGAGACCTCACCTGGAATACTGTGTCCAGCTCTGGTGCCCCCATCACAAGAAAGATGTGGACATGCTGGAGCATGTCCAGAGGAGGGCCATGAAAATGATCAAAGGTCTGGAGCACCTCTCTTATGAAGAAAGGCTGAGGGAGTTGGGGTTGTTCAGCCTAAAGAAGAGAAGGTTCTGGGGGGACCTCATAGTAGCCTTCCAGTAACTGAAGGGGGCCTACAGAAAGGCTGGGGAGGGGCTTTTTACAAGAGCACACAGTGATAGGACAAGGGGTAATGGTTTGAAACTGCAGGAGAGATTTAGGTTAGAGATAAGAAGGAAATTCTTTAGTGTGAAGCTAGTGAGACACTGGAACAGGTTGCCCAGAGAAGTTGTGGAGGCTCCATCCCTGGAGGTAGTCAAGCTCAGGTTGGATTGGGCTCTGAGCAACCTGGTCTAGTGGGAGGTGTCCCTGCTCATGCAGGGGAGTTGGAACTCGATGATCTTTAAGGTCCCTTCCAACGCTAACCATTCTAAAAAAAATTTAAAAAAAAAAAAAAAGAATCCTCATCTATTCTTGTTCATGGTTGATAATTTTAAGAGTTTGACTGTCTTGGTAGATGACAAGCTGTGTAGGTATAGGCTATAAGACTGCTAAGCATCAGGGCAGGTCAGCTCAAGGAACACTAGGGAAATGCTTCTGTCCCATGTATCTTTCTGAGGCTCTGTTCAGGCTTTTCTTAAGCATGCCACTATTGCTGCAGCCTCAAGGCATAATAGTGGTCTGTTCCTGTTCATGAAACTACTTGGGGACCTCCTTCCAGACAATAGTCATTTGTGGAGTATACTGCTCAGTGTCTTTTAAAAGTGAATATGTATATGAACAGATGCATAAAGGGAAAGGGAAGGCTTACCAGTAACTGTACTCCCTTGAACTGGTTGATACTCATAAACGTTGACAGCTCCATCTTCTTCCTTTTTTCCCCAGTTTCTAAAGCTTTGCAGGACCTGGATCATCTGCTTAAGGTCACTCATAAATATTCATACTTGTATGGATATTGCTAAAGCAAAGGCTCCTTGGGTTTTCTGTGCCTTGCCACATGAAGACCCTCGGTATGAATAACCGTATGGGGTTGCAGTTAATGAAAAGGTGCTTCCCTTTTTTGTTACTTGTAAATACTTGCTCTAGGGAACAAAGATACAGTTGTATTGTGCCTTCATAAATCTTTCTAGCTTGCACTGTGTGTGAATAATATTTTGGCAGACAAAATTATGAAGAATCGTTACTTTGAGGCTTCTTATTCTTTTAGAAATGATGACTAAGAAGAATGTTAATCACTTTACTCAATAATCCTATGTCAATTCCAGGATCAAATTACCTCATCTTTACCAAGGAACAGAAAATGAAGACTTTTAGCTGTATTGTTTTTATCCTGTTTTTGTGGTTTGGGCCTAACTGACAACAAAGAACCAGCCATGTGGCCACTTACTCACTGCCCCCCCCCCCCCCCCCGACACACTGTGGGATGGGGAGGACAAAAGCTAACTAGAAGCTCACGGGTCGAGACAGGGAATGGGGTTCAAAGTCAGTTCACAGTCTGTTGTTCTCTGCTGCTCCTTCCTCCTCAGGGAGAAGGATTCCTCACAGTCCTCCCCTGCTTCCCCATGGAGTCCCTCCCATGGGAGAGAGTCCTTCACGAACCCCTCTGACATGAGTCCCTCCCATGAGGTGCAGTCCCTCAGGAGCAAAATGCTCCAGTGCAGGCTTCCCACAGGGTCATGGGCTGCTTACAGAATCACAGAATTGTCATGGTTGGAAAAGACCTCTGAAATCACTGATTCCAGCCATCAGCACAAAAATAAAAACCAAACAAACACAAACAACCACACACACTCCACCAAAAAACACCCTTTAGAATAAACAGCCCCAGTTCTCTTAGCTGCTTCTCATAAGGTTTGTTTTCTAGACCCTTCAATAACTTTGTTGCCCTTCTTTGGACCTGCTCCAGCACCTCAATATGTTTCCTGTATTGAGGTACCCAAAACTGAACACAGTATCCAAGGTGTGGCCTCACCAGTGCCAAGTACAGGGGCACAATCACTTCCCTTGTCCTGCCGGCCACACTATTTCTGATACAAGCCAGGATGCCGTTGGCCTTCTTGGCCACCTGGGCACACTGCCAGCTCATATTCAGCCGGCTGTTGACCAACACCCCCAGGTCCTTTTCCTCTAGGCAGCTTTCCAGCCACTCTTCCTCAAGCCTGTAGTGTTGCATGGGGTTGTTGTGGCCCAAGTGCAGGACCCAGCACTTGTTCTTGTCGATCTCATACAATTGGCCGTGGCCCATCGATCAAGCCTGTCCAGGTCCCTCTGTAGAGCCTCCCTACCCTCAGACAGATCAACATTCCCTCCCGACTTAGTGTCATTTGCAAACTTCTTGAGGGTGCACTCTATCCTCTCGTCAAGATAATTGATAAAGATATTAAACAGGAGTGGCCCCAGTACTGAGCCCTGGGGAACACCGCTTGTGACCGGCCACCAAATCGGTTTAACTCTATTCACCACCACTCTTTGGGCCCGGCCATCCAGCCAGTGTTTGACCCAGCAGAGCGTATGCCCATCCACACCTTGGGCAGCCTATTTTTTCATGAGGATGTTGTGGGGAACAGTGTCAAAGGCATAACTGAAGTCCAAGTAGACTACATCCAGAGCCTTTCCCTCATCCAAAAGGTGAGTCACCTTGTCGTAGAAGGAGATCAGGTTCGTCAAGTTTTATGTTTATTTGGAAATTTTTGTTTTTCCATTCATAAGCATTACCTGTGGAAACCACGGTACATATGTGCTTCATCAAATTATGTTGCAACCTATCTAGTAACATTATTATTCACTTTTTTTTTCCTGTTGCCTTTCTAAGAGCTTTGGAAATATATAAGAAACAGATTAAAATATCTTATTAAACTACTATAAACCTTTTCCAAAAAAATGAACAGTCACATAGAAGTCATCTATATATTTTTACTTTTAAAAATCATCCCTCTAAGAGATGGACTAAGTGGATATGCAGAGGTAGATCCTGAACAGTTACCTCAAAGCCTACTGTTTGCAGTTTAACTATAGAGTGGAATGGCTCTTTGAAACCAGATTGAAGCTTTGTGAAATGAAAATGAATATTTGAGGTGTTAAAATATCTGGTGACTCAAAAGATTATGAGTGCTTTTGGATTTGGGGGTTTTTGTTTATACTAGTGAGGTGTCATCTTGACTGATGTAAATGAAAATATTCAAAATTAAGACTTTGGTGTTGCAGGAGCAAGCTTAAATGTTTAATTATTAGATATATCGTCTGTTGTCTGTAGTGGGACTACTTCACAGAATCACAGAATTATTGAGGCTGGAAAAGACCTCTGAGATCATCAAGTCCAGCCTATGACCTAACACCACCAAATCAGCTAGACCATGGCACTAAGTGCCACATCCAGTCTTTCCTTAATCACCTCCAGGGATGGTGACTCCATCACTTCCCTGGGCAGTCCATTCCAATTTCTAATCACCCTTTCCATGAGGAATCTTAATACTTTAACTTTTAAAAAATATGTAAAAATATTCAATTTAGAGAAAGAAAGCTATATTTTAAATTATTTTTTACAAGAAACTCCAAATCCTTTACTGGCTTCAGATAGTTGTCTCATCAAAATAAAATAACTTTTGTGTTAGCAATGAAAAGATATTTGAACTCCAAGTCACAAGGAAAATATGTTTTAAAAAGTCATCTGTAAAAAAGAAAACTACTAAAATGTTGATGACTATTTGTCCTAGTTTGAGCCAAGATGAAGCCAATTTTCTTTTTACTGATTTTTTTTTTTGTTCAGGGAGCTCTCTTTTAACTAGCAGCAAGTGTTCCAGCTAGTGGATTGATAACACTGGAATGTTTATGTTACTGCTGAGATTTCAAGGTCACATCTTTGCCCTGCCACCTCAGACACTACCGGGAGAAGGAGAGTTGTATCTATGACCCCCCCGTAGGGGAGCTGGACTAGACAGACAGCAAAATTGACCAAAGGTATTCCATTCCATATATCTACGTAAGCTCAGAGAAAGGTCAGAGATCACAGAAGACAACTTCCTTCCTGCTTCTTCTCCCCTTCTCTTCCATCCATGGCCAGCGTCTGGGGAGGACTCCATCCATCCATCACTGTCGACCCCTAGGTTCATGCATTCCTGACCCTCATAACTCTACCCTCAGCTCCTGTCTCCTCTGCCATTATCTCCGGCAGCAGTCCAGGACTTTTTTGGAACTGTTCACAGCTAAGGAGAGTGCCGTGGGAGTTGCTGGGGGTGGGGGAGGCAAGAGGCTTTTGCACATTCCTGAACACATTTGTATATAATTGTACATATTTTCTTTTATCATTAGTGTCTAGTTTAGTTTTAAATCCAGAAGAGTCTTGCTCTCCATAATTTTATCTCTCCTTCCCTACCTGGGGGAGGGGGGAGGGGATTGAGAGCATTGTTGTCTCTGGTTTAATTGCCAATCCTGAGTCAAACCGTGACAGACGCCAAGGTCACTTTGCTCTACTTTTTTAATATGCGGCCTCAGATGCTAAAGGAGCAGAAGAGTTATTGCAGAATGGCTTGCAGAACAGGGCCACGAATCCATGGAGGCATTGTACAAGCAATCTCCTTGCTAGCTTAGCATAAGTAGGCCTGACTCCATTTTGTAGAAACTGCAAAATCATGCTGACAAGGGAGAAAAGCAAGGGCACAGTGTTCTTGCCAGTTTTGTTTAGAGTGGGAGTAGGGAGTATAACGGTAAGAATGAGGAAGAACCTTGGGCTAGAGTCTGCAAAACAGGAGGAGGGTGTAGACGTAACCACCTGTGTGTAACCAATGAAATTACAATACGTATGCATAATTAGTAGAAAGAGTATATAAGCACTGCTGTATCCTAATAAAGTTGAAGCTTGCTTTATCAATCATATTGATTCGACTGCTTGTTTTCCCTCGCCGTCGCAAAGAGTCATATCTGCAACCTTGCCGTACTGAGGAGTGGACTAGATGGACAGCAAATTTGGCCAGAAATATTCCATACATATATATATATATATGTAAGACTTGGTGTAAGGTCAGGGATCACTGAAGTCAAGCCCGTTCCTGCCTCTTCTTCCCTTCTCTTCCATTCACGGCCGGTGTCCAGGGAGGACTCCATCTATCCATCACCGTCGACCCCTAGGCTCGTGCATTCTTGACCTTCATAACTCTTGAACTTCATAACATGGAGCCAGGCTATACCTTACAGACGGTCTTTGTCAGGCTAATTAACAAGATAAGCCATTGATTGGGCCAGGAACAGGGTCCTTGAACGGGATGAGACAACTTGGCACCTCTGGATAGTTTATCAGGTGGAGGTCAGCTTGCCCTTTACTTTTCTGGCCAAGTCAGTGATTTACATGAAGTCTCAAGGCCTAGTTATCACTGGATATCCTGCTCCCAGCGCCAGCTGAAGAGCTCCTTTGTCCCACATCAAAACCCCCCAGTTTGCAGGCCTGAAGAGGGAAGTAAAACAGCTTGGTGGGATCCTGAGTCATAGTCCAGCAACAAATCCTGTTTAACTCTTAGACCAGGCATCCTGAGTGTCCAAATACACTGTTTATTTCTTGGATTGTTCGAGACAGACACTATATATCTGGAATGTCACATTATCTTATTATCTTAAGACATATAACAAAAAGATATTTGCAGATCAAATTTATATTTGAGTTTGTTATACTTCCAGTAAGAATAGTAATGAAACTGTTGATGTACTTTTTCAATAGAAAGAAGCACTTCAAATAATTTTTTTCTGTTGAATAGAAGCCATAGTGATTTGCTGGTAGTTTTCTATCCTTTATGTTTTTATTTCTTTCTTAGTCACCCTAAAACTGATTGCTGTTAGCAAAATAGCAGCGTTTAATTGTGTTGTTTATCATGGACTGATTTATTTTTAGCTCTCGGTAGAGAATGACTACCTAGGCCCCAGAAGAATTGAGAGTCTGCTAAAAGAAGATGCTGATTGGCAGAGAAAAGCCCACATGGCTGTGCTTTCTATTCAAGATCTTACAGTTAAATACTTTGAAATAACAGCTAAAGCACAGAAAGGTAGCTTATTTCTATTATCCTCTACTTCAAATAACAAATCTTTAAAAGTGCTTTTAATGTTTACATTGTTCTATATTGTACTGTGTGATTGATTTTTTTCATCAGTCCTCTGTGAGGAAAATGCAGTTGTCATTCCCATTTGATTTTTCTTCTGTGTCTATTCAAATTTTTCACAAATACTCCTTTTCAGAACATCATCAGAAGCAGGCAGAATAGAAATTTTAAAATATAGTTTCACAACCATTAGCTGTGCTTTACATTTGCAGAGGATTTAGGGAGCATAGAGTCTCTGATGGATTCTGTCTTCTGTACTGGATATGGCAAACAACGATAGTAAGTGTTTATTACCTTTCAGTTAATTTCCTTTTCCTGTGTCCCCCACCTTTCAGTAATTTTCATAGCTCTAAATATTAACAACTCAGCTTAACTAGTGAAAGCTGCTCTGTTGTTCAGAAATCTTCATGGATATAACCTTGGCATTTCTATTGATAGAAATTGATGACTTTGCTGTACTAAGTGAACTGAAGGGTTACTTTTAAAACAATGTGCTTTGTGAAACTGTCAATCAATTATGCCAAGCATCCTGCAGGTTGTGATAAACATCAAGTCTTCTAAGACCTGTGGGCCTGCAGACAACACTCATGTTGATTCTGACCCACCTGGGCAATCTACCAGCAGGAGACTGGAGACAGGACCAGGATGGGAGACCCGACAAAGATGAAAAAGAACTAGAATCAACAAAAGACCCCAGGAGACTCTCAAGCATGCATAATTACGAAGATAGCCAATTCCAGGAAATGAAATGACTATGTAAAGGAATTCTGGGAACTCATTGACATGAAACTGAATATGCATGTTTTTGGTGTATATTAGTTGGGGTGTTTCACTGACTTGTTGGAGCACTTATGGTGGAGAATCCCCAGTGCTGCCCAGCGCTGCAATAAAGAATGCCTGCTCAATAACAGCTTGTTCGTTGTTATTGGGTCTTCATCTTGGAATCCTTACCCAGTCTCACCTAGCCTCCCACTTCAGTGAGGAGTGTTAGAAAGCAAGGGTTTTGGAAGCTCTGATTTTTGTTTCACTATACTTGAAGAATGCGGCAGTTTTACTAAAGAGTTGGTGCAGTTAAAATGGATCATATGACTTGTATATTTAACTGCGCTCTCATCCTTTTACCATTTTAATCTAAATAATCGGTTTATTAGGGCAAACAAACCTGAGGATGTGGTTTCATGTCACCTCTTTCAGTTTGACTGTGGGCTACCACTAACAAGAGTTTGTCCCACTCTCTTCCCTGTCTGAGTGCGGGTTCCTGTTTCTTTCTTTGCCTTGGTGATAGTGATTGTGCAAGCAAATAAATAATCTGTACCCCTGGGAGAAAATATTTTTTGATGGGTAGGTTCCTGTCATCTCCCTGCATGACTGCTAGATCTGTGTCAAGAGAAGCAGTCACTGCAAAATTATTCCTTTCAGTGGCAACTCAAGTTAAGGATAACGTGAAACTCCACCTTATTTTGAGAAAGTGACTAAACCAGTTCAAGCATGTTGGCTCTAATTTAATTAGAGCAAATTCTAAATGTATTTAATCAATTTGGTTCCTTCACTAGTATGACAAAGGCAAGTAAAATACCCCATTAGTTGATAGAGAATGTATATTTACAGTTACTTATTTTTCATTTTGGTTACGTGCTGTGTCTATGTACAGCAGTCTGGATTGTGGGGAAAAACACTGAGAAATGAAATGTCTGGAGACTGTTGACAACTGTAGTCCTTTGGTGTACAGATTACTTGCCTTTTTTGTTATGTTTTGGGGTTTTTTTGCCTCCTGCTAGATCACAGGATGGTCTTATATACCAAAATATTAATAGATGACAGAGGAAAAACACATGAGAAGAATTATTTTACTACCTAAAACCAGCACCTAAATCTAGCACCTGGGGACTGAATGCTATCCCTTTAGTTCTGTGACTCATGGTTTCTGCTTTGCAAAGCTAAGTGTACATTATCATGTGATTGTTCTGTATATTAAAAATTGTGAAAATCTCATGTATGTCAGCCTAGATGATGTCTGGGGTTCAATAAGAGAAAGTCTGAATCAAGCAAGGGACTACTGCTACTCTCAACTCTTACTAAAAAGATTCTCTTTCATCTCTGCATATTAGGGGCAGATTGTACTTTGTTCAGTTAATTTGAATTGATTTTGTAAAGCAACCTGCATTTTGAGGTAAAAAAAAAAAAGTTCTTATTTAAATTTAATTCAGTATTCTTACAGAATTACACTTGAGGTCAAGCTAAAATTTTTGTTTTCAATTGTAATTCTTATTCCATTCTGTAGACTTGTGTTAAACTTATGACTGCGCTGTAAAAGTTATTAAGGAAAAATGGAGACTTTAGTAGCTGGTGATTGGGGCTTTCAGGGAAAATGTGGCATGTAGTTTAAGGCCCCATGGTAACATTAACCAGATATTTTTATTAAGTCAAGAGTTTTGAATGTGTGGTTCAAGTATTGGACCATTCAGAGTGGTTCCTCTGTGGGTAACAAAAATTGGAATATAATGATAAAATTATTAACAAATAGAGAATTGCATATTTACACAAAGTCTAAGAATACTTACATCTTGAATATGAAGGTTAATACTCTGTAGAATTACTATTCTCTATTAAGAGAACTTTGTATGTTTTTGGATACAAATGTGTGCATAGTCACTAGTGATCTGAAGAGTAGACTGGTAAGCTGTTTTCTTTTTCTTCCCTTCTCCAGCTGTGTAAGATCGAATGCGAGCAGACCAGAAAAAAATTTGGTAAAGCAGCATGGGCAGCAGCAGTGGAACGTATGGAAAAGCTTCAGTATGCAGTTTCTAAGGAGACTTTGCAGTTGATGCATGCTAAAGAAATCTGTTTGGAGCAGAAGAAACATGCACTGAAGGAGGAGGTAATTTTTCATACAAAAAAAAAAAAAACATGCAGAAAAAAACAAACCTTGAAGAATGTTGATGTACTTGGCGGTAAAAACAAAACAAAGCACAACACAAAAACCAACAGACTTGTAAGTCATTATTTTTAAACTTTTAATAATAAAAGTCTGTATTTTAACTTTTACCACATTCTACCATGTTAGGCAAAGGGAGTTGCAGTGTAGGTGTGGTGGGTTTTATGCCACTTATTTATGTTTTCTGTTCACCTTTTCCTGGTTAGTCAACCAAGAAGACAGTTTTTACTGTTAATGTTTACAGCTATCTACTGAGATGAATAAAATGAAGATAAGGGATAGGAACAGAAATCTGCTGCTATGTAATCTCCACACTTTAGCTCTCAGAGATATTATCACATTTTGGAGTAGTTTTGACATTCCAGATAGAAGGTATCTAATCATTAGTAAATATACAGATGACTAGCCTGTCATACTACACTCTCTTAGTCTCTGCTTACTCTAATTATTAAGGCAGTCTTCCAAAGGGGGTTGTGCTAGCTACAGCTTTCCTGAGGAAATAGTGCATGTGTTAAACTGTGTTTGAATATCTTATCAGAAAAACCCTCTCATTTATTGGATATTATGCCTCAAAAGCAAATATGCTACAAATCCTCTTTTAAAATTTGCTATCATATGGATATTTCATGCTAAGAGCTTTCTGTAATGCTAATGTTAATTTACATTTTATCTAATAATTTTAAAAAGCACTTTTCAAAACTTTCAGCAAAATCTGACTAAATTGGCTCTGTTATGAAAAGGTTATCCAGAGAACTCACCACTTTAGCACTATATAGATTGCTAGGTTTCCAATCCTGATTGACTATTTGCCTATTTTAGGAGCTTCTATAGAAGACAGCTTGATCTGCAAGGAAGAGAGAGTACATGCAATACCCAGAGCACAAAAAGAAAAAGTTTGCTTCATTTCCATGCTCTTTATATTTAGAAAGCCAAGAGTTGTCTGGAAATCTGAGTTTATCAGGCTGCTGCCATCCTTGGCTAAGAGTTGATGAGAGAATCCAGCAGTACCAATTGGATATATTACATTTAATATGTTCAGATGTTTAGGGCAGCTATGCATTGTCTTTCCCCTAGCACATCTTATTTTTCTCCCAGTAGAGTCCTTCTGTTAATTTTTGTTTAATGAGATCTCAGTCTGGTAAATGAATATTTGTTTTGATATGCAAAAGGGGTTGGATAGAAAAAGGAGAGATTTGTTGCAGTATAGTGAGAGGATGGAGGGCTCTGAGTTTAGGGCTTTTTGGGAAGGAGGAATGAGGAGCGTCTGATGGGCATGCATGGGCATAGTGCTTTGGGGAGAGCATCTTCTGATTTTTGTTTCAATACAGAGTTTTACAAGTACTGTGTTAGTTTAGGTGGAGAAGATGGAGATAAGCACAAAAAATTGCAACCTTTATAAAGCCTATGTAAGTTGGAGTTAAGGGCAGGCTGTGTTGGAAAGAGAACTGTTGGATCAGAGTGCAGGACACATTACTGTAGCACAGCAAGGATGAATCTCAGAATTGTTCTTTGTGTTTATTAGTGATTATCTCTGTGTTGCTGTGAATGTATCATTTTGGATTAAAACTTAAGGAGCCATATGGGATATCATGTTGCCCCTGATGCTTGACAGACCTACATAGACCTAGCTGATCCTCTACCTTCCACTTGAATCAGCAAGTATCTGTAGCATTATGAAGCTCTGGGACAAAAATTTCCTGAAGTCACTAAGGCCGTACCTCTGCTGGACATGCTACAGCCTCTCTTTTGCTCTGTGCACCTGTTAGGTACAGCAGATACTTGGTCTGCCAATCAGCTGTACTGAGTGTGTACGCTTCAGGGAGACTTAATCCCTCTGTTTGGAGGGAATAGATATTTGTGAGGTAAAAGAAACCTTGCTAGAAAGTAATGTGCTGTCCTGGTTTGAGCCAGGATTAAGCCAATTTTCCTTTTACTGATTTTTTTTTCCTTCAGTAAGCTTTCTTTTAACTAGCAGCATGTGTTCCAGCTAGTGGACTGATAACACTGGAATGTTTATGTTACTGCTGAGACTCCAAGGTCACTTCTTACCTCTGCCGCTACAGAGGCTACCGGGGCTGGATCGACGGGTCGAGGCCAGTTGTTTGAGGTTCAACAAGGCCAAGTGCTGGGTCCTGCATTTCAGTCACAACAACCCCATGCAACCCTACAGGCTTGGGGAAGAGTGTCTGGAAAGCTGCCTAGAGGAAAAGGACCTGGGGGTGTTGATTGACAGCTGGCTGAATATGAGCTGGCAGTGTGCCAATGTGGCCAAGAATGCCAACAGCATCCTGGCTTGTATCAGAAATAGTGTGACCAGCAGGACTAGGGAAGTGATTGTCCCCCTGTACTCGGCACTGGTGAGGCCACAGCTTGAATACTGTGTTCAGTTTTGGGCCCCTCACTACAAGAAAGACACTGAGGTGCTGGAGCGTGTCCAGAGAAGGGCAACAAAGCTGGTGAAGGGTGTAGAGCACAAGTCTTATGAGGAGAAGCTGAGGGAACTGGGGTGGTTTAGTTTGGAGAAAAGGAGGCTGAGGGAAGACCATATTGCTCTCTACAACTACCTGAAAGGATTACAGAATCACAGAATCGCTCAGGTTGGAAAAGACCTTCAAGATCATTGAGTCCAACCATTAACCCTACTCTACCAAGTCTATTGCTAAGCCGTGTCCCCAAATGCCACATCCAGACGACTTTTAAACACATCCAGGGATGGTGACTCAACCACCTCCCTGGGCAGCCTGTTCCAATGCCTGACAACCCTTTCAGTGAAAAAGTTCTTCCTAATGTCTAGTCTAAACCTCCCCTGGCACAGCTTGAGGCCATTTCCTCTGGTTCTATCACCTGTTACTTGTGAGAAGAGACCAGCACCTACCTCTTTACAACATCCTTTCAGGTAGTTGTAGAGGGCAATGAGATCTCCCCTCAGCCTCCTCCTCTCTAGACTAAACAGCCCTAGTTCACTCAGCCGCTCCTCATAAGACGTATTCTCAAGGCCCTTTACCAGCTTGGTCGCCCTTCTCTGCACCCTCTCCAGCACCTCAACATCCTTCTTATACTGTGGCGCCCAAAACTGCACACAGTACTCAAGGTGCGGCCTCACCAAGGCAGAGTACAGAGGCAGGAGCACCTCTCTGGTCCTGCTGGTCACACTATTCCTGATGCAGGCCAGCATGCTGTTGGCCTTCCAGGCCACCTGGGCACACTGCTGGCTCATGTTCAGCCAGCTGTCAATCAGCACCCCCAGGTCCCTCTCTGCTGGGCAGCTCTCCAGCCACTCCTGCCCAAGTCCGTAGCGCTGCCAGGGGTTGTTGTGGCCAAAGTGAAGGACCGACATTTGGCCTTATTGAAGCTCATGCCATTGGCCTTGGTCCAACGGTCAAGCCTGTTATGATCCCTCTGCAGAGCCTCCCTGCCCTCAAGCAGATCGACACTTCCACCCAGCTTAGTGCCATCTGCAAACTTACTGAGGGTGCACCCTATCCCTTCATCGAAGTTATCAATAAAGATGTTAAACAGGAGCGGCCCCAGCACTGAGCCCTGGAGAACACCACTCGTGACCGGCCGCCAACTGGATTTAACTCCATTGAACACAACTCTTTGGACCCAGCCATCCAACCATTTTTTTTATCCAGCAAAGCATGTGCACATCCAAGCCACAAGCAGCCAGCTTCTCTAGGAGAATGCTGTGGGAAATCTTGTCAAAGGCCTTGCTAAAGTCAAGGCAGACAACATCCACAGCCCTTCCCTCATCCAATAAGCCTGTCACCCTGTCGTAAAAGGAGATCAGGTTAGTCCAACAGGACCTGCCCTTCATGAACCCATGCTGACTGGGCCTGATCACCTGGTTGTTCTGCATGCACCACATAATGGTACTCAGGATGATCTGCTCCGTCAGCTTCCCTGGTACTGAAGTCAGACTAACAGGCCTGTAATTTCCTGGATCATCCTTGCATCCCTTCTTGTATATGGGGGTGACATTGGCTGATTTCCAATCTGCTGGTACCTCTCCAGTCAGCCAGGACTGCTGGTAAATGATAGAAAGTGGCTTAGTGAGCACCCCCGCCCCACCTCCCTCAGAAGTTTTTTTTTTAAATAACATTATTAGAACATAATTTATCTTTATATTGTTTTTCCCAGAGAAAGACTGAATAATGTAATTTAAAGAGTATTAAAGAGGGCAAACCCCAACATTTGAAGATACTTTTTTTGTTTGAAGAATTTTATGCATCACTGATGTTTGGGTCCCATTTGCTAAAAGAAAAAAGATCAGATATTTATGGTCACTTAAATCCAACTTATTGCAGTGTTGGAAAATCAGAACTGGGATACCTTCTTGGGCATACCTTTTAGCTACTTTTTTCTAGGCATTGAAAATATTCCTTTAAAAATATTAAAATGCTCAAGAAATTAATTTATCAGTTAGAGTTTAGGTTTAGAATTAATAGACTGAGAAAATAAAAATTCAGAGCAAAGACCATATCTGACTGTTATAGTAGAACACTGTTGCGGTTTAGCAGGTTGTCTATGGATTTTTGAACACCTAGTCTTGGAAAAGAAAAGAGTTTCTAAAAATAGTGGTAAACCCTTTTCATGGGGGAAAGATGTTTCTTTTAGCATCTGAAATTTTTTTGATTGCCCAGGATACTAACTGTGAGTGATCTTCTTAACCTAATTTTTTATAATACTGTATTCTGTAGTATCATGGCCTGACTATAATTGACTCCTGATACTTAATTGGATGGAGGAATACTTCTGTTCCACAAGACCCTGCCTTTTATCAGTGGTCAATGTTCCTTGTTTCCCATAAAATCATTTAGAGATTCTTTAAAATAATTTTCTGTTGGTTTTGAGGATGAGCTTTCATCTGAGTTTTTTTTCTGAATTTTACTCCCTTCTGAAATTCCTCAGGCAACAACGGGGATGAATTAAAATGAATATTTTAATTAAAGAACAGTCAGGATTCACATGAGGTGGACTGAAATATGTCTTTGTATTCTACTTGAACAATAACAATTACTTAAAAGACTGGATAATAGAAAATTTAATAATAGCTATTAATATGTATTGCTAGGGAAGAGTATTACCTTTTTTTTACCGTAAATTACTTTGTAAATGACAGCACATTATGAATGACCATAGTCTTATAACTTGGTAGCAATGTGATTGAGTCACTAATGCAACAGGGTGGTACAGCAGCAGATGCTCTCCAGTCTGTCAAATCAGGTATTTCCAGCAAAAGGAGAGGGGTTAGTGTCACTGCACATGGTCTTGTGAGATTTTTCCTATACCTTTCTCCCATGCATTTCTGATCACCCAAGAAAGATCAGTTCTAACTGGAGCAGATGCAGGGAGGGCTACCACAGTGATGCCAGGAAGGGGTTTATTTTACAAGTGGATTTGAAGTTGCTTCAACAAATAAAATGAAAGCTGAGATGATACAAAATTGCTCTCCACAAATATACTAAAGGGAAGTAGTAGGCTGCGCGGGAGATTTAAACGCCTCGAGGGAGCGTCAGCGACCCGGAGCGTTGCGAACAGGAGTGGGCAAACAGGGTCGTGGCACGGCACGAGGCAGTTCGCAGCGGGCAGGGCGCGCAGGTGAGTGTGAGAGGTCATTAAAACCCGCTAGAAAAGAAAGAAGGTTAAGTATGGTTTCCACCCGGTCAAAAGCCTCTACAAGGAGGACTGTGGCAACCCAAACAGAGGTTCCTCACAGGCATGTGGGCCTTCAGGTCTCTGGCTGTAGGGAGTGCCAAAGCCTGTTGTTGCCCCTGGAGAACGGCAGAGATACCAACAGCTATACGACAATATATCTATATACCAATAACAACACGCATAGAAAACAAGAGATAACCTCTCCCCCTCCCCTTTTCCCCTGTTCCCGTTCCCGGACAGGGATAAGAGGGAAAGCCTAGAGAGAGCCTTTGGGAAATAGAAGAATATTGGAAAGGAGAAGTGAGTGTCTGGTATGTGTGAATATTATGTAGGAATGTTAGTAAGAAGCGTCAGAATGTAGTTCGCAATTCTCACCACTGGGGTACGGCCTAAGTCAATCCCTGGTCGGGATCCACGTCCTTTCCCTTGAGACTCCGGCAAACAGTCCGTTCGGTACGTCCACACGCCAACAACCACAGGAAAGGCGCCGTATAACTTCACGGCAGCCTCCGCAGCGGTACGCTCACAGCGGCGGCTGTATCCGTATTGTGTTCACAGAGCGCGCCTTTTTGCTCCCCTTCCGGTTCCGGCCCCGCCGTGCCTCCTGGGACCTGTAGTCTGTGGTCCTGTGCGCATGCGCCTGGTACCTCTGTCCTCTTCTCACGAGTGCCGGGGAGTACATTACCAGGACTGGTCAGTAAACGTCGCTGGATTAAAGGCCATTATAGAGTCCGCCTCTCACACCAGCTGTGTGAGGTGTGAGCAGATAAATGACCTGCTCGGTATGGTTGCACAGCTGAAGGAGGAAGTAGAGAGGCTTAGGAGTATCAGGGAGTGTGAGAGGGAGATAGATCGTTGGTGCCATGACTTAACATCCCTGAACAACTCTCAAAAGACGGGTGGCGCTCATGATGCAGACCACTGCCTATCCCCTGTCTGCCTGGCTGAGCGAGATAGCCTACAGGATGAGGAGCAATGGCAGAGAGTTTCTGCACGGCGGAAGCGGCATGGCAAGGGGGTCCCTAGTGTTCCCCCTCTCCAGGTGCCTTTACAGAACAGATATGAGGCTCTACAAGTAGAACCAAATGATATTGTGGATGATGGTTCGCCAAACTTGGAGGTGTCACTGAGGCCACGTCAGTGTGTACCTTTCATCAAAACCACCTCGGTTAAGAAAAAAAGGCGGGTACTTGTCATAGGTGACTCACTTCTGAAGGGAGTGGAAGGCCCTATATGCAGGCCGGACCCACTTCTTAGGGAGGTCAACTGCTTCCCTGGGGCCAGGGTTAAGGATATAAGGAGGAAGCTCCCTGCCCTAGTTCGGCCCTCAGACTACTCCCCATTACTGCTGTTCCAAGTAGGCAGTGATGAGGTAGCTACCAGAAGTGTAGGGGCAATGAAGAGAGATTTCAGGGCCCTGGGACGGCTGGTTAGGGGATCGGGAGCACAGGTGGTGTTCTCCTCTATCCCAGCAGCAGCAATGATTGATGAGGGGATAAATGGGAAGAGCCAGAAGATTAACTCCTGGCTTCGGGACTGGTGCAACCGACAGGACTTTGGTTTTTTTGATGATGGATGGACCTACAGGACACCGGGCATGACAACAGGTGGGGGAATCTTAACCTGGAGGGGGAGAAGGGTCCTGGCACACAAGTTAGCAGGGCTCATAGACAGGGCTTTAAACTAAGTTTGAAGGGGGATGGGGACAAAACCAGAGATGAGCCTAAGGACGGCTGCCAGTCTGCTGTCCCACTCAAGGCGGGAAATGGGGATAAATGTGGCAACAAGAACATAGGGCTCACTAATAGGTTGGTAACCATGCAAATGGTCGGGATATCTGTACCATGGCTCAAGTGTATATATGCGAATGCCCAAAGCATGGGAAATAAACAAGAGGAGTTAGAAGCTATGTGCACCAGGGAGACCATGATATAATTGCCATCACGGAAACGTGGTGGGATGATTCGCATGGTTGGAGTGCTGCAGTGGTCGGCTATAGGCTCTTTAGAAGGGACAGGCAAGGCAAGAGAGGTGGTGGGGTGGCGTTATATGTTAAGGAGTGCTTTGACTGCCTAGAATTCAATACTAGACACACCAAGGCAGAATGTATATGGGTGAGGATAAAAGGGAAGGCCAATGAGGCTGCTATCCTAGTGGGAGTCTGCTACAGACCACCTGACGAGGATAAAGAAACTGATGAGATGTTCTTTCAACAACTAGGGGATGTCTCGCGTTCGCTAGCCCTTGTTCTTGTGGGGGACTTCAACTTATAAGATGTCTGCTGGAAGTACAACACAGCAGAAAGGGGCCAATCCAGGAGGTTTCTGGAATGTATAGAAGATAACTTCCTGCTACAACTGGTAAGTGAGCCGACCAGGGGTAGTGCCATGCTAGACCTACTGTTTACGAACAAGGAAAGGCTGGTGGAAGATGTAGTGGTTGGAGGTCGTCTTGGGCACAGCGACCATGATATGATAGAATTTTCAATATGTGGAGAAGTTAGGCGGGTTGTCAGCAAAACCTCTACCTTGGACTTCCAGAGGGCTGACTTTGGCCTCTTCAGGACACTGGTTGGGAGAGTCCCTTGGGAAGCAGCCCTCAAAAACAAAGGAGCCCAGGAAGGCTGGGCTTACTTTAAGAATGAATTTATGAAGGCGCAGGAGCAGGCTGTCCCTGTGTGCCAAAAAAGGAGCCGTCGGGGAAGAAGACCAGCCTGGTTGAGCAGGGTACTATTGCAAAAACTCAGAAATAAAAAAATAGTGTATCAACTTTGGAAAAAGGGGCAGGTGAATCAGGAAGTATTTAGGGATATTGTAAGGTCATGTAGGAAGAGAATCAGAGATGCAAAAGCCCAGCTAGAACTTAAACTAGCCATCTCTGTAAAGGATAATAAAAAATGCTTTTATAAATACATTAATAACAAAAGGAGGGTCAGGGAAAATCTTCATTCCTTATTGGATGAGGAGGGGAACTTAGTAACGGAGGACAAGGAAAAGGCTGAGGTGCTTAACACCTTCTTTGCCTCAGTCTTTAACAAAAAGACTAGCTACCCTCAGGACAACTGGGCTCCTGAGTTGGTAGACAGGGATGGGGAGCAGAATCCCCCTCCTGTAATCCAGGAGGAAGTAGTTAGGGACCTGCTGTGCCACTTAGATCCCAACAAGTCCATGGGTCCGGATGGGATTCATCCTAGGGAGCTGGTGGAAGAACTGGCTAAGCCACTCTCAATCATTTATCACCAGTCCTGGCTCACTGGGGAGGTCCCAGATGACTGGAGGTTGGCCAATGTGACGCCCATCCACAAGAAGGGCCGGAAGGAGGATCCGGGGAACTATAGGCCTGTCAGCCTGACCTCGGTGCCTGGCAAGGTTATGGAACAGATCATCCTAAGTGCCATCAAGTGGCATGTGGAAGACAACCAGGGGATCAGGTCCAGCCAACATGGGTTTAGGAAAGGAAGGTCCTGCCTGACTAATCTCATCTCCTTCTATGACTGGGTGACCCGCCTAGTGGATGAGGGGAAGGCTGTGGATGTGGTCTACTTTGACTTCAGCAAGGCCTTTGACACAGTCTCCCACAGCATCCTCCTGGAGAAGCTAGCAATGCACGGCTTCGACAGGTGCACCCTTCGCTGGGTCAAAAACTGTTTGGATGACCGGGCCCAGAGAGCGATGGTGAATGGAGCTGCATCCAGCTGGTGTCCGGTGACCAGCGGTGTCCCCCAGGGATCAGTACTGGGCCCAGTCCTATTCAATATCTTTATTGACGACCTGGATGTGGGGATTGAGTCCACCCTCAGTAAATTCGCAGATGACACCAAGCTGGGGGGGGGGAGTGTTGATCTGCCAGAGGGTAGGAAGAGGCTGCAGGAGGACCTGGACAGGCTGGATCGGTGGGCCGAGGCCAACGGCATGAAATTCAACAAGACCAAGTGCGGGGTCCTGCACTTTGGCCACAATAACCCCAGGCAGCGCTACAGGCTGGGGGAAGAGTGGCTGGAGAGCAGTCTGGCAGAGAGGGACCTGGGAGTGCTGGTGGACAGCCGGTTGAACATGAGCCAGCAGTGTGCTCAGGTGGCCTGGAAGGCCAATGGCATCCTGGCTTGTATCAGGAATAGTGTGGCCAGCAGGAGTAGGGATGTAATTGGTGAGGCCTCACCTTGACTACTGTGTACAGTTCTGGGCCCCTCACTTCAAGAAGGACGTTGAGGTGCTGGAGCGGGTCCAGAGGAGAGCAACAAGGCTGGTGAAAGGACTAGAGGGAACGTCTTATAGGGAGAGGTTGAGGATGCTGGGGTTGTTTAGCCTGGAGAAGAGGAGACTCAGGGGGGACCTTATCACTCTCTTCAACTACCTGAAGGGAGGTTGTAGTCAGGTGGGGGCTGGGCTCTTTTTCCAGGCAACCAGTGACAGGACAAGAGGGCACAGCCTGAAGCTGCTCCAAGGGAGGTTTAGGTTGGATATTAGGAAGTACTTCCTCACAGAGAGGGTGATTAGACATTGGAATAGACTTCCCAGGGAAGTGGTGGAGGCACCGTCCCTGGATGTGTTCAAGGAAAGGCTGGATGTGGCACTTAGTGCCATGGTCTAGATGGTGTGGTGGTGTTGGTCATAGGCTGGACTTGATGATCTTAAAGGTCTTTTCCAGCCTTGGTAGTTCTGTGATTCTGTGATTCCAACTCCTCCTGTTTGTTGCCCATGCTGAGTGCATTAATGTAGAGGCACTTCAGCTGGGCTGGACATGTCACATTCTCAGAGGGACACTCTTTTATACCCCCAAGGTGTTTCATGGATGCTATCTTCTTGTTTCCTGTTACCTCAACGACTTCCAGATCTGCAATCCCCATCGTGCATACCCCAGGTTTGTTTGCAGTGGGTTCATTTTATATCCCCTCCTCCCTTCAAATCTAGTTTAAAGCCCTGTCAATGAGTCCTGCTAACTCCTGCCCAAGGATCGTTTTCCCCCTCTGGGACAAATGCATTCTGTTATGTGTCAGCAGACCTGGTGTCTTGTGTATTAACCCATTATCAAGGAACCTGAAGCCCTGCTGCAGACACCAGTCCCTGAGCCATGAGTTAACCTGTTGGCCCTTCCTGTTAGTTCCCTCATCTATTGCTGCCATTGGAGGGATGGAGGAGAACACAACTTGTGCTCCTGATCCCTTCACCAGTTGCCCTAGAGCCCTGAAATCTCTCTTAATGGCTTTTGATGTTCTCTTTGCCACTTCATCACTACCCACTTGAAAGACAAAAAGTGGGTAGTAGTCTGAAGGCCTGACGAGGGTGGGAAGTTTACTCAATACATCCTTTACCTGGGCCTCAGGGCCACAGCAGACTTCCCTATGAAGTGGGTCCAGTCTGCATATTGGGCCCTCTGCACCCCTCAAGAGGGAGTCACCCACAACCAGGACCCTTCTATTTTTCTTTTTGGCCTGAGTTGTGAGGGTTGGCCTAGGGAGAGTTGATCTCTGTGGCACTTCTGGCCTGCGTGAAGTGCTCTCGCCAGTATCTGGCATTTCCTCCTGCAGGGCCCCATACCTGTTCTGTAAGGGCACTGAAGGCAGTGTAAGTACTTAAGGGGACACACCTGCCCCATTTGTGTCGTCGGGCAGGGACCTGTTCCCATTGTCCCTGCTCCTGTACATTTGGTGGGGGAGGCTGGGAAGCTTGTTGAGCTTAAGAGGAAGCCTGTGTTCAAGCTGTTTGAGTGGAGAGCAGACTATAAAAACACTCATCTGATTCTCTCTTACTCTCCCTGATACTCCTCAACCTGCTCACCTCCTCCCTGAGCTCCATCACTTCATCCTGCAGCTGTGCCACCCAGAAGAGCAGGTCATCAACCTGCTCACACCAGACACAGCCATGGTCAGAGCTGCCCCTTGCTGCCAGGGAAAGGCTGTGGCATTCCCAACAGTCTGTGACCTTGATAGCCACCTCCTTCCATAGGGACACCCTCTGAGTACCTACATCTATTGTGGTGGTTGCTGGTGGCACGGCCTTCCTCTGCTGAGTGGACACCATTATTCCTGGACTGAGCCAGCAGTTCTCAGAGCCCTGCCTACACAAACTGCCTTATCGCAGCTCTGATTGCACGTCCCTGTTCACCGCGCACCCCAGGGGTGTTTAAATCTCCCACCTGGCTACACCTCTTCCGCTCCTGATTGTTTGCCGCGGACTTCCTGGTCCGACTGGGTCTCGGGCTGCGAGTGGGAGGGTCCCTGAGCTCGGGAACCCCTCTGTACAGCGCGATTCAACCCTCACTGTTTGCTGCTTCGTGCACGCCCTCTAGTCCACACACTCTAGCCGGGCACACGCTGCGCACAGCGATGGTTATCGCTCTCCGCTCTGTGCTGCCGCGTGGTCTGAGGGAGTTGCTGATATGGCGGCTTATAAATTTTGCTGCGGCTCCCGGTCACGCCCCCCGCCACGTCATCCTTCCGCCTCCTTCACAAGATTCCCGCTCAGTCGCGGGTCTCTCTCGCTCCGCCCCGGCTTCACTGTCTCTGGGAAGCCCGGTCCCCTCTCAAACTAACCCAGTAATTTAAAGAAACAGCTCTCACCGGTGCCGGTGCCGCTGTCGCTCTCAGCTGCCGCGTGGTCTTGAAGTCTCTTGTACAAGCAAAAAGTCCAAAGCACATGTAATGTTCACAATATGCAAGGAAAATACAGATGGACACTTTGGCCTTTGCATTCTGCAGCTTGGATAAGGCACACACACACACAATGTTAACTTTCCTACTATGAAGCCACAAAATGATGAAGGAAGGAGATATGACACATATAACAGATATGCCAGCCAAAGGCAACTGAGGTTCAAGTTCAAGAATAAGGGATAAGAGTCCTGGAAATCAAGAGCTGCAAATGCTCAGAAGATTCAGGCTCTTGGGATGATTCCTGGAGTAAAAGTTCTCAGCGACAGAGATCTTTGTCACTCTTTGGATAGTCTAGTTAAGTTCAGGATAACACACTGGCCACTTGCTGCCAGCAGAAGGCATCTTAGACCACTCATGGGGCAGTAGGAGTACAATGAATCAAACAAAATTCAGGGAAGTTAACTGTTTATCAGCATGCCAGAAACTTGGTATTGTGTAATACAAACATAAACAGTCTGTCTTAGAGCAGCCAGAGATAATATCGTGCAATGGGAAGGAAAGCAATCAAGTTACCTTAATATTTTACTTCATGAGAGGATCTCATTTTGTGGAAAACAGACTGTCAGAAGGAGACTCCAGAAAGGTATTCAATGAATACAGTCTGCACTGTGTCCTTAAAGGCAGGTCCTTGCTTCCCATCTTTGTTTTTATTAGGTCAATGACTTTCTGAGTGGCAGCAAACCACTTTAGTACCTTGGAAGTTGCAAATCACTCAGGAAGGCATTGACCTAATAGAACAGAATAGAGAAAGCAACTTCCAAGGTACCAAAGCGGTGTTCCTGCCCAAGCTCAAGGCTTTATTTTCTGTGCTTGCCTGACATACATACTCTGTGGCCTCTGAGAGCCTCTCCGCTGACCTGAACATGCTCCAGTGCTCCCCACGGGAAAAGCAATCTCTTCTCATCCAGCCAGTGCATTCCATCTGATTCAATTTCTCCATCAAGAAATGTAACAAAGAAAAATTAAGTTATTGGAAAAAAACCAAAACACAACACCAAAACCAGTGTAAAAAACCCACAATTGCTAGCAAACTTTCCAAAGGTAATTAATGTCATTCTTTATAAAATAAGAGGGTATGCAAACAGCCAATTTTGGCTTTGTACCTGGCACACTCTGGGGAAACAGAAAAACAAGAAAAAACAGATAGCCGTACTTTGAATGTAAATACTGACAATTACCTATCACTTGAGAAAAGAATTATCAGTTTTCACGTGCAACCTACCTAGAAAATTATTATAATCTCTCAGACATTAATGGAATTTATGCCTGTCATCTTTACAGGGCTGCACAGAATCACCAGAGAAAAACAGAGATGAACAACTAAGACATAGAGGTAAAATATACATGGTCCCCCTTGCCAAATGGCTGGCTGAGCATAATGTCCTAGTGTCTTCATTTAGGTTATTCTTCCTTAACAGTGGATTCTGCTTAGCCCAGTACAGTGCCACTACAGCAAATATATACAAATATATATTAAAACATAATATTAAATATAAATAATATAATTTGGGCATATTTATATAGGAGATATAAATTATTTAGACTTGTATCTTATCATAGGAACTATAAAGTAAGCCCATGGAAAAAAATGGTAGTTTAATTAAGAGAATACCACAGCTGTAATAAGGAGAAAAGTTGAGGAGGAAAGAGAAAGAAGCTGCCTTTGAAGGTTGAAGCTTATGAAGAACATGCAGCACCTTGCCTCTCCACCTATACCACCTTCCTGAAATGGAGGAAGAGACCACTCTCTCAAACCTACAGTTTATCCTAGTTGAGAATTGAAAGAGGAAAAGGGAAACAAGGGAAACACACATGGACCATTAAACAGCAACATGAATAGGCTCATGACTTTTGAAGACTTTTTTTCTATATTCTTTTTAATAATTAATCACCTTTAAGAAATATATCTGTGAGGACAATAACTTTCATTATGGAATTAAATGAAGTCCTTATGTGCTTCTGCATTCCATTACAATTTGCAGTGCATGCATAACATGTTTATGCTTCATTTTGCTCACTGCATACCTTTATGTTGGTAGCATTTTTTATTTTTATAGTCCATAAAAGAGCACAGGTCATTTTATAGACTAAACAGAAACATTATTAGAATGACTATTGTCCAGGTTAGATATGACTAAGAAAAGGCACCAGAGAATTTAAATGGACAGAGTGAGGAAAGAAAAACTAAGAAGTGCTGCCATCTAAATGATACTTCTTTTAAACATACGCATCTGCTTTCAATTCAGTAAATAATTATTTTAGCTAAAAACTAAGAAACTCTGATATGGTTGAAGTTTTTTCTGATCTAAAAGGCTTTTTGGTTCCCTAACATTTTCTTAAACTCACTTTTTGGTCTAGAAGTTCCTCATTTAGACTTTAATTTCTGGAGAAAGTGTGGTCTAACAGAAAAGCCTCTCATCTCACAACTAGATCATGTAGCCAAATCTACAGTTTTCCTTCTAGTAATTATTTTCTCAAAAAAGCCCACTCCAGCTAATTCTTCCTAAAAACAACCAAACAACTATAATTCTCTTTGAGAAGAAACCAAGCCTCATGGTAAAATTGGCTAACATAAAGTTATAGATTATATAATAATATAATAATATATTGGAGATATATATACACACACAATAATATATATTGGCTAATATAAAGTTTGTGTGAAGATGAGACTCACTTTTAAAGATTTTCATGTTCTGCAAGTTTTACTCCAGATAATGCTCTGAAACTAAAAAAATTATGACAGCTTTCACAAAAAGTGGTTGTCAGAAAGTACACAAGAAGAGGAAGAACATCTGTTTCCATCAGCTATTGCTTCAGAGTAACAGAACACTAAAGAACACAGTTCTACAGCATATGGATATATTTCCAAAAGAAAACCAATTAGTTCTTCAGAGGAAACAAACTGAAAGAAGGTCGTTAGTCTAGCCTGTGAGCAAGTGAGAATGAATCAGAGAGGCGAGACTTTTCGACTGGAGCACAGAAACCTCCTCTGGAAAAGTTCAGAGATTGTTAAATTGAATATTGAAGAGAGTAAAATAAGTTTATTGTGAGAAGACAGGTCTGAAACTGTTGGGATTTATGGAAAATTGACATGGGATTTGTGGAAAATTAATATGGGATTTGTGGAAAATTAATATGCCTGAATTAAAACAGCAGTGTTGCAGGTGCTGCTGACCAAATTGTCAGGCACCCTGAAGCAAACCGTGGGATCAGTAAACAAGCTGGTGTCTCACAGGATGGTACCCCACGGGACCAGCAAACAGCAGGTGTCCTATCTCACGGTTGTTATCTCATGAAGTAGTGGGAAAAGAATGTTGTAGCAAGAACTGAGAGGCACCGTCTGGGAAGCAAAAAACCTTGGGTCATCACGACACGGACAGCAAGTGACAAGACACGTAGCCAATCATATATGAACTGTGTATGTATGTAACCAACGAGGTTTGTACTGGGGTGGAACATCTGGAGTCAGAGGGGTATAAATTGCCGCCATTTTTAACAATAAAGGTCTTCAGTTATAACTCTTATAGAGTTGTGTGAAGTCCATACGCCGCCTCCGACTTGAAACTATAGGTTTTTGTTAAGTTTTATATAATATACATCTTCTAAATAAATAGGCCTCAAGGGTCTTGAATACTTTCCAGGTTATTTCTGAAGACATCAGGGACAAGAATGGCCAAGACTGACAGAAATAGACTTAGGCCAGATCACATCATAGCTTAGGCAGGGATCTGTCAATTCTCAACTCCCTTTGTTATCCATCTTCTACATAGACTTGTAATAGGCAGAAAAGGAGGAAAAAACAAGATGTAAGAACAGCAGATCAGTTAATTATAAGAAGAAAATAAGAAAAAAAAGTTAAGGAAGCACTACAGATAGAAGAGACAATAGATAAAAAGGAAAACAGCTTCATACATAAAGGAATGTTTCAGCTCAAACACTTAGCTGCCTTCCTTCAACACATTCCAGGAGGCCAAACAATCAATTCCAACCATAGCTTTATCATCCATTCAGGGACTTTTTAAAGTTAGTCTTAGGGTTTTAATTTAAATATGCTCCCAGCTGGTAACACAAACCCAGCGCTATTTCCCAGAATATGTTATAATTCCATATGTACAGCCTCAAATATATTAAATTAAAGCCCTCAGCTGTTTTACTGGTTTTCTTCTAACAAATACCAACACGGACTTTTAATGTTAATACATGCAAGCTAATTTAGATTTGATTGATAGTTGTAGAGCATTCAATAGTAGATTTAATAGAAATATAGAATTTTGGCCTCATAGAAATTTACTAAAATGATGAATTTGTTGTTCTAAGTTAGCTGAATGGGTTACTTTTAAAACAATGTGCTTTGTGAAACCAAGCATCCTGCAGGTTGTGATAACATCAAGTCCTCTAAGACCTGTCGAACAGACAACACGATCATATGGTCATGTTGATCCTGGACCCACCTGGGCAATCTACCAGTGGGAGCGGGAGACAGGAGAAAGAAGACCAAGGACTAGAATCAACAAAGACCCCCACAGGAGACCCTTGAGCATGCATAATTACAAAGCAAATATTATAACTAGTTCCAGGAAATAAAATGACTATGTAAAAGAATTTCGGGAACGCATTGGCATAGAACTGAATATGCATGTTTTTGGTGTATATTAGTTGGGGTGTTTTGCTAACTCGTTTGAGCACTTATGGTGGAGATATCCACAGAGCTGCCCCGGCACCGTCAATAAAGAATATCTGCTTAACAGTGACTTGTTTGCTGTTGAGTTCCATTTTTTTTGTTTCAGATTGTATGACCTAAAGCCCTTAACATATCTGGAGCTTGGGAGTAGCAATACAAACTACAAGGGTTTTGATTATCTGAATCAAGATATAGGAAGATATAGGAGAACGACATACACAGTTCAATAAAGACACTGACTGTAAAGGCTGTAACAATCTAAAAAAGCAAAGATGATGTTAGGACACAGAGAAAGAAGACTAAGCAATGTTATAAGTTGGATTCACGAATTGACGCGAGTCAGAACCAATTACAAAATTTAAAGATTTATTAAGCAAGCAATAGCAAGCAAAACAGCGATGGGCGGCCGGGGAGTCTCTGCTCCACCAACGGCTTGCAACCCCCCTTCCCAAAGTCACTGCTTTTATACCCTTCGTCTTCCAGGTTACGTGTCTCTGTTAGTGGTGTACTCTGCGCTTGCGCGACTCGTTGCTAGGGAGTCGTTCCTTGTCTTCCTCTGTCTCCTGGTGGTCGTGGGATGAAAGCTTCTTGTCTTCCTCACCTCACCTACTCCTCGTCTTCATGTACCCCCCCCTTTTCTCCCCAGTCCTGACACATCACCATCCATCCTTGTAATCCGACCCTGCATAATTTATGTAGCTTTCTGTTATCTGGTTAGCCTTGCATACTTTATGTAGCTTTCTGTTATCTTGCAAATACCTTAGCTGCACAAAGAGCCTTTAAAAAAGCAAGTTAGAATACTTAAAAAAAACAAGTTAAAATCTTTAAAAAGTAAGTTAAAATCTTCGATATCCCTGTGGCCAAGTTCTACTAAAACAAAATACATTTGGTGTTGTTATTAGAGCAAATAATTAAAAAATTGGTTTATTTGTTCCTTTTAATAAAGTTTGATGAACAAACCATTTTCAGTTTATCACAAGCAAGAATGTCATTATACTGCAAAGTGCAGTGGTGAATGTTCTTTCCAGAATTATAGATGTGCTGGTTTGGTTTGGCGGGTTTTTTGTAGTGGGGGAAGGGCCCCACGGGTGGCTCCAGTAAGAAGCTGAGAAGCTCCCCCAGCTAGCCAAGGAGCCATTAGAGAGAGACAACGGATAAACCTCTGAGATTAACATATGAAAGAACTGATAAAAGACCTGAGAAGAGCAAGCAGTAAGAGAGGGCTGAGCTGGAGAGGCAGAGCAGTGCCAGGGTGAAAATCCGGTGGTTGGTGAAGAAGAAGGGGAAGAAGCTGCCCAAGCAGAACTTTTCCTGCAACTTATGGTGAAATGGCAGGCTGTCCCACTGCATTCATGGAGGAACGTGGTGGAACATTCCCTGAAGGCACCAGGAGGGGTGAATGTGGACTTGCTGCCAGCGGACTTGGATCATGCAGCCATGGAAGACCCTGCAGTAGGGGACGTGACTGTTCCTGAAGCAGCCCATGACTCTGTGGGAAGCCCACGCTGGAGCAGCTTGCTCCTGAGGGACTGTACCTCGTGGGAGGGACTCATGAAGGAGAGGTTCGCGGAGGACCCCTTCTGCAGCGGCTAAACCACAAGGAAACCCTCAGCAAAACCGAGGAAGAGAAGCCTAGAGAGAGAGAGAGGGAGTCCCAGCTCCCTCCCCGGGCGGAGAGTGAGAGCTTCTGATAAGTGGCAGCTCTGACTCACTGTGGGCAGAGACAAAGGGACCACGGCCTAGCCCCCTCAGGTACAAGAGCAGCCCCTAGGGAGCGCAGGCGACCAGGAGCAGGCAAACAGAGCGTGGCGCGGTAGAAGAGTGTGGTGCAGCAGTTTGCACAGGCAGGGCGAGCGGGCCGGGCGCAGGCCCCCTCTTGGCTCGAGGTAACAACTCAGCTAGTGGCCATCGCCCCCCAGAAGAGGACCTAGCCATGGTACCCACTTGGGCGAAAACCATTGCCAGGAGGACAGTGGCAACCCAAACAGAGGTCCCTCTCAAAAATGTGGCTGTCCAGGTCTCTGGCTGCAGAGAATGCCTGAGCCTGTCACTCATATCGGAGGACAGCAGAGAGAACACCTGTGTACGCTGTGACCAGGTGAATGATTTACTCAGCATAGAGGAAGTGGAAAGATTAAGGAGTATCCGGGAATGTGAAAGAGAAATAGATTGGTGGAGTAATACCCTACCATCCTTGAGACAAAGCCTCAAGGTGGAGGCTCCACAAGAAGTAGAGGATCCTATACCCTCTTGTCACCAGGCAGAGGTAGGGGACCTGAGAGAAGAGGGGAACTGGAAGCGGGTACCTGCTCGGGGCAGCAGGCAAGAGATGGGTAAAGCCGCGACCCACACCCCCTCCTCAGGGAATCGAGGGCTGAGGACCACTCCCCATCACACTCACAAACAACGCTTAGGAATCAGTAGATTTATTAAAGGCACTGAGGTTTTGGCAAGGCCGATATCAAATGTTATATATACAAACAACACACAAAAAGACTATCTATATATCTATATACCAATATATCTATATATATCTATATACCAACAACAACACACACAAAAAGAACAATAGATAAACCCCCCCCCCCTCCCTTCCCCCTGCTCCCGTTCCCGGACAGGGATAAGAGGGAAAGTCTGGAGAGAGCCTTTGGGAAATAGAGAAAAAGCGAAAAAAAAGGAAAGAGAAGTGAGTGTATGATATGTGTGTATGATATGTATGAATGTTAGTAAGAAGTGTCAGAATGTGTTCGCAAATGTCACCACCGGGGTACGACCGAAACCGATCCCTGGTCAGGATCCTCGTCCTTTCCCCTGCGACTCCGGGCAAGCAGTCCATTCGGTACGTCCACACGCCAACAACCACAGGAAAAGGCGCTCTATAGCTTCACGGCAGCCTCCACAGCGGTACACTCACAGCGGCGGCTATATCGGTAGTGTTCGCAGTACGCGCCTTTCGGCTCCCCTTCCGGTTCCGGCCCCGCTGTGCCTCCTGGGAGCTGTAGTCTGTGGTCCTGTGCGCATGCGCCTGGCACCTCTCTCCTCTTCTCACGAGTGCCGGGGAGTACATTACCAGGACTGGTCAGTAGATGTCGCTGGATTAAAGGCCATTATAGAGTCCGTCTCTCACAGTGGAGTAATACCCTACCATCCCTTAGACAAAGCCTCAAGGTGGAGGCTCCACGAGAAGTAGAGGATCCTATGACCCTCTTGTCACCAGGCAGAGGTAGGGGACCTGAGAGAAAAGGGGAACTGGAAGCGGGTCCCTGCTCGGGGCAGCAGGCAAGTCCCCTCCCAGCCTCCCTCACCTTCTCAGGTGCCCTTACAGAACAGGTATATGGCCCTGGATCTGCAAAACCAGGTAACTGAGGTTACTGACAAAGGTCCGTCCAGGGAATCACCGAGGCAGTCAGCCCCATTGTAGAGGGCTTTTTAGCAAGCAATGGACATGTGAGCAATCCAGCCTTTACTGAAAACACCTGGGCCCCCCCTGACCAAGGGCTTTCCCATGGGAACCAGCTGATAAGAGTGAGCAGCGAAGTAAACAACTGGATGTGCCAAAGAAGGAAGTGAGGCGGAGAGTCCTGACTGCGCATGTGCATGCTTAAGGCTAGGAATCAATCACTGTCTAGATCGTGGCAAGCTCTGGGACAATTGACCAGTGACAAGTGTAGTTCTGGACACGTAGACACAGGAAGAGACTATATAAGGTTGATGGTGCGTAAAATAAATCGGCATTCACCTAATCATATTGATTCATGTGTGTCTGTCCATGATTCCCTCCCGCAACTGGTGCCCAAACAGGGACCCTCAGATCCGCTGCTACAGCTGCCGGACAGCGCGAAGACGGCAGGATGGAGAGGGTGGAGAAGCCAACCGAAATTGGTTGCTGCCCCGGCAACCGCGTTCCGCAGTGCCCAGCGGAACGGCCCGCAATCTGCGGGAAGAGGCCCGCAACTGGTGGGTTAAGAGAGGCCCGTAACTGACGGGGGACCCGTAACTGACAGGGGAGAGGCCCGCAATCGGCGGGATAGAGGTGCACCTCGGACTCATTACTCTTCTCACTAAAAGGCTAGTGAGCGGTCGGGGAGGAGATGGGGTCTACGCTTTTCAGGGAAGAGGAAGCAGTAGTGAAGCTCCTCCAACATATACTCTCTGTGAGAGAAATTTCTTATGAGATGCAAGCACTTAAAGGCTTGCTGCAATGGGCACGGGACAGAAACTTGATCTCTGGGGCCGGTACAGCGTTTGAGTTGTCCACCTGGGAAGCCATAGGTTCGAGCCTGTGGGATAGCATCAGCAATGGAGGGAAAGATGGAAAAGAGGCTAGTAAATATTCTACATTATGGAAAACGATCAGAGAGGCTCTGCGCGCTACGAAAGAGGAGCGGACTGCTTTCGCTTCTGCTTTCTCTGCCTTAAATTCTAATGAAGGGGAGGAAAAGAGCGGTGCTGCCGCAGCCTCTTCTTCCCCTATAAATCCTTTTGCCCAAAACTTCATGATACCGGATCCGTGGGTTCCCGCTATGCTCTGCTCGCTGCTGTCAGGGTGCCTCACGGGGCTGGTCACCGCCCTGACGACCGGAAGCACACAGTGGGACGGAACAAAGCCGGCTGAGGCTGAGGCGGAAGTGAAGCCGCATAAAACCCAGGAGGATGGCGGTCCCACCTGCAAACCAAAGACGGAACTGCACCCACCACTTCCTGTGTCTACGTCATCTACGACAGCAGCAGCGACACCCGGTAACCAGGAGACGCCGCAAGGACCGGTGGAAGAATTACTGAAAGAAGTTTTAGATAAGTTTAACGACTTCAGCCTACAAAACCAGGGCTCGACAGCGAAGCCTTTCCCTGACCAAGCACACAACTTGTTCGCCTACCCTCCTGCCCCTGCTGCCACTGCTGTTGTCCCTGCTGATGCTGCCGCTGCTGCCGCCGCTGTCGCCTGAAAATCTTTTTATTTCGGCGCCCCGAGAATCTCATGCCTCATCTCAGTGGTGGAAGAGGATTATTAGAGATGCCATCATAGAAGGGTCTTTTGTACCTCAGGCTTTTCCTGTTACTATTAATCCAGGGGGGCAAGGGTATACATGGGAGGCTTTTGATTGGAAGCTTTTGCAACGGGCACGATCTGCCATTGCACAATATGGGTTACATTCACAGCTTACACAGCAGATCATTCGTTTTATATTTACTACTGATTTGTTAATACCAGCTGATAGCCTGCAGGTAGCAAATGTGTTACTTACTCCATCACAACAGCTCATGTTTCAAAGGGCTTGGCAAAGGTTATGTGATGCAGAACAAGCTAAGCCATGTCAGCAAAACGATCCATTGCATGGGGTTCACTCACACGTTATTGGGAGTGGGTCAGTTTACTAACCCTCAAACACCATCACAATTTACAGTGGAGGTCTTACGGCTGTCTCAGCAGTTAGCATTGCAAGCCATACTCTCAGTACACGAGCCGGGAAAGCCTTATGGATTTACCCACATTAAGCAAGGGCCTACTGACAGTTATGCACATTTTGTAGACAAATTATACTCGGCAATTGATAGCCACCCTGATCTTGATGTCACCATGAAGCAACAATTGTTTAAAATGTTAGCTTTTGATAATGCCAATGAAAAAAACCAAGCAGGCACTAGGTACATTGCCAAAGGGTGCAGAAGTCGCAGACATGATTGATCTGGCAGACAGGACCGCACAGTTAAATAAAGCAGCATATGTGGCTGCTGCTGTGAAAGGGGCCATTACCCCTTTATTAAATCACATGGACGGGGGTAAAGACAGAAAATGTTTTAGCTGATCAATTAGTAGTCCCTGCATGGACTGGACCTTCTGTAAATATCTTTGAACAGGCAAAGAATTCTCATGCATTTTTTCATCAATCAGCAAAAATGCTGGCACGACAGTTTCACTTGTCCTTAACAGATGCTCAAGGGATAGTAAAATCCTGTCCAGCTTGTCAAAAAATAGGGTTTGGCATTGGAATTGGGGTCAATCCGAAAGGATTACGACCTTTCCAGATATGGCAAATGGATGTGACACATATCTCGGAATTCGGTCGACTAAAATACGTGCATGTTGTTATCGACACATTTTCTATGGTGGTATGGGCAACAGCCCAAACTGGGGAGACTGCAAAGCACGTTGAAAAACATCTCTATGCCAGCTTTGCTGCATTGGGAGTTCCAATAATGAACAAAACAGATAACGGATCTGCTTAGGTTTCTCGCAGGTTTCAACAATTTTGTCTTACTTGGGGTATCTGGCATGTTATGGGCATCCCACATTCACCAACAGGTCAAGCAATGGTTGAGCGGGCTCACCAAACACTGAAGAATTTGTTTATAAGACAAAAAGGGGGAGAGCCTAGTACCCCCGCTGAAAGGTTAGCTAAGGCAGCGTATGTGTTAAACTACCTACGTCTTACGGGAGAGAGGCGAGATCCGCCTATGGTAATTCATAGCGCTGCTTTAAGAACTGAAATATCTGAGCAACAAAAGGTTTTGGTACAGTATAGGAATTTGAATACAGGGCTTTGGGAAGGTCCAGCTGAAGTTAAACTAACTGGTAGAGGATATATGTGCTTACTTACAGGGGAAGGCCTCCGGTGGGTTCCCGCAAGATGGGTAAAACCGTGGAAGGGGCCATGTCTCAAAGACTCATCTGTAGAGGGCTCTGCATCAGAATAACATTGCAGGGAGCCTCTTATGCTTTTCACACCATTAACCCACAGCACAAATGATATTAAATCATATTCACCATCACAGGTAAAACAGGGGTTGCAACACATAACATCGAATTGTGTTGATACAGTAAATTTGTGGAATGTTAAGGAGTGCTTAGCTGTTAGTTTGTTTTTGCTTCAGCTTGCAGCCACAAAAGCTTTGATAGAATTGAATAAATTACCATGCTTTGTAGCAAAGGGCCAATGAGATTTTTGAAATATCGAGTGCCTTAGTAACTAATATGAATACTGTTAGCCATGCTGTTTTGCAGAATCACGCCGCTATTGATTTTATTGCTAGCACAGAACCTTAGTTGTGAATATTCTAACAGAATGTGTTGTGTGAACTTATCTAATCAATTTTTTGTTCATAAGTAGTTGCAGGCTTTGCAAGGGAACATGAAGAAGATCACTGTCATGCATTCTCCGCTATCTCTGACCTTGGACTGGCTGCGGTCACTGGGGATAACTGGGTGGTCATTGGAATTAGTATAAGAGGGAATGGTAATTGTTGGAGGCGACGCATGGACTTCACACAACTCTATAAGAGTTATAACTGAAGACCTTTATTGTTACAAATGGTGGCAATTTATACCCCTCTGACTCCAGATGTTCCACCCCAGTACAAACCCCGTTGGTTACATACATACACAGTTCATATATGATTGGCTACGTGTCCTGTCACTTGCTGTCCATGTTATGATGACCCAAGGTGTTTCGCTTCCCAGCCGGTGCCTCTCAGTTCTTGCTACAACATTCTTTTCTCATTACTTCATGAGATAACAACCGTGAGATAGGACACCTGCTGTTTGCTGGTCCCGTGGGGTACCAGCCTGTGAGACATCCGCTTGTTTACCAGTCCCACAGTTTTGCTTCAGAGTGCCTAACGATTTAGTTAATGGCACCTGCAACACTGTTGTTTTAATTCGGGCCTGCCAATCTTCCATAAATCCCAACAATTCCCCCTTTTTGTTTTAGTAATAAGGTGAGCATAACCCAGGGTTTGGGGTATCAATTGATGTCAATCACAGGCCTCGCGGCCTGTCCTCCTCTCCTGGATGGCCCTCTTATAATAGAGCAGGCCATCCCTCACATCAAGGTCTGGTATGGCTTATGTCTCCACCACTCAACGCCTACTAGGTTGCAGCCAGCAGCGGAGCTCGAGGTTCTTCTTGGTGGCAAACACAGAGACCAACCCAGTCTTGCCCTTGATGATGGAAGGAGATGCTTTGCCAGCCACGGTCCTCCCACCTTCTTTATCCAGTAATAAACTGCTACTACGGTAAAACACACACAGGTTATATCGATGCAACAGGTTAGTCAATATAAGTAGCAAAGCACACACAGATGACATCAATACTACAGGTTATTCAATACAGGTAGCAAGATACACACAGATTACATAAATACAGTAGATTATTCAATACCACACAATACAAAATAAAAGGTGCATTAAACTCTTGCTAATACAAACTACGGTGCTTGAGAGAAACTCGGTCCACATACCTTTTATAAGGAGGATGAGGTTCCGACACATGGGGCCAACATGTGTCACAAGTCATCCTGCCCAGGATGCACATTTATAGTGGGACAAGGTTGTGACACATGGGGCCAACGTGTACCACAAGCTGTCTCACTCTCTTCATCAATGTCCATTCACCTGCATTATTTCTATTTCATAGCCAAATACTCATGACCGTGTTCCTCCAAAAAGGACTCTACAATTTACAATTCCCTTTTTTCCTCCTGTGAACTACCCATATCTCCTTTACAGCTTTTTTTATCATGTGGTTAAGCATTTTCAAACAACATAGTGCAACAATAGCACAACCAATAGTACTACTAGTAAAATAAGTTCATATACCATAAGATCTTTCAACCATTCAGTAATACCTCAGTCTGCCAGCCATCCATCAAGGCCATCACTCGAGTGAGTTAATTGCTTTGTGAGATGTTAAAGATCCCGGGACTTCTTCTGTTATAGGCTCAGAATGGTCAGACAGGTTCAAGCAACACATACCCTCACAAGCCTCACATCCATGTCCTTGTGTTAATAGCAAAAGTAAAAAAAAAAAAAAGCAATAGCTGTTCTATTTTGTAGCATGGCATATTACTAGGAAAGGAACCTAACAGATCCATCTCCTGTGGGTCAAAGTCAGTTACATTCAAAGCTGCAATCATATAAGCTACTCGTTAAACACTTGTTACCTCATTTAAAAGCTTATTTCGTTTCGTTCGTTTCTTCTTTTTTTTTTTTCTCTTTTTTGTCTTTTTCTTTTTGTCTTTTTCTTTTTGTCTTTTTCTTTTTGTCTTTTTCTTTTTGTCTTTTTCTTTTTGTCTTTTTCTTTTTGTCTTTTTCTTTTTGTCTTTTTCTTTTTGTCTTTTTCTTTTTGTCTTTTTCTTTTTGTCTTTTTCTTTTTGTCTTTTTCTTTTTGTCTTTTTCTTTTTGTCTTTTTCTTTTTGTCTTTTTCTTTTTGTCTTTTCAGTTTTATCCTTAACATACCTAGCAAAGGAAGTAAAAGTACTCAAAGGGAGCCCCACCAAACAAATTCGAAAAGGGTCCCCTGTCGTCGTTACTAAGAAACAAAAGGAGTTCTGCTGGAAAAGGGAAAAAAAAAAAAACAAGCAAAACCAAACTGCAGCAGCGGCCAGACGCCGTCAGCGCTCGAGAGGTGAAAAGAATGCGGCGGGGCCGGGGTCGAGCCGGGGGGGGAAGGCGCTTCTCTGTAGCCTCCGGCTCGCGACAGGTCAAAAAGGGTGGGGGGCTGAGCGGTGTTCCGTAGCCGCCGCTCCCATTTCCAGGCTGGGGGTGCGGGGCTGCATATCCATATCGGCTGACATTTACTAAGTCTTTTCTGACCGCCCCCCCAGTCGGACATGCCTTTTTAATTTGATCCACTTTTCCACAACCAAAACACTTCAAACCCACTCTGCCTACCGTAAGCTGCTGAGCAAGGACCCCAGCCAGCGTAGATACCTTAAGTGACTGAGCTCACATTCTGACACCTTTAACAGCTCAGCAATCGAGTTAGCAGAGCGCCTAATTGGGGCAATTGCCTCCTGGCAATCAGCATTTACATATCTAAAAGCCAGCTGAAAAAACACACAATGCACATTCTCTACCTGCCTTGAAATAGCCGTCTGAAGCCAATTCATGAAAGAAACGTAGGCCTCCTGTCCTGCATATACACTACCTAACAGAGCTTGTGTAAACGATGCTTGGAACCCATACGTTAAAGCAGATTGATTACAACCTTTGTCTACCAAAGATACCATACACACAGAAATCAAACCCAACTCAAGCAACTCTCCCACCCCCCCAGGCAGCAAAGTACACCTCCCCCCACCTCCTTCTCGGATCGTACGTATGTTCCTCCTCCTCCCACCCTCGCCCGGTGCTGGCAGTGCACGGACCCGTCTGGGCTGTGTCAGGAGGAGGAGGGGGTGGAGGAGGGGGTGGCGGCGGCTCCGATGGTTTTACCGCGGCGCTTTCCTCCAGGCGTTTAGAATTCTCCGCCGAATCAGAAATCAGGGCAAAAATGGTTGGGACTTTTGAAAAAGGTTTAGGATCTCCGGGCCATATGACCTGAGGGGATGTCAGCGCCAAGTCCATGCTGGCGGTGGCTTGTCTTTCTGCTCTCATGGCTTGCAAAGTTTCTGTGACTAGTTGCCAGGCAGTGAGTTCACTAGCTGTCCGGTCGCCTTTACTAATTGCTTCCCACAGTTTGTTCCCTACTGTGTTCCAAGTCTCTACCTTAAATACTAATACAGGGTCAGGAGCAAAACCCTGGTTCCGGCACCACTTCAACAACTTCTTCAAGGTGCCCTCCTCACACTTCATCCCTCTCACAGAGAGTATATGTAGCAGGATCCAAACTACTGCCCCTTCTTCTTGACTAAAACCGATCCCTGCTACTCCCCGGCTGCCTCACCTCTCCCGGCGAGCCCACGTTGCAACGATTTCCACTTCACTCGGGTAGTACTCCTACCCCCTGGGACCGGTCCAGCCGACCCAGCTGCCAGACGGGTTCCCCCGTCGCCTCCGCAGTGCTCCTTCGTAGATCACGTCGGGGTCACCAGTTGTCGGAGGCGACGCATGGACTTCACACAACTCTATAAGAGTTATAACTGAAGACCTTTATTGTTACAAATGGTGGCAATTTATACCCCTCTGACTCCAGATGTTCCACCCCAGTACAAACCCCGTTGGTTACATACATACACAGTTCATATATGATTGGCTACGTGTCCTGTCACTTGCTGTCCATGTTATGATGACCCAAGGTGTTTCGCTTCCCAGCCGGTGCCTCTCAGTTCTTGCTACAACATTCTTTTCTCATTACTTCATGAGATAACAACCGTGAGATAGGACACCTGCTGTTTGCTGGTCCCGTGGGGTACCAGCCTGTGAGACATCCGCTTGTTTACCAGTCCCACGGTTTTGCTTCAGAGTGCCTAATGATTTAGTTAATGGCACCTGCAACACTGTTGTTTTAATTCGGGCCTGCCAATCTTCCATAAATCCCAACAGGTAATACTGATTGTTATTGTTGTAATATTGATAATTATATCATGTGCTCTCTGTGATCAACAAGGCCTTGAATCGGGCCTGGATTGCTCAAAAGAAAAAGGGGGATTTTTAGAGGGCTTTTTAGCAAGCAATGGACATGTGAGCAATCCAGCCTTTACTGAAAACACCTGGGCCCCCCCTGACCAAGGGCTTTCCCATGGGAACCAGCTGATAAAGTGAGCAGCGAAGTAAACAACTGGATGTGCCAAAGAAGGAAGTGAGGCGGAGAGTCCTGACTGCGCATGTGCGTGCTTAAGGCTAGGAATCAATCACTGTCTAGATCGTGGCAAGCTCTGGGACAATTGACCAGTGACAAGTGTAGTTCTGGACACGTAGACACAGGAAGAGACTATATAAGGTTGATGGTGCGTAAAATAAATCGGCATTCACCTAATCATATTGATTCATGTGTGTCTGTCCATGATTCCCTCCCGCACCCCATGCATTAGGACTGCCTTTGTTAAGAATAAAAGGAAGGTCATTGTTGTGGGAGATCCTCTTTTGAAGGGAACTGAGGGCCCCATATGCCGACCAGACCCATCCCACAGGGAGGTCTGCTGCCTCCCTGGGGCCTGGGTTAGCAATGTTACCAAGAAACTCCCAGGCCTGGTGCGGCCCTCTGATTACTAACCAATAATGGTCATGCAGGTGGGCACTGATGAGGTTGCCAAGGCAAGTCCTAGGGCAATGAAAAGGGATTTCAGAGAACTAGGCTGAATGCTTGTGGGATCAGGAGCACAGGTAGTCTTTTCCTCAGTTCCTTCAGTGGCAGGAAAAGCTGAAAGGATTAGGAAAACATGGGGCTGATTAACGAATGGCTTAGAGGCTGGTGCCATTGGATGAACTTTGGGTTTTTTGATCATGGAGATGTTTACACGGCACCAGGTCTGCTAGCGAAAAATGGTGTAGAACTATCAACAAGGGGGAAAAGGATTCTTGGCCAGGAGTTAGCGGGGCTCATTGAGAGGGCTTTAAACTAGGCTTGAAGGGGGTAGGGGATAAAACCAGGCCCACTGGAAATGAGCCTGGGGGCAACAAGAGGACAAGAGTTACCAGGGCTCATCCAGAGAGCTTTAAACCAGATTTGAAGGGGGATGGGGATACAACCGGGCTTGCTAGAGAGGTGCCTGGGTGTTGTGGCTCAGCACTTGTGGGGCAGCATGCTAGTATTTTTCCCTCTCTGAAATGCTTCTACACTAATGCATGCAGCATAGGGAATAAACAGGAAGAACTAGAGATCTGTGTGCAGTCGCATGGCTATGATCTCATTGTAATCACTGAGACATGGTGGGATAGCTCAGATGATTGAAGTGCTGTCATGGATGGCTACGTACTGTTCAGGAAAGATAGGTCATCAAAGCGAGGTGGTGGAGTGGCTCTTTATGTGAAAGAGCACCTGGAATGTACTGAACTCTGGCCAGGGGAGAAGGAAGAACGTGTCGAGAGCTTATGGGTGAAAATTAAGGGGCAGGCCAACATGAATGACACTGTTGTGGGTGTCTACTACAGGCCACCAAATCAGGATGAGGAAGTTGATGAGGACTTTTACAGGCAGCTGAAAGTAGCCTCACGATCACAGGCCTTGGTTCTCATGGGGGATTTCAATCACCCAGAAATTTGCTGGAAAGGCAACACAGCCAGGCATGCACGGGCCAGAAGGTTCCTGCAGAATGTTGATGACAACATTCTGATGCAGGTAGTTGAGGAACCTACAAGGGGCAATGCACTGCTTGACCTGGTACTAACAAACAAAGAGGGTCTTGTTGGGGAGGTGAAGGTTGGGGGCAAACTTGGCTGTAGTGACCATGAAATGGTAGAATTTACTATTTTGTGTGGAAGCAGGAGAGAAATGAGCAAGACTACAATCCTGGACTTCAGGAATGCAAAATTTAACTTCTTCAAAGATCTACTTGGTGGTATACCATGGGTCAAGGATCTGGAAGGTATGGATGCCCATGAAATCTGGGCAACTTTCAAACACCACTTGCTCCAAGCTCAAAACCGGTGCATCCCAATGAGACAGAAATCAAGCAGAGGAAGTAGGAGACCTACATGGATGAGTAGGGGTCTTCTGGAAAAAATTAAAGGAAAGAAGGAAATTTACAGAACGTGGAAAACAGGTCTGGCCACTTGGGAGGAATATAGGAACCTTGTCAGAGAATCCATGGATGCAACGAGGAAAGCTAAGGTCCACCTGGAACTAAAGCTTGTGAGGAGTATCAAGGACAACAATAAAAGTTTCTTCCAGTACATCAGTAAAAAAAGGAAGAATAGGGGAAATGTAGGCCCACTGACGAATGAGGCGGGTGCCTTTATGACTGAAGATACAGGGAAGGTGGAGTTACTGAATGCCTTCTGTCGTGGACCGAGAGCGATGGCTATCGGATGTCAGGATGCTTCCGCGACTAATCCCCCCCCATCCCCCCGGCAGGGAGCAGAGAGGCACGTGGATGGGACCGCACCTCAGAGGGTGGAGTGGAACGCCCCCCCCTCCCCCACGCTCACAAAGACCAATACGTCGCTCACACGACCAGAGGTTTATTGAAGGACCAAGGCTCGGGGAAGGTTATCTAGGTATATATATCAGGGGTCTATGGAGTTAGTAGGTGCACTCCCCACGGAAGAGGTGAGGGAGGATCAACGTAAGGGAAGGGCAGGACGTGAAGCCTGAGTACCAAGTATGGTGTGTAGGTGTACCCGTGTTACCCCTTCTGTAGTGAAGATGTAACCGATGACCGGGGAGCCAGCAGCGGCGGTTATGGGACGAGCGGGGCGTGCCCGGCGGCAAGTTCTCTGGCAGGCGCGGCCCTTTAGACACCACGGCACGACGGTCTTCCCTGGCACCGGCGCGCAGCAGCAAGCGGCGAGCAGGAAGGCAGCGAGGCTCCGGCTCCGCTTTGGGCGGCAGGGCGAGAGAGAGGGGGGGAGACGATTCCCCCGCGGGTGAGCACCGGCCTTCCTGCGCGCAGCCGCACTCCGACAGGTGGCTCGGTGGGTCCAGCGGCTTCACCGGCACAGCCCGCCTCCCTTTAGATAACGTTCTCCTTTGGTATGTGGCCGGGTGCCCAGTCTCTCAGGGGGAGTCCGCTATCTGTCTCTCTGCCACGGCTGTTTCAGTCTGTCCTTGGTTACAAGAGGCACTTCGCTGGCTTGAAAGGCATTCCGTTGTGTGGGGGGGAGAACTAGTCCATTCCCCACATCTCACCCCGTGGCTTTTAAGGCAGCGGTCATATGGTGTCCTTCTTGTGTATATGTGTATGTATGCATGTATCCCGGCTCCGGTCCATACCCTTACCTCACATTAGCTCCTCCCTCGTCAGGCATAGAAACAAGCATAGCTGAAAAACATCGACGTAATTAAACATAGAGGAACAGAGCGATTTCTAACACAAAATAAGGGATCAATTCCCGGTCGTAACGCTATAATACATACATTATAACAATATAAACAATATAATACATACAATGCTAATGCATACATTCTATCACACTACAAGGGACTAATGTACCAGTATGTAAATACAAACAAGAATCTACATATCCAAGTAATACTACCCAATAATAGCACCTTAACCATTATACAGACAACAACTCAAGGGCATGTTATACGGAGTCTCTACCATGGAGCACCTTGTTTAGGCTATGAGGTGATCAGTCTCACAGCGGTCACAAAGTAACTCCTCCGGAGTCCAGTAGCAGGTTGATCAGGCCTGATACTGTCACCGGGATGACTCTGGCTCAAGTAGTCAGACTAACAATATGGCTATTAACATCGCTGGACGTGAGTATGCAAGGATGTAAACACATAGCAAGAGGAAAAATGAAGACTGAAACCTGATTTACTCAACATAAATTATCCAGTTCGTGCTGATCTTGTGCTGTTTGTCATTTAAGTCAGATGCAAACCAAACATTCGAGTTCACCGGTGTCTGCAAGGTGAGCTTGACTTTCCCAATGTTTGGCAGATTTACCAGAACAGTCTGTCCCGGGTGCAAAGAAGTCTTGGCTTTGCGGTAGGGTGTTCTGTGCTTGTCTTTATCCTGAGTAGGCCACGTAGGAAAGAAGGCGTTTAGACGAGGGCACCCATTAATCCCCCACCTATTGTTTACAGTGGTGACTGCATGCCTCAGCCTTTCGTCCCATCTGGAAACCTGTGGGCGTATGAGACTTTTAATCAACCCGTTAGTTCGTTCCACTACCCCATTTGCTTGTGGGTAGTATGGGACATGGAACGTCCACTTAACACCTTCTCTTTTGGCCCACTGCTGTACCAGGTGTGAGGTGAAATGAGTTCCATTGTCCGATTGAATGTTCGTGGGTTTAGGCAGGACCCCAAATACCTTTTCCAAGAAGCAGACTGTGGTCTCACCATTTGCTTTGGAAACAGCCTCAGTACAAGTTAGACCTGATTCCACTTCCACCATCACAATGATATACTGTTTGTTGCCTGATTTGTGGAAAGGACCAATGTAGTCCACCTGCCAAGTGGACCACAGGGCCTTTCCTTCCCGAATATGCAGAGTGTCAGCTGTCAGGGGATGCTCCCCTAACCTGATCTTACACAGATCACATTCAGAAATAATTGTTTTGCATTGTTCACGGGTTACAGGCCATCCCCGGGTTTGTGCCTCTTTGTACAAATCAAAAATCCCTGAGTGACCCCTTTTACAATGGAGCCATTCAAGCAATCGCTCCCACTCTTGATATTCCCCTGCTGTGGTAGCTGTTCTGATTTCAACTACGTTGATTCTAGCCAGTTCATCAACATAGTTATTCCACCTACTAGCTTCATCCCTTGGGTTGGTCTGGTGAGAAGGAATCCACCCTACATGAAAGTTAGGATTTCTCTTAGCGATCTCTAATATCTGTTGCCATTTCTCCTTCTGCCAGACCGGCACCCTGTTAATTTCCCAGTTGTTCTGTTCCCAGAATGTTATCCATTCCACACAGCCCTTAAAGACCGAAAAGGAGTCTGTGTAGATGTACACAGCGTCCTTGGAGGCCTTTTCTTTCACAAAAACATTGAGAACAGTGTCTAGCTCTCCCACTTGTGCACTGCCTGTATCATGATTTATTATTTGTTCGGCTGTGGAGGGCTTCACTGCAGCAGATCTAAACAACCAGGTTTTACCCTCTCTTCGGGCTGAAGCATCTGTAAACCAAGCGTTATCCATTTCACTCTTGTATTCTGGGGCCTCTTTAATAGGACTGGGAGCTTTCATTGTTAGATCCTTTTCCTCTGTAGGTCCAATCTGTTCCTGTATTTGACAATCGTTTATCTGGGCCTTCTTCGAGCTTGAAAAGGCCAGCATAATATTCAATTTGGCTATACCACTTTCTGATTGTACCCTTTTGGGATATTCCCTCTGGAGGGGCTTTCCCAGACAGCACTTGGTTAACCACCTTAAAAGGGCCTTGCAAGACTACCTTTTGTTTCTTGATTATCTTGCTAACCTCTATTAGTGCTGTGCACACAGTCAGCAACCCTTTCTCCAGAGTGGAATATCGCTTTTCTGAGTCCTTAAGAGATTGCGAATAGAAGCCAATGGGTCGTGTACTCCCATTAGGTCCCCTTTGCCAAAAGTGATATGACAAGGCACTGGCTGAGAACCCCCATTCTATTATGATTGGATCCTCTGGGCGGAGGGGTCCCAGAGTCTGAAAGGTCTGTGCTTCTACCAGTAACAGCTCAAGGGCCTCATTATGTGAGCTATTCCATTCCCAGTGATGGTTCCTTTTTAACAGATCATAAAGGGGACGTGCTATAACAGAAAAGTCTGGAATATGCCTTCTCCAGTACTGAAGGGTTCCCAATACCTGTTGTAGCTCTTTTCTGTTGGCTGGTACCTTTATCTGCTTCATGTGCGATAAGGTATCAGAAGGAATATTCCAGGTTCCCCCCTTCCACCTTATCCCCGAGAATTTTGCCTCTTGGGACGGAGGTTGCCTTTTTCCCTCAGGGATTTCTATCTGCATGTCTGTTAAATGCTTAATTATGGCATCATAAACAGCCTTTACCTCTCTCTCACTCTGGCCCCCTATCAGCACGTTGTCTATATACTGATAGACCTTTACTGTGGAATTATTTTTGATTTCTGGAATGTTTTCCAGTTCACATGCCAGTGCATGATGGGCCAGTGTGGGTGAGTGTTTATATCCCTGGGGCAACCTTGTGAAGGTGTACTGTACCCCATCCCAAGTGAAGGCAAAACGATTTTGGTCATTGGGTGTGAGGGTTTTACCCCTCACTAAGGGAAAAATTGTCTCCCATAAAGAACTATTCACCTAGTAAAGGAGACAGGACTGCACCAGGACAAGCCTGGGCAAGTCCAGGACAAGCCTGGGCAAGTCTTAGACCAAGGCTGCTGCTAAGCCCTGGATGGAACTCTTGCAGCTGGCTGGATAGCTATCTGATTGGCTGGAACTATATGCAAATGAACGGATTCGAAAGATGCGCCAAATCAGAAGGCTCCTAGGGGCTATAAAGAGACCGCTCGCGGGAGCTATCGCTCTCTTTTCGCCGCTGGACCTCCCTGCTGCCCTGCCGCCTCGCCGCTGCCCTGCCGCCTCGCCGCCGCACCCACCTGTGCCGAGGAGGAGAGGTAAAAGAGCCACAGATCTCGGCTACGGAGGCTAGGTCTCCACCCGAGAATCCTAAAAGGGGAAGCCTAAAGAACTATAAAGCTACTACTCAAGAGCCGGGCTTAAAGCAGGAGCGGTAAGCTCAGTATCTGCTAGCCCCACTGCCTCGAGAGCACCTAAAAGAACAGTGAATCTCCCCAAAGGCGCGCTCTCTCTCTCCCTCCTCCCGTCGGGGAAGACGTCCGCAGCCTGCCGTCTGCCGCGAGCCGCTTTACTATAGCGCAGCCCGCAGTCTTAAAGCCGCCGCTACAGCTGCCGTGAAGCCTACAGCCTGCCGCCGCACCCAGAGCCGCTGCTGCCTTTGCTGTAAAGCTACAGACCGCCACGTGGAAGCCGCCATCTTGAAGCCACAGACCGCCACGTGGAAGCCGCCATCTTAAAGTTACAGACCGCCTTGTGCAGCTTGTCGAGACTGTAAGATTTAATAATATTTCTTTTTCTGTCATTAACCGTAATCTTTCCCCGGGGTAAACCCACAAACGGCCCTCACTTCCACGCACAACGTCGACCCTGTTGAGAGGGAAACCGCGTCGCGCTATACCAGCCCCCTCTATCATAAGTTTTCTTTCTTCAATCTAAACTCCCACACACATACACACCCCTTGCGTCCCACCTTCTAAATTTACCTCCTACACATTTGTAACTCCATTCAAACAGTTAAAACATATAAAATGTAACTCTGTGTCTGGTCTTCATTGCGTGTGGACGTGTGTGCTCTCCTATTTAGGGCTTCTGGTATATCATACATTGGCGTCATCGCCATCCCCAAAATCAGGGGCGAATCCTAAATATATAAGGGCTAACCGCTCGAGCCCATCCGAGTCCAAGTCACCGCTTGGACCGGGACATTGGGATCGATAGGGACCTTGAAAAACATATCCTTTATGTCCAGGGAGGCCAGCACTGGATGTGCTGCTTCCTGGATTTCTAGCACCAGATCAGCAAGGTTAGGTACAGCAGCTGTAAGGCTTTCTGTATTGGCATTTAGCTTCCTGTATGTCACAAACCGAGATGGGAAACTGCGACTCACTTCCCTACACAAAGGGAATCGAGGGCTGAGGACCACTCCCTGTCACACTCACAAATAATGTTTAAGAATCAATAGGTTTATTAAAGGCACTACTGTCTAGGCGGGGTTATTGCTACAGAACTACAGAGTAACAGTAATCGTAGGGAAGAATAATGCAATACAATACAATAACAATACAATACAATACAAACAATCCTATCCCCCTCCCAATCTCCGCCCCCAATCTCGGTCCCGTACAGAAAATGAGGGAGAGAATTTGGAGAGAGCCTTTGGGGAGGTTAAAGGAAGTAAGTGTATAGTAGAGGTGTGTGTGAATGGGTAAATGTCTGTAAATGTTAGTAAGAAACGTCAGAGTGTAGTCAAGTTCGCAAATCTCACCACCGGGGTGCGGCCGAAGCCGATCCCTAGTCGGGACCCTTGTTCTCCAGCGATTCCAGGCGGGCAGTCCGTTCAGCGTGCTCATACACCAGCAACCACAGAGGAAAGGTACGCAGCAGCTACACGGCAGCCTCCATAGCGATGTCCTCACCGTAGAAGTGTTCGCAGAGCGCGCCCGTTGCTCCCCCTCCGGTTCCGGCCTCGCCGGGCCCCCTGGGAGCTGTAGTCTGAGTCTGTGCGCATGCGCCTGCTGCCTCTGTCCTCTTCTTGTGCCGGGGAGTGCATTACCAGGAATGGTCAGTAGATGTCGCTGGATTAAAGGCCATAATAGAGTCCGTCTCTCACACTGTAATCCACCGTCAAGTCTCCATTTACCATCTGGTTTCCTTACAGGCCAGATCGGGGAATTAAACGGTGAATGACAGGGCACAACAATACCCCTTTGCTTCAAATCAGATATTACCTCTCTAATGCCATTTTTGGCAGCAATCGGGATGGGATATTGTTTTACTTTTGTTATTTTGCTTGGTGGTAGACGCGGGGCGCGCTGTAGCAACCTTATCTCAGGTGTAGGTGTGCCAAAATTCTAGTAGTGACCTTCTTCATCTCTCTACGCCCGGCCCGTGAGGACATCCAGTCCTAATAAATTAAAAGGAATATCACCCACAATCATTTCGGTCCGGATCGGTTTACCTTCTCCTGGAAGGTGTATGGTGACCTTAGCCATTCTCTGCAAAAGAGGGTTACCAAATGCACCACTTACATACATTGGCTTTGGTGACAGGGTAATGCCACAGTGCTCAGCTTCATCCGCCTTCAGTGTAGAAATCTGCGCTCCTGTGTCTACCACAAAAGTGACAGGATAACGTTTAGGTCCCACAGCACAGGTAATTTCCATGTCCCCATCTTTATTCCTAACCAATCTCAGTACATTTTGCCAATCCCTTGGAGGTTTGGGAATCTTAGGGCCCGAGTGCGTATTGTTTACTTGGGAGGCATTTTCATTCTCTGTATTGGGAGTCTGTGTTTTTTCCCCTCCTCCGCTGTCTTTTAGCCTTTCTATTCTTGGCAGAAAGAGGGTCATTCAGTTTTCTGAATTAGCAACTAGGGTCCTTACTCTTGACCCCCCCCTGATCTCCCTCTGGACTCAGACCTTCCTCTGGACCTAGACAGCGACCTGGGCCTTGTAGACTGCCTTTGTCTCGACCCAAACAAGTCACGCCAGCAGTCAACCAATTCCTTTAACTGTCTATAGGAATAAGTCCCCATCAGAAGTACGGACGGGACCCCCAAACGCTTGGCCTCCTCCTTGAGCCTAGCGTATGGTCCTTTATCACCCCAAGATGAAGTCTGTTGCCCCCCCGGGGCACTGGTTCCCTGGCGAACCCCTTGCTTTATCATTCTGCTTACCTCTATCCACCACTGTCCAGTCACCCCGTGATTTCCCCTGCTGTCTAGGAGAAGGGGGTTTCTGAGGAGAGGGAGGCTTCTGAGGAGAAGAAGGCTTCTGAGGTGGCTTAGCAGCCACTTCAGCATATGAGGGTCGAGTAACCATGACTTGTTTGACTGCAGAAGATTTGCCAGTACCACCAGATTCACCATATAACTTCCCGCATTCTACCAGTTCTTTAGCCAATGCAGCCCATGTAAGGCGTAGGTTGCCCCTTTGAATCTCCTTCCGGTATTGAATGGTTTCCATTTTAAGTGCTGGAGAGAGTCCCTTAAACAAAACAGACAATCTATCCGGATGCACCCTAAGAGACAAAGGGCTACACTGCTCTTGTACTAACTCACGGTCATAGATCATCTGAAGTACTGCGGCTCTGTGGACATTTTCCACGACATCAGAGTCATCCCCTCGCAGGGCCTTCGGTTCCCCTCTGCTAATGGGATCCGTGCCACCAACACAATAAGCTGCCCGCTGAGTTAGGGACCATGGGTAATCTCTGTTTCCAGTCACTAAGACTATGTCAGGTCCCCAGTACCCACCAGCTTCGTGTTCAGTCAACAGTATATCGTCTCCCCCTGTGAGGGACACTCTCATAACATATTTGGCTTCTGTCTCAGACTGAAGCCTGCTGTATTGCTTTCTAAGCTTTACTAATTCCACCGCAGTGTATGGCTTTTCCTTTACCTCCGTATCTCTCTGTGCAGCACCTGCCTTCTGAGAGTAAGTCGTTGTTCTGACAGGGCGCACGTATCTATGTTCCACTCCCTCCTGCTCGACATCCGCTTCCACACTGCGTGGGGGAGATCTGATACAACGTGTCAACTCCTGCAGCTCTGAACACAGCTCATCTATCTTAGCAGTTACGTCCTCTGACCCTCCACTAGCTTGGGGGGCGGACCGGCAGCAGCCGGCTGCTGTTCTACGAGTGTGTTAAGAGCAGCAACCTTGTCTTTTAGGGACCAGTCTTTCATTTCAAACATTCGGCTAATCACTCGATCGGCATCCAACTGAGCAGCTGCCCCCTGCACGTCAGACACGATTCCTGTGTCCTGTGTTGGATCTGACTGAACGCTCTCGGGCACGTCCTCCTTCCTAGAAGGGGGGGCAACCTTTTGTTTTAACTGCTCTCGCAGATAGATAACCTCTTGTTGTAATGACTCATTCTCTTGTTGTAATTTTGTTTGCTCTCTTCGTGACACCCTATCATCTCGATGCATCCCTTCTATCTCCTGTTTCATGCTTAAATTCTCCCGTTGGGTCTGTTGTAAGGTCTGTTGCGTTTCCTCATATGTCTTGTGCAACTCCCTATATTTCTTATCTAGCTTTACAGCCTCCTGGTGCAGTGCATCGTACTCCTGCTGTAACTTCTTATAGTCCTGTTGCAGCTGCTTGCATTTTTCGTGCCGCTTCTCCTTCTGTGCCCCTGTGGAGCTACCCTCAAGCCTCTGCAACAACCCTTCGAACTCCTGCTGCAGCCTACTATGCTTCTCCTGTAACTCCTCAAACTCCCGCTGTGACGCCTTCCCTGTAAGCTCCTGCCTTAGCTCAGCAACCTCTCGCTGTAGCTCTATCTCCCTGGCCTCTTGCTGTAGTGCTTTATCTGTAAGCCCATTAATATTTTCCCGTAATATTTTGTATGCAAGGCTCGATACATCCAACCTTTCCAGACCCTCGGTGCCTTCTGCACAACCGGCATCCTCCACATCTACAGGGATACTCTCGGTACTCATATTGCTTCCTTTGTTTTGTAATCAAATGGCTTTCAAGAGCGTGGTTAGGGGGATCCCACTTCTGACACCAGTTATGTCGTGGACCGAGAGCGATGGCTATTGGATGTCAGGATGCTTCCGCGACTAATCCCCCCCCCCCTCGGCAGGGAGCAGAGAGGCCCATGGATGGGACCGCACTTCAGAGGGTGAAGTGGAACGCCCCCCCCTCCCCCACGCTCACAAAGACCAATACGTCACTCACACGACCGGAGGTTTATTGAAGGACCAAGGCTCGGGGAAGGTTATCTAGGTATATATATCAGGGGTCTATGGAGTTAGTAGGTGCACTCCCCGCGGAAGAGGTGAGGAAGGATCAACGTAAGGGAAGGGCAGGACGTGAAGCCTGAGTACCAAGTATGGTGTGTAGGTGTACCCGTGTTACCCCTTCTGTAGTGAAGATGTAACCAATGTCCGGGGAGCCAGCAGCGGCGGTGATAGGACGAGCCCGCGGCGGCGGGCGTGCCCAGCGGCGAGTTCTCTGGCAGGCGCAGTCCTGTAGACACCACGGCACGACAGTCTTCCCTGGCACCGGCGAGCAGCAGCAGGCAGCGATCCAGACTCCGCTTCAAGCGGCGAGCAGGGAGGCAGCGAGTCCCCGGCTCCGCTTCGGGTGGCAGGGCGAGGGGGGAGACGATTCCCCCGCGGGCGAGCACCGGCCCTCCTGCGCGCAGCCGCACTCCGACAGGTGGCTCGGTGGGTCCAGCGGCTTCACCGGCATAGCCCGCCTCCCTTTAGATAACGTTCTCCTTTACTATGTGGCCGGGTGCCCAGTCTCTCAGGGGGAGCCTGCTATCTGTATTTCTGCCATGGCTGTTTCAGTCTGTCCTTGGTTACAAGAGGCACTTCGCTGGCTTGAAAGGCATTCCGTTGTGTGGGGGGAGAACTAGTCCGTTCCCCACACGGTCCCACAGTGACCGCATGTGCGGTCCCATTTACAAAACTCTCCGCTCCCCGCTGAGAAGGGGCGGGGGGGAAGTCATGGAAGCATCCTGACCTCCGATAGCCTTTAGTGTCGGTCCTCGACAGTCTCCCATAACATCCTCATTAGGAAACTCAGGAAGAGTGGGATTGATGAGTGGACAGTGAGGTGGACTGAGAGCTGGCTGAGTGACAGAACTCAGAGGGTGATGATCAACAGATCAGGGTCGAGTTGGAGGCCAAGTAACTCGCAGTGTCCCCCAGGGATCAATACTCAGTCCAGTCTTGTTCAATGTGTTCATCAATGACCTGGACGAGGGGACAGAGTGTATCCTCAGCAAGTTTGCTGATTATACCAAACAGGAAGGGGTGGCTGACACTCCAGAGGCCTGTGCTGCCATTCAGCATGACCTGGACAGGCTGGAGAGTTGGGCAGAGAAGAATCTCATGAGGTTCAATAAGAGCAAGTGTAGGGTCCTGCACCTGGGAAGGAAGAACCCCAAGCACCGATATAGGTTAGAGGTGGACCTGCTGGAAAGTAGTTCAGAGGAGAAGGATCTTGGAGTCCTGATAGACAGTAAATTATCCATGAGCCAGCGGTGTGCCCTTGTTGCCACGAAGGCCAACAGAATCCCGGGTTGCATAAAGAAGAGTGTGGCCAGTAGGTCGAGGGAGGTCATTCTCCCACTCTACTCTGCCCTGGTGAGGCGACAACTGGAATACTGCATCCAGTTCTGGGTTCCACAGTTCAAGAGAGACAGGGAACTACTGAAGAGAGTCCAGAGGAGGGTGACGAAGATGATAGGAGGATTGGAGCATCTCCCTTATGAGGAAAGTCTGAGAGAGTTGGGACTCTAGCCTGGAGATGAGAAGGCTGAGGGGAGACCTTATCAATGTATACAAGTATCTAAATGGTGGGTGCAAGGAAGGTGGAGACAGGCTCTCCTCAGTAGTTCCCAGTGTCAGAACGAGGGGCAACAGCTAGAAGCTGGAACATAGGAAGTTCCATTTAAACATAAGAAAAAACTTATTTACAATGAGAGTGACAAGGCACTGGAACAGGCTGCCCAGGGAGGTCGTGGAGTCTCCATCTCTGGAGATATTAAAAACCCACCTGGATGCAATCCTGTGTAAAGTGCTCTAGGTTATCCTACTTCAGTGGGAGAGTTGGACTAGATGATCTCTAGATGTCCCTTCCAACTCTAAAAATTCTGTGATTCTGTGACTCTCTCCTGATGGAGGGACCCCATGGGGAAGCAGGAGAGGACTGTAAGGAATCCTTCTTCCTGAGAAGGAAGGAGCGGCAGGAACCACCAGACTGTGAACTAACTATAAACCCCATCCCCTGTCCCCCTGTGCTGCTGGGGGGAAGGAGGTAGAGAAATTGGGAACAAAGTAATTTGGGCCCGGGAAAGAAGGGAGGGGTGGGGGTAATGTATGTAAGCACTGCTCTTTGTTTTGTCTGTGTCCTGTGTACATTTGATTAGTGTGAAATTAAATTATTATTTTTCCCCAAGTTGAGTCTGGTTTGCCCATGACCTTAATCAGTGAGTGAACCCTCCTTGCCCTTTGTCTTGACCCATGAGCTTCTCCATCCTAGTGTGCACATGTGTGTGGGTGGGTGGGAGTTGAGTGAGCGACCACATGACCACAGAAGAGAAAAGTCATAGACTATTAAGGTTATGTCAAGAGTAAGAGGAATGACTGGGATTATTTAACTGCTGTTTTTTTCCCCAGACACACGGAAGTATATATAAAGGAGCATTAAAACTACTAAGTTAAAGTATTTTATATAGGCAATTGAAAGGATTAAGGCTAAATTGTGCACCCTGAGTTATGCCTTCCCTATTTATCCATGTGTGTGTCATACAACTGTTATTTAAATTTCAACTTCCTTGACTGAGCTCCAGGTTGAAAAAAGCTTCACCTTCAAAAGAAGTTTTTATTTAAATATATATATATTAAATTAAAAAAACCCACATTGTACTAGTTACTTGAAAACTTTTTTCAAACAAGTGAGCTCAAGTGTTAAAGTGTCCTGGTTTGAGCCAGGATGAAACCAATTTTCCTTTTACTGATTTTTTTTCCTTCAGTAAGCTCTCTTTTAACTAGCAGCAAGTGTTCCAGCTAGTGGACTGATAACACCGGAATGTTTACGTTACTGCTGAGACGCGAAGGTCAATTTGTTCTACCCAGTGAATTTGCAGCTACAGATGCTACTGACAGAAGAAGAGTCGTATCTGTAACTAGATGGACAGCAAAATTAACCAAAGTATTCCATTCCATATATCTACGTAAGCTCAGAGGAAGGTCAGAGATCACAGAAGACAACTTCCTTCCTGCTTCTTCTCCCCTTCCCTTCCATCCATGGCCGGCGTCCGGGGAGGACTCCATCCATCCATCACCACTGACCCCTAGGCTCATGCATTCCTGACCCTCATAACTCTACCCTCAGCTCCTGTCTCCTCTGCCGTTATCTACGGCAGCGGTCCAGGACTTTTTGGAACTGTTCACAGCTAAGGAGAGTGCCGTGGGAGTTGCTGGGGGTGGGGGGGAGGCAAGAGGTTTTTGCACATTCCTGAACATACTTGTATATAATTGTACATATTTTCTTTTATCATTAATGTTTAATTAAAGCTGTCTAGCTTAGTTTTCAATCCAGCAAAGTCTCTCTCCTTAATTCTCTCTCTCCTTTCCTACCTGGGGGATGGGGAAGGGGATCGAGAGCATTGTTGTCTCTGGTTCAATTGCCGATCCTGAGTCAAACTGGGACATAAAGGAAGTGGGTTTGAGTGTTTCAGGACATTATTGATTCCTTTTGTGGATGAAACGGTTTGGATGGATTTAAAATCTTCAGTTGAAAAAAACTTTGTATATACAGTAGACAAAGTGTTAAGCATATCCATCAAGAATTCATTAAAATAATTAAAATCAATCTGTTTCACTTTTCAACCTAGAAAATCTCTCTTTCTCATTTTTTCTCCCTCTTACCCTACCTTGGGGGAGAGGGGGGCGGGATCAAGAGCATTATTGTTACTGGTTTGACTGCCAACCCGGAGCCAAACCATGACAATAATTAATTGGCGAGCCAGGAAGGAGCTGAATGGATAACACTTCTACTGAAGGGATGGATGGGTTGAAAACTGAACAGACAATTTTTGCACCCAACATGCAGTCATACGTCTTATGTGGCCGGGATACTACTGCTTAGTGTATCTGCTATTGTTCTGTGGCAGACTCAATTTTGCCTTTCCACTCCCACTCAGACTGAATAACCCAGCTTTTGATCTAAATAGCATTGTTTCACTGGGAATGCTTCTGCTGAATGCTTGTAGTGTACTGTGGATGCATAGAGTGAGGTGTTGTTCCACTCACTGCCAATCCCCCACAGGCAGTGCTGCTGCCACTGCTGTTACTGGTGCCACTGTTGCTGCTACCACCACTGCTACTGCTGCCACTGTTGCTGCTACCACCACTGCTACTGCTGCCACCACTGGTACTGCTACAAAAGCAGCTGCTTCTGCAAAGATTAAGTCCACTCCATTCGATTCAAATAAGTAAGAGTTAATCCTGTGACCAGGGGCAAAGTAAAGGTGAAAGATCCTTATTCCCGCTCCCGTCTGAGATATCCAGAGTTTCTTCAAGCAATGTCAGAAGACATAATTGAGGAAGCAGACGATTCCAAAGGAGATGATGGAGCAGGCCCTTCTCAAGTAAATAAACAGGCAGGCCCTTCTCAAGCAGATAAAGATGACGACCTCCTACAACCTTTCTCCCTAAAGGAATTGCGTCTCATGAGAAAGGACTTTACCCGCAATGAAAATGAGGGGCTTCTTTCCTGGCTGCTCCGATGTTTTGATGGTGGAGCTGACACACACAACCTGGATGAAAGAGAAGCCAGACAGTTGGGATCCCTGGCCAAAGGTGCTGGTATTGATAGAGCAATTGGTGATAAGACAGGAAATATCACCCTGTGGAGCCAACTTCTTTCAGCCATAAGGAACAGGTAGCCCCATAAGGGTGACATTGACCCGTGCCGATGCAGAGCTCCCACTCTTGAAAGAGCCATCACATATTTGAGAGAATTAGCAGTGCGAGAAGTGATCTATGATGACCAAGGGTTTCTAAATCCTGATGATGTCGTGTGCGACACGCCCATGTTCCGGAGGTTTGCGCAGGCTGTACCAGCAACACATGCCCATATATTCTCCTTCATGGGATGTTTTGATGAATTCAATAGACCAACGGTGCGTGAATTGGTTTTGAAGCATGACAGTATGGAGATATGTTTTGTGATTATCGTCAGTTCCACACCTCAGCCATTGAAAAGGTGACTGACAGAAGGAATCTGGACAGATGGGAAGGTAAACCCCAGCCTTTCCCTATACCCCAGTATCTCCCTAAAGACAACTGGGCTCGTGTTGCAGCCATCAAGAGGAGATGCCCTGCTACGAGACAGCAATGAGAGAGACGGGACCCACTTCGACATCACCTGTGATTCCTCTTGCGTGATTATTATAAAGAGGATATGAGAACCTGGGATAATAAACCCACTGATATTCTCCAGCTATGTCTACAAGAGCTACTAGGTAGAAAAGGTGCAGTAGATGGTTCTTCCTGGAAAAAGGCAGCTCCGATTTCTAGCAACCAGTCTTTCAACAAGGATGGTGCATCGACCTCTACTGGTCAATATTAGAGGTGCCCTGCCTCCAGCCAGGGGGAGGAGAGGGACTGTCCTGGGTTGAGCCAGGATTAAGCTAATTTTCTTTTTACTGATTTTTTTTCCTTCAGTAAGCTCTCTTTTAGCAGCAAGTGTTCCAGCTAGTGGACTGATAACACTGGAATGTTTATGTTACTGCTGAGGCTCCAAGGTCGCTTCTTAGCTCTGCTGCTACAGAGGCTACCGGGGCAGGAAAATCCTATCTGTGAGCCCCCCGTAGGGGAGATGGACTAGACAGACAGCAGAATTGACCAAAGGTATTCCATTCCACATATTTACGTAAGCTCCAAGGAAGGTCAGAGATCACAGAAGACAACTTCCTTCCTGCTTCTTCTTCCCTTCTCTTCTGTCCATGGCTGGCATCCGGGGAGGACTCCATCCATCCATCACCGTCGACCCCTAGGCTCAGCCCTGACCCTCATTACTCTCCCCACAGCCCTGTCTGCTCTGCTGTTAACTCAGACAGCGGTCCGAGAGCTTTTGGACCTGCTCACAGCTAAGGAGAGTGCTGGGAGAGCTGCTGGGGGTGGGGGGAGGCAAGAGGCTTTTGCACATTCCTGAACATACTTGTATATAATTGTACATATAATTAAAGCTGTCTAGTTTAGTTTTCAATCCAGCTAAGTCTCTCTCCTAATTCTCTCTCTCCTTCCCTACCTGGGTGGGAGGGGGAGGGGATCGAAAGCATTGTTTGTCTGTGGTTTATTCTTTGATTCTGAGTCAAACCTTGACAGGGACAACCGAATTTATTGGACTGTGTGGATTCAGTGGCCTGGCAGATTGGAACCACAAAGGTATAAAGCCTTGGTTGACACTGGTGCACAGTGCACCTTAATGCCATCTGATCACAAGGGTACAGAGTCCGTTACTATTTCTGGAGTGACAGAAGGATCTAAAGAACTGACCGTAGTCGAAGATGATGTAAGCCCCACTAGTAATAAGTGGCAGAAGTGCCCTATTATGACTGGCCCATGTCGAGGCGGCATATGGACTTCACACAACTCTATAAGAGTTATAACCGAAGACCTTTATTGTTAAAAATGGTGGCAATTTATACCCCTCTGACTCCAGATGGTCCACTCCAGTACAAACCCCGTTGGTTACATACATACACAATTCATATATGTGTGGAAGATTTTCTTGCAGAGCATGGGCATGTGAGCAATCCAGCCTTTGGTATAAAAGCTTAACTGTGTTATAGAGACTTTAGCTGGACTGCTGTTATCTCAAGGCCAGCGGAGGGATAATTATAGCTGGGAAAGAAGAAAGCTAGCAGAAGAGAAATAACTCCCACCTGCAGAAGAAGGAACGAGATACCAAAGGTGCTGAGATCATGCTATGTAAGGACTTTGTGTGCTTAGGGCTAGTAGCCAATCATGTATTAGAAGCAGGTATATGGACAGTAGCAGTGCACTAATCAGACTGAAGCATTATTCGTGTGGACAAAAGCATTTAACCAATAATGGGGGGGCTTATTGTGTGTGTACCGGGCAATGAGGTATATAGCAAGGCAAGGCATTTGTTTACAATAAACGGCTTTCGCTTGATCACATTGGTCGTGGTGCGTTAGTCCGAGCTCTCGCCGCAACAAATGGCGCCCGAACAGGGACCCTCAGATTCCTCAATTACTGCGGTGAAGCAGTTGAAAGTAGGACTGTAAGGGGGCGGGAAAGCCGGCCGAATTAATCCTTGCTGATTGGCTAAGTGTCTTGTCACTTGCTGTCCGTGTCATGCTGACCCAGGGTTTCTCACTTCCCAGCCCGTGCCTCGCAGTTCTTGCTACAACATTCTTTTCTCACTACTTCATGAGATAACAACCGTGGGATACCTACTTGTAGGACACCTGCTGTTTACTGGTCCCGTGGGGTACCAGCCTGTGAGACACCAGCTTGTTTACTGATCCCACGGTTTGCTTCAGGGCAACAGGCCCAGATGCTCCTTGCATCCTTGGAATAGACTATCTCAAAAGAGGATATTTCCAGGACCCAAAAGGATACCAGTGGGCCTTTGGTATAGCAGCTGTAGAGACTGAGAACACTGAACAACTGCATACCTTGTCTGGTCTTTCAGATGACCCTTCTCTAGTGGGGTTGCTGAAGGGTGAAGACCAATAGGTGCCAATTGCCACTTCAACAGTGCACAGATGACAATATTGCACCAACAGAGACTCTGTGATTCCCATCCATAAGCTGATTCGACAACTGGAGAGCCAGGGAGTGATCAGCAGGACTCACTCACCCTTCAACAGTCCTATCTGGCCAGTGGACTATCATGGCCTTAATGAGGTTACACCACCACTCAGTGCTGCTGTGCCGGACATGCTAGAACTTCAGTATGAGCTGGAGTCGAAAGCAGCCAAGTGGTATGCCACTACTGACATTGCTCATGCCTTTTTCTCTATTCCTCTTGCACCAGAGCGAAGGACACAGTTTGCTTTAACCTGGAGGGGAGTCCAATACACTTGGAATTGACTGCCCCAGGGGTGGAAACACAGCTCAACTATTTGCCATGGACTGATCCACGCTGCACTGGAGAAGGGTGAGGCTCCAGAACACCTGCAGTACATCAATGACATCATTGTGTGGGGCGACACGCCAGAAGAAGTCTTCAAGAAAGGTAAAAAGATAATCCAGATTCTTCTGAGAGCTGGTTTTGCTGTCAAAAGGAGCAAGGTCAAAGGACCTTCACGAGAGATTCAGTTCCTGGGAATTAGATGGCAAGATGGATGTTGCCAAATTCCAATGGATATCATTATCAAAATAGCAGCTATGGCCCCCCCAGCCAACAAAAAGGATACTACTCAAAGCTTTTTAGGAACAATCAGTTTCTGGAGGATGCGTATTCCTGATTATAGTCACATCGTGCACCCTCTTTACAAGGTGACCTGGAAGAAGAATGACTTTGAGTGGGGTGTGGAGAACTGGCCTCCACGAAAGTTATGTCTCCCACCTAAATTGACCGTAATAAAGAGACAACAAAAAGGGTGTGGAGAACCAGCCTCCACAAAAATTGTCTCCCAGTTAGATTGACTGTGATAGAGAGACATAACAAAAACGGTGGCAATACTGCAGGGTAGAGGCCGCGTCTGGAACTTCATCAGGAGCTGTACATAGACACTGGAAAAGAAGACAAAACAAAGTGGAACAGGAGACCAAACAAAAGGAGCCAAGGTGAAAAACAGGGTGGGACTGAGACACAACAGGGTGTGACTCTGCCACCAGACCCGGTGCTTAAAGAGGAAAAACGGCTCGTCGCGCTCCTGGGCTCTCCAGTGTGTATTCCTGAGATCGTCGAGCTCCTCGCCTCTACAGTGTTCCTGAGATCGAGGAAAAAGAAGAAGGAAAAGGCCAAGAGGAGTCGAAGAAAGCAGCCTGCTGCAGCATCGCCGTCCCCTGCTGTTCCTGCCATCAGCATGCCACACCCCTGCTGTCCCTGCCTATGCCGTACCTGCCACCGCAGCTGAAATGCCCCACGCCAGGCTCCCGGAGGACGTGAGGAACCTTATCTTTAACGCGTTCTTCCCCCGGGTGGGTCATTAGCCCCTCACTTGCATTCACTTTCGTCGACCCTCAAAGGAAGCCTTGGGCTCACAGACACTATTATTAATAATTATTTTCTTTCTTTACACTCATATCCCCTGCTGCATCTACAATATTTCTCTTCCATTCTCCTCTGTCCTTGTTAATATTTTAGTAAAAAGTTAAAACTTGCCTGTGTGTGTGTGTGTGTGTGCTTGCACATGCATATCCGGGCAGGAGCTTATCAATTGGTGGAAGCAAGCCAGATCCAAGCCAGGGACAGACCCACCGATATAATAAAAAAGGCTATCCTGAATATTGAAATTGGTGTCAGAAAATCCTGAAAAATAAACAGGGTGATTGTGCCCGGAGATAAGGCGGCTTCGACCTAAACCAGGCTTGGACTGCGACATGGGGTCCCAACCAACAGGATACTTTTGAGAAGATTAAAGATGAGATTGTGCATGCGGTAGCCCTTGGACCAATTCGAACAGGTTCACACATCAAAAATATACTCTACACTGGAGCCAGGCACAATGGTCCTACATGGAGCCTCTGGCAGAAAGCACCAAGGGAAACTTGCGGTCGTCTCCTGGGATTTTGGATTAGAAGCTATAGAGGTTCCGAGGCCAATTACACCATAACTGAAAAGGAGATACTGGCAGCATATGAAGGAGTTAGAGTTGCTTCGGAAGTGATCGGTACTGAGGCAAAACTCCTCCTTGCGCCCCGATTACTGGTACTGCACTGGATGTTTATGAGTAATGCTCCTCCTATGCATCATGCCACCAATGCTACCTGGGGTAAATGGATTGCTTTAATCACCCAGCGGGCTAGGATAGGGAACCCCAATCGTCCTGGGATCGTGGAAGCGATTACAGACTGGCCAGAAGGCACACATTTTGGAATGCCACCTCAAGAAGTGGTGAAACAAGCCGAAGAAGCCCCACTATATAGTCAACTGCCTGAGGCTGAAAAACAATATGCTCTGTTTACTGATGGCTCCTGCCGCCTTGTAGGAAACCGTCGGAGGTGGAAAGCTGCCGTATGGAATCCTACACGGATTGTTGCAGAAGCAGATGAAGGAGAAGGAGAATCAAGTCAGTTTGCAGAAGTAAAAGCCATCCAGCAGGCTTTAGATGTTCCTGAACGAGAAGGGTGTCCAAGACTCTATCTCTACACTGACTCATGGATGGTAGCAAATGCCTTGTGGGGGTGGCTAAAACAGTGGCAGCAGAACAACTGGCAGCGAAAGGGTAAGCCAATTTGGGTGGCTGACCTATGGAAAGACATCGCTGCTCAGGTAGGGAAATTGGTTGTGAAAGCGTGCCATGTAGATGCACACGTGCCTCTGAGTCGAGCTAATGAGGAACATCGACACAACCAACGAGCAGATGAGGCTGCCCAAGTTTTTAAAATAGACTTAGACTGGGAACACAAAGGTGAGCTGTTTTTTAGCTCGATGGGCCCATGATGCCTCAGGTCATCAGGGCAGAGATGCAACATACAGATGGGCTTGTGGCCAAGGGGTGGACATAACCATGGACACTATTGCACAGGTGATTCATGAGTGTGAAACATGTGCCGCAATTAAGCAAGCTAAAAGGTTAAAACATTTATGATATGAGGGGAGGTGGTCAAAGTACAGGTATGGGGAGGCCTGGCAAGTTGATTACATCACACTGCCTCAGACCCGCCAGGGTAAGCGCTATGTGCTTACAATGGTGGAAACAAGTACAGGATGGTTGAAACACATCCTGTGCCTCATGCCACAGCCTGGAACACCATCCTGGGCCTTGAGAAGCAGGTCTTGTGGCGACATGGTACCCCAGAGAGAATTGAGTCAGACAATGGGACTCATTTCAAGAACAATCTTGTAACTGACTGGGCCAAAGAACATGGTATTGAGTGGATATACCATATCCCATACCATGCTCCAGCCTCAGGGAAGATTGAAAGGTACAATGGTCTGTTGAAAGCTACCCTGAAGGCAATGGGAGGTGGAACCTTTAAGAATTGGGACAAACATTTAGCCAAGGCCACTTGGCTAGTTAATACCAGAGGATCCATCAGTAGAGCTGGTCCTGCTCAGTCAGACCTTTTGTAAACAGTGGATGGGAATAAAGTCCCAGTGGTATGTGAAAGAAATCTGTTGGGGAAAAGTGTTTGGGTTTATCCTGCTTCAGGCAAGGGCAAACCTGTCCGGAGTGTTGCTTTTGCTCAGGGACCTGGACATACTTGGTTTGTAATGATGGAAGATGGTGAAGTTCAGTACGTACTAACACTGGGAGAGAATTCTTAATTTGACAATTGATAGACTTTGTGTAAAATATTATGAGAATGGAATAGGGGTGGAATGTCCTGGTTTGAGCCAGGGTGTAGCAAACTTTCTCTTTCCTATTTTTTTTTTTTTTCAGTGAACTTTTTTAGCAGCCCCAGTGCCTGATAATAACCAAGGTCACTTCTGACTGTCTGCAGCCTCCCCCCCCCCATGGGGAAGCAGATTAGACCGAAGGCAGGATCAGCAAATCAGAGTATTCCCTTCTCATAATATTTTCTCTATTTGGCTTTTGGTATAGATTAAGACAATATGGAAGTCAAGCTTTTTTTTTTCCTTTTTCTCTCTCTTTTTCTGGTTACTGTCGCTTCTATCGCCCTGTCTTCAGCTCTATTTTTTTTCCCCATATTTCTTCATAGCCAACATCCGAGGACCCCGTCCGTGCGCCCGGACACCCTCCCCCCTTCAGCTGGGAGTCACCAGAAAGAAGAGTTGCTCTGAGAGTCGCTGGGGGAGGAGGGAGGGGATCGGCTGTTGCACTAAAACTGGCATACAGCCGTTTCTAAACAGACTGCTTCCTAAGTAAGTTTGCAGATGACGCTAAACTGGGTGGAAGTGTCGATTTGCTTGAGGGTAGGAAGGCTCTGCAGAGAGACCTGGACACACTGGATCGATGGGCCAAGCCCAATTGTATGATGTTTGAAAAGGCCAAGTGCTGGGTCCTGTACTTCGGTCACAACAACCCCATGCAAAGCTACAGGCTTGGGGATGAGTGGCTGGAAAGCTGCATGGTGGAGAAGGACCTGGGAGTGCTGGCTGACAGCCGACTTAACATGAGCCAGCAGTGTGCCCAGGTGGCCAAGAAGGCCAACAGCATCCTGGACTGCATCAGGAATAGTGTGGCCAGCTGGAGTAGAGAAGTGATTGTGCCCCTGTACTCAGCATTGGTGAGGCCACACCTCGAGTACTGTGTCCAGTTCTGGGCCCCTCACTACAAGAAGGATGTCAAGTTGCTGGAGCGTGTCCAGAGAACAGCTACCAAGCTGGTGAAAGGTTTGGAGAATAACTCCTATGAGGAGAGGCTGAGATAACTGGGATTGTTTAGTTTGAAGAGGAGGCTTAGGGGAGACCTCATTGCTCTCTACAACTACCTGAACGGAGGTTGTAGGGAAGTGGGAGTTGGCCTCTTCTCTCAAGTAAATAATGACAGGACCAGAGGAAGTGTCCTGAAGTTGCTCCAGGAGAGGTTTAGACTAGATATTAGAAAGAATTTCTTTACCAAAAGAGTGGTTGGACACTGGAATGGGCTGCCCAGGGAGGTGGTGGAGTCACCATCCCTGGAAGTGTTTAAAAGAAATATAGATGTAGTGCTTAGGGACATGATTTAAGCACTGAACGGGTAGGTTAGGTTATGGTTGCTGGATTTGGGTTATGGCTGGACTTGATGATCTTCAAGGTCCTTTCCAACCAGGATGATTCTGTGATTCTGTGATATAAAATATTATTACAGAATAATGAAGTTGAGCTGGTTGCCATGCAAGTAATCTACACATTTTAAATCAGCACTTCTTTAGTGCCCTCCAATGCATCTTATATAGCTTTGCTTTCATGTTTTTCACTGCAAGACTGCCATGCGCTCAAAAATATTATGAGACTTAAAACAAAATATATATGCACAGTTCAAAAACCAGATCACTAATATATCAATTATTCTAGAGGCAATGATAAAATAATGGATTTAGTAATACAGAACTCATCCATTTGATGTATGGGAGCAAGACTACAAATTAAGAGTATGAAGCATTGAAGTCCACTCCATTCCCAAAAAACATCTTCAGTTGACTCTGAGAGATGTTTTTTTCCAAGTATTTCTCTTTAAGTATTTTTTAAGAAATTCTATTTTTCTAGCTATCCTCATCACTAAACTTATGTTCTCCTTTAAACTTGTTTCATACTTTGAGAAAACCTTTTTTAACCAAAAGTTAAAATGTTCAGTGCAACATAAATGTATTTCATTTTACACAAATCATAGTCAAATTAGCTATAAGGTTCACTACTGCATTTCAACACCAAATATTAAACCAACAAATAAATCTATAGACATTTGAGCCAGTTAAGATTTTTAACTACACTAGTATTTGCTTAAAGGAGCTTGAAAGACAAGCCCAACATAGACTAATAAAGCATTCTACAATTTCAAAAAAATTCATTTGATGAATTATCAAGCTATATGCTGCTCTATTCTCTTATTTTCAGTGCTAGACCTCAACATTAATATATTTAAAGGCCTTAAAAAACCCTCACATTCAAGTGCATTAACATGTCAGTGAAGATAATATGTATGCAATGAAACTGAGTGCTTTTAAAGTTCTTGTTTCCTGAAAATTAATTGAGAGGTAATGATGACTGTAGTCTTTCACCTGTATCAAGATATTATCAGTGCTCAGTTAAGCAAATCCAGTCCTACTCAGACCTTCAAGAATGCTTGTGTCATTTTTGCTGGCATCTACATGTAGGTTATAAAACAAATTATCTTACATTTTATCTATAGTCTAATACCAAGCACATTAAAAAAAAAGAAAAAAAAAAGGCACGAACAAAAGAAAGCCTCCCACTGATTTCTCCTGGGGTTTGATCAAACACAGTGCCTATTCATCATGACTGTGAAGTACTGGTCCTCAATTATAAGACCATAAAAATTTAAAATAAGAAGGTAGATTCTCTCTCTCCGTGAAGGCCAGTGAATACAACTGTACATACATAAAAGGCTTCCGGGTTTTGTTTATGAAGATATTCTTCTGAAATTTTTTGTTTTTTAAATAACCAGATTTGGTAACCTGCATCAAGGATCACTTTATATCTTGGTCTTAAAGGGCTTAAGGCTTGATCCTATTAATCTGTTAGTGATTTCTATAGCCAAATATCAACTACTAGAACAGCTCTGTCCCCTCCATACTTTCAGAAGAAGACTGCACTATATACGGACAATCTGAAAAAAGAAAAAAAAAAACAAAACTAAACTCATAGGAAGGTCAGAGATCACAGAAGACAACTTCCTTCCTGCTTCTTCCCTTCTCTTACGTCCATGGCCAGCGTTTGGGGAGGACTCCATCCATCCATCGCTATCTACCCCAGGCTCAGGCATCCCTGACCTCATAACTCTACCCTTAGCCCCTGTCTGCTCTGCCTTATCTCCTGCCTGCGGTCTGGGACATTTCAGGACTGCTCACAGCTCAGGAGAGTGCCAGGGGAGTTGCTAGGGGTGGGGGGGGAGGCAAGAGGCTTTTGCACATTCCTGAACATACTTGTATATAATTGTACATATAATTAAAGCTGTCTAATTTAGTTTTCAATTTTAGTTTTCAATCCAGCAAAGTCTCTCTCCTTGTTATCTCTCTCCTTTCCCTACCTGGGGGAGGGGATGGAGAGCATTTTTGCCTCTGGTTTAATTGCTGATCCTGAGTCAAACCATGACACATAGACAACGCTAATCTGCATTTTCAGGCTTCTAAATGTTTTAACTTTTTTATGAACTGTTTTTTTTCAAAGAAGAAATCTGCAGAGAATTCACGTCCTACTCTAATAAGCCTCCACTGAGAGCACAGAGTTTGGTGTTTGTTTCTCCCTTCCCTCCTGTACCCTTGTCTCTTGCCTAACGTTTCAGAGAAACAGCAGAAATTTAATGCCCAGATGGTACATCTTCCATTTTTTATGTGTTGCTCCAAAAGAAGAGGACACTAAACACTGTTCTCAAAGATTATTTGCAAAGCAATTAATTTCCTCCTAATCTCTGATACTGATATTTGTATTAAAGCTTAATTATCCTTGAAACTTTTTTTTTTATTTTAATAACTCATTCTGCAGTTTCTTCCATCCTTACCCTGCCCTATATCCAAACTTCATCTTTCTCCTTGTCAGTCTTTATATTTAAACAGTATTATATGTTCACAACTCCCATTTCACGGAAGTAGTAAGCATGAGAAATACTCCTCTTATGGATGAAAATGGAGCTAATCCCTGTCATAAAGGTTTATAGAAACCTAAGGATCTTTGTTTCATTATAAAGAAAAACATATGTAGCAAGTTAACACAAACCATCGCATGCACAAGTTCTATTTATAAACCAATTCCTCTACCCTAGCTACCCATCATATGTAATCATAAATACAAGTACTGCTTTCTATCAAACAATGAAAAAAAAATTAAGAAATGACATCTTTCTCTACCACATAATACAGATTACCAAGTTTTAAAACTCAAAAATTGCCAAATTAGGAAGAGAACGCAATGTACCTTAGATGCAACTATGCACGACTAAAGTAATTAATCACAGAACATGCCCCTGAAGTTTACCAAGGTTATTCTTTAAGGAAAAAAAAATAAATTAGGTATTTAAAAATTAAAATCCAAGAGATTTTTAATAAAAACCCAAAACCCACAAAAAACCTCTTAATTAATTATCTCCCTAGTGACTAGCAATAGGACAAGAGGAAATGGGGTCAAGTTGCGCCAGGGGAAGTTCAGATTGGATATTAGGAAAAATTTATTTACAGAAAGAGTGGTGAGGTATTGTAACAGGCTGCCTAGGGAGGTGGTGGAGACACCATCCCTGGAGGTGTTAAAAAAATAGGTAGATGTGGTGTTTTGGGAGATGGTTTAGTGGTCACGGGGGTGTAGGGCTGACAGTCAGACTTGATGGTCTTTTCCAGCCTTTATGATTCTATGATTCTGTGTTCCATACTCAATATTTATCTTCTCTTGTTTGACAAAAGAACAAAAGAATTAATTAAAAAATAAATAATATTTTCCCATACTACAGTCACAAATTCAGATAAAATGGAAATAATCTTCAACAGTAGAATGCATCTGAAAAAATATTAATCCTGATTCTCTATGCAGCAAAATTTACCATTCAGGGGGAAAAAAAAAGCACTTTTAGTTCAAATATCATCACATTATCTCACAGAGTTAGTTTCAGATTGCTGAACTTCCTGAAAAAATTACTTTATAGACATAGCAATAGCTCAATATAAAACTAGTTCTGGAATTGTAAATCCTCTTGCCTGCCTCCCTCATTCTAGACTCAAACACAGAGAAAAACACTATATTTTTAAATTGAAACCAGTAAAAACAATGTTGGCTGACTGAATAAGATGCCAAACATATGAACTGACATTTGCAATACAGATTAAATGTAAATCCATTTTAGCTTCTATGTTAAAATACAAATTTTAAAAGAATCAGAAAGCTACCGTCTTAATGTGCGTAGGAACTACTGGTTTTATCAAAAGTCCTTCTGAGATGCAATAAAGATGACATTTGTTATTTTTAGTTAAGTATATAAAGTTATAATTATTTTTAAATAAAACAAACATAGGTGTTTGTGAGAGACGGACTCTATAATGGCCTTTAATCCAGCGACATTTACTGACCAGTCCTGGTAATGTACTCCCCGGCACTCGTGAGAAGAGGACAGAGGTACCAGGCGTATGCACACAGGACCACAGACTACAGCTCCCAGGAGGCACAGCGGGGCCGGAACCGGAAAAGGGGAGCAATAAGGCGCGCGCTCTGTGAATATCATACAGATACAGCCGCTGCTGTGAGCGTACCGCTGCGGAGGCTGCCGTGAAGTTATACGGCGCCTTTTCCTGTGGTTGTTGGCGTGTGGACGTACCGAACGGACTGTTTGCCTGGAGTCTCAAGGGAAAGGATGTGGATCCCGACCAGGGATTGGCTTCGGCCGTACCCCGGTGGTGAGAATTGCGAACTACATTCCGAGGCTTCTTACTAACATTCCTACATAATATTCACACATACCAGACACTCACTGCTCTTTTCCAATATTCTTCTATTTCCCAAAGGCTCTCTCCAGGCTTTCCCTCTTATCCCTGTCCGGGAACGGGAACAGGGGAAAAGGGGAGGGGGAGAGGTTATCTCTTATTTTCTGTGCGTGTTGTTATTGGTATATATTTATATTGTTGTATAGCTGTTGGTATATAGATATATGGATGTGGATATAGATATATAGATAGCCTTTGTGTGTTATTTGATATCGGACTTGCCAAACCCTCAGTGCCTTTAATAAATCTATTGATTCCTAAGCGTTGTTTGTGAGTGTGACGGGGAGTAGTCCTCAGCCCTCGATTCCCTGAGGTGGGGGTGTGGGTCGCGGCTTTATCTATCTCGGTCCGCGACAGTGTTATAAAACAGTTTTACCAAAATGTATTATTTTTCAGCTGGCTATAATTTTGCAGATCTTAGGAAAATATACTATTAAAGTGTTACAACAAATTATATACTTTTAATATGCTTCCTGGATAATCTTTTACAATCACATAGATACTGTACAACATGTTGCTTTCTGTTTTATGCATTAGTCAGTATTCCTAGTAATCACAGAATTTTAAGTCTCACCTACTGAATTCAACAACTAATTTAAATAGTCAAACGTAGTAAGTTAAACAGTTGATCGTTAGCTACATGTCAGAGACAATCTCACTCTTCAAAAGCACTCCTCTGAGTGAAGGAACCAGAAAAATAGGGTCAACATTTAGTGGAGAAACCATCAGTGGATATACTGCATAAAAAAAGTAGTAAAAAGTAACTGAAAAGCATTATTTCTCCATTAATAAGAAGTTCAGTTACCTTTACCGTACCTTTATCTGCTGTCTTCTAAGCATTGCAAGTTCCCTCATATCTCGGAATGGCTGTAGTAAGTACTGGTACAGCTCCATGGTAGCTTCTGCAAGACTACTGTAGGCTTCATCTTCCATTTGATACAGGTCAAGCAGCTCTACCATGCTTCCCATGTTCTTATGTTTTTCCAGAAGCTATAAAAAAGTGCTAATTTTAGTGAATGTGTTCAAAAATTCCTGCTAAAAGTGACAGTCATTTAAAAAAACATTTTTTAGCCTATCCTTCTGTATTATCTTCTCTACCCCACAAAATCATCATACAAAAAAAATAAATAATATCTTAAACCCCACCCACATTATGAATTTAGCCAGTCAAGTATGAGCATGTCTCTGATAACCTTAACTCAAATTGTGCACCACTCATTAAATTTTTCTTTTCAAAAATCTTTGGAAGGTAATGAGTATGAGCACAAAAAGCAACTTAGTAAAAGAATCTGTAACGTAGTAATGAAATAAGCTAATACACACATTTACAACTTTCAGGTATGAGAGGAGAAAGAGTGAGAGAAAAAGAGACAAAAGAGGAGAAGCCACATTTTGATCTTTCTAGGCTTTTTTTTTTTTTACCTATCTGTACTTTGAACCTGGACAGCCCCATTATATCAGTACAGCTCCAGACACAGATCCAACAACAAGAATGTATGTGAAAAAGAACAGTGATCTGCATTTCTGGTAATTTTGTCTACCATTTTATTATTTTTCCCTAGACAGTTTAGGCATAAAAGTTCAAGTCCACAAAGTTTCCATTAGTTGTTGTTTGTTGTGTTGGGTTTTTTTAAATGAAATAAACTAAGCATTTTAAGCTTTAAATAATATACTTCAAATAGAATAATTTATATTTTAATTCAAATAAGAAAATACAACATCAAAGTCTGTCCATTCCTTCCTTTAGTTCTTATGAAGCCAAAAATTAATTTGTATATGTTTGTTTTGCATATATTTGGAGCATGTGCCTGGGCAGACCTCAAATGCTGCTGAAAATCTTTTACCATTTCTAACAAAAACTATTCAACTGTTTAACAAAAACTAATCGCATATAGACATGCAGAGTACTTGATGTATTTACAGAGACAAGATTATCTGAAATTAATTCCCTTCTTATGCAATTTTCAAAGTAAAAATCTCTTGTCCTTTAATATTATAATCTCAAAAGCATATATTCATAGTTCAAGTTTATTTAAACTTAATATAGATTAGGAACACTATGGAATAAGCACATCATATCTTCTATCTCTTAATTCAAATTAAATGCCAAACCTACATGAAATATTCACCATATACTCAACTGCATCAACTATTATTATTGGAGGACAAAATAGAGGGAACTGTACATTAGAAACAAAAGCTTTGATCAACAGTCCTTTGATGTCTGGTTCATTTATATCCCAGGACGGTCAAGAGAAGTCTTGATTACCATACTGTCTGCTCAGTTTGCTCCATTACATTTTGTCCCAGTTTGAGCCAAGATGAAGCCAATTTTCTTTTTACTGATTTTTTTTTTCTTTAAAGAACTCTCTTTTAAGTAGCAGCAAGTTTTCCAGCTAGTGAACTGATAACGCTGGAATGTTTATGTTACTGCCGAAACGCCAAGGTCACCTTGCTCTACTTGTTGAATCTTTGGCCTCAGATGTTAAAGGAGAATAAGAGTTGTATATGTAACCCTCCCATAAGGAGGAGTGGACAAGACAGACAGTAAATTCAGCCAGAAATATTCCATACATATATATACATGTAAGACTCAGTGTAAAGTCAGGGATCATGGAAGTCAAGACCCTTCCTGTTTCTTCTTCCCATCTCTTCCGTCAGTGGCTGGTGTATGGGGAGGACTGGGGAGGACTCTGTCTATCCATCACCATTGATCCCTAGGCTCATGTATTCCTGACCCTCATAACTCTACCCTCAGCTCCTGTCTGCTCTGCTGCTACCTCTGGCAGCGGTCCAGGACATTTTGGGACTGCTCACAGCTAAGGAGAGTGTCGTGGCAGTTGCTAGGGGTGGGGGGAGGCAATAGGGTTTTGCACATTCCTGCATGTACTTGTATATATTTGTACATATTATCTTTTATCATTACTATTTAATTAAAGCTGTCTAGTTCAGTTTTCAATCCGGAAAGCCTCTCTCCCCTAATTCTCTCTCCTTTCCCTACCTGGGTGGGAGGGGGAGGGTATCAAGAGCATTATTGTCGCTGGTTCAATTGCCGATCCTGAGTCAAACTGTAACAAATATTTATTTGTGCCAAATGCGGGGCTTGATCTTCAGCCCAGGCTATAAATTCTCAGTAATTGGTGATTGTTTACAATTCCAGCTCTGATGGGAGGAATCCCTCAGATAGCTATGGGCAACGCTTCTGCTGAATATGTTGACGGGTTGAAAACTGAACAGACACTTTCTGCAATGTTTCTGCTAGACCTTTTTCCCAACATGCAGTCGTACATGTGTTATGCAGCTGGGATAATACTGCTCTGTGTAGCTGCTCTTGTTATTGTTTTATGGTTTATCGACAGGACTATAGCCATAATCGACCTTATAATAACCTATCTAGTGTTCACAGGGGTTTTGATACTGATCTGTATGATGGCACAGTATGTGTGCAGTACAAATCCTCATGTGAACAGAAAGGTCTATGTTGGTAATTGCAGTAGCAAGTTCAATTTTACCTTTCTGTTTTTTCTTGAGCTGAATCTCCCAGCTTTTGATCTAAATGATACTGTTTCAGTAGGGATGCTTCTGTTGAATGTTTATAATGTACTGTGGATACGTAGAGTGATCACAATCTGTTTCCCCACAGGCAAGGTTGCTGCCACCACTGCTGCTGCTAGGAATAAGGCCACTCCCACAAATGAACAAAAGTTAAAGTTAATCCTGTGACTAGGAGAAAAGTAAAGAAACAGCCATCCGAAACCAGAAGAACAGGATTAAAAGTAGAGGACCCCATTTTAAAAGTGATGTTAAAAGACCTAATAAAAAGAGCATACCCTTCTCAAACAGATGAAAGAGCCTTGTCAAGCAGATGGAGGAGCAGGCCTGTGGGAAATGGACTAGTTCTCCCCCCACACAACGGAATGCCTTTCAAGCCAGCGAAGTGCCTCCTGCAGCCAAGGACAGACTGAAACAGCCATGGCAGAAATACAGATAGCAGGCTCCCTCTGAAAGACTGGGCACTTGGCCACATACTAAAGGAGAACGTTATCTAAAGGGAGGCGGGCTATGCCAGTGGAGCCGCTGGACCCACTGAGCCACCTATCGGTACTGCGGCTGCGCGCGGCGGGTCGGTGCTCGCCCGCGGGGGAATCGTCTCCCCCCCTGCCGCTCGAAGCGGAGTCCGGATCGCTGCCTGCTGCTGCTCGCCGGTGCCAGGGGAGCCTGCCTGCCGTGGTGTCTTCCGTGCTGAGACTACCTGTCTGACTGCTGTGACTGCTGTGCTGTGCCTGCCGGAAGGGTCGCCGCTGGGCACGCCCCGCCGCCGCGGGGTCCTGCTGTTGCCGCCGCTGCTGGTCGCCCGGACGCTGAGTACATCTTCACTATGGAAGGGGGTAACACGCGTACACATACACACACGTGCACACACACACGCATCCACATATACAAGTACACATACGGGCTCGACTCCTTCCCTTCCCCCCCATTAATCCTTCCCACCTTTCTTCCGCGGGGAGTGCACTTACTAATACCATAGACCTCTGATCTATACCTAATATATACCTTGGTCCCTTAATCTGTGTTAACCCTTAATAAACCTCTTAGTGTGTAAGTGAAACATTGGTCTTTGTGAGCGTGGGGCGGGGGGGGGGGCATTCCACTCTACCCTCTAAGGTACAGTCCCACAGTGACTGCGTGTGTGGTCCCATTTACAAACCTCTCCGGTCCCCGCTGAGAAAGGGGGGGGAGGAAGTCGCGGAGGCATCCTGACATCCGATAGCCTTTGATATCGGCCCGCGACAAGGCCCTTCTCATGCAGATAAAGGAGCAGGCTCTTCTTAAGCAGATAGAAAAGCAGGGCGCTCTCAAGCAGATGACGACAATGCTTTTGTCCAACATTTCTCTCAAAAGGAACTGCGCCTCATGAGAAAGGACTTTATCCACAATGAAGGTGAACCGCTTATCTGTTGGTTGCTCTGATGTTTTGATAGTGGGGCTGATAGCTATGATGTGGACGAAAGAGAAGCGAGACAGTTGGGATCCCTGGCCAGAGATGCTGGCATTGATAGAGCAATTGGCAGTAAGAAAGGAACTACCACCCTATGGAGCCGACTTCTTTCAGCTGTATGGGAGAGATACCCCTATAAGAGTGACACTGACAGGTGCCAAAGCAGAACGCCCACTCTTGAGAGAGCCATCACGTATTTGAGGGAATTAGCTGTGCAAGAGGTGATCTATGATAACCAAGGGATTATAAATCCTGATGATGTCCTGTGTGACATGCCTATGTTCCAGAGGTTTGTGCAGGCTGTACCAGCAACACATGCCCATATATTCTCCTTCATGGGGTGTATTGAGTACAAAAGACCAACTGTGTGTGAATTGGCTTTGAAACCACCACAGTACAGAAATATGTTTTCTGATTATCGTCACTTCCACACCCCAGCCACTGAAAGAATGACTGACAGAAGGAATCTGGACAGATGGGAAGGTAAATCCCAGCCTTTCCCTATACCCCATTATCTCCCTAAAGACAATTGGGTTTGTGTTGCAGCCCTGCTACAAGACAGCAACAAGAGAGACGGGACCCACTTCGACACCATCTGCGGTTCCACTTGTGTGATTATTATAAAGAGGATATGAGAACCTGGAATAATAAACCCACTGATATTCTCCAGCTACATGTACAAGAGCTGCTAGGTAGAAAAGGTGCAGTAGATGGTGCTTCCTGGAAAAAGGCAGCTCCAATTTCAAGCAACCAGTCTTTCAGCCAGGATGGTACATCAAGCTCTAATGGTCAGTATTAGAGGTGCCCTGCCTCCAGCCAGGGGGAGGAGAGGGACAACTGAATTTGATGGCAAGATGGACGTCACCAAATTCAAATGGATGTGATTAACAAAATAGCAGCTATGGTCCCCCCGGCCAACAAAAAAGGACACTCAAAACTTTTTAGGAACAGTCAGTTTCTGGAGGATGCATATTCCTGAGTATAGTCACATCATGCAACCTCTTTACAAGGTGACCCGGAAGAAGAACGATTTTGAGTGGGGTCCCAACCAACAGGATGCTTTTGAGAAGATTAAAGATGAGATTGTGCATGCAGTAGCCCTTGGACCAATTGGAACAGGTCCAGACATCAAAAATATACTCTACACTGGAGCCGGGCACAATGGTCCTACATGGAGCCTCTGGCAGAAAGCACCAAGGAAAACTCAAGGTCGTCCCCTGGAATTTTGGAGTAGAAGCTACAGAGGTTCTGAGGCATATTACACCATAACTGAAAAGGAAATACTGGCAGCATATGAAGGAGTTAGAGCTGCTTCAGAAGTGATCGGTACTGAGGCGCAGCTCCTCCTGGCGCCCCGATTACCGGTACTGCACTGGATGTTCATGAGTAATGCTCCTATGCATCATGCCACCGATGCTACCTGGAGTAAATTGATTGCTTTTATCATCCAGTGGGCTCAGATAGGGAACCCAAATCATCCTGGGATCGTAGAAGCTATTACAGACTGGCCAGAAGGCACACATTTTAGAATGCCACCTCAAGAACTGGTGAAACGAGCTGAAGAAGCCCCGCCATGTAATCAACTGCCTGAGGCTGAAAAACAATATGCTCTGTTTACTGATGGCTCCTGCCGCCTTGTAGGAAACCGTCGGAGGTGGAAAGCTGCCGTATGGAATCTTACATGACTTGTTGCAGAAGTAGATGAAGGAGGAGAAGAATCAAGTCAGTTTGCAGAAGTAAAAGCCATCCAGCAGGCTGTAGATGTTCCTGAACAAGAAGGGTGGCCAAGACTCTATCTTTACACACAACCATGGGGTGGATGTAACCATGGACACTATTGCACAGGTGATTCACGGGTGTGAAACATGCAACACAGTTAAGCAAGCTAAAAGGTTAAAACCTTTGTGGTATGAGGGGAGGTGGTCAAAGTACAGGTATGGGGAGGCCTGGCAAGTTGATTACATCACACTGCCTCAGACCCACCAGGGTAAGTGCTATGTGCTTACAATGGTGGAAACAAGAACAGGATGGTTGGAAACATATCCTGTGCCTCATGCCACAGCCCAGGACACCATCCTGGGCCTTGAGAAGCAGGTCATGTGGCGACCTGGTACCCCAGAGAGAATTGAGTCGGACAATGGGACTCATTTCAAGAACAATCTTGTAACTGACTGGGCCAAAGAACATGGTATTGAGTGGATATACCATATCCTGTACCATGCTCCAGCCTCGGGGAAGATTGAAAGGTACAATGGTCTGTTGAAAGCTACCCTGAAGGCAATGGGAGGTGGAACCTTTAAGAATTGGGACAAACATTTAGCCAAGGCCACTTGGCTAGTTAATACCAGAGGATCCATCAGTAGAGCTGGTCCTGCTCAGTCAGACCTTTTGTAAACAGTGGATGGGAGTAAAGTCCCAGTGGTATGTGAAAGAAATCTGTTGGGAAAAAGTGTTTGGGTTTATCCTGCTTCTAGCAAAGGCAAACCTGTCTGGGGTGTTGCTTTTGATCAGGGACCTGGACATACTTGGTGTGTAATGATGGAAGATGGTGAAGTTCAGTACGTACCTCAAGGATATCTAACACTGGGAGAGAATTCTTAATTTGGCAATAGATAGGCTTTGTGTAAATTATTATGAGAATGGAAAAGGGGTGGAATGTCCTGGTTTGAGCCAGGGTGAAGCGAATTTTCTCTTTGCTGATTTTTTCTTTCAGTGAATTTTTTAGCAGCGCCAGTGGACTGATAATAACCAAGGACACTTTGGAAAGAGTCTCTGAAGCTTCCCCCCACCCATGGGGGAACAGATTAGACTGAAGGCAGGATCAGCAAATCAGAATATTCCCTTCTCATAATATTTTCTCTATTTGGTTTTTGGTATGGGTTAAGAAATTATGGAAGTCAACCCTTTTTTTTTTTCCTTTTTCTCTCTCTTTTTCTGGTTACTGTCGCTTCTATCGCCCTCTCTTCATCTCTCTCTTTTTTTTTTCGATTTTTCTTCATAGCCGATATCCGAGGACCCCGTCCATGCACCCAGACACTTCTCCCCTTCAGCCTGGAGTCACCAGAAAGAAGATTTGCTGTAAGAGTCTCTCTCATTTTTTCTCCCTCTTTCCCTACCTTGGGGGAGGGGGGGTGGATCGAGAGCATTAATGTTATTGGTTTGAATGCCAATCCGGAGCCAAACCGTGACAGCACAATATGGTCCTTCCAGGAAGAAGGCTGCTCCAGTCTCTAGTGACTGGTCCTCCCCCCAGGATGGTGCATCAACCTCAAATGGTAAATATTAGAGGTGCCCTGCATCTGGTCAGGAGGAGGAGAGGGACAACTGAGTTTACTGGACTGTGTGGGTTCGGTGGCCTGGCACATTAGAACCACAAAGGTATAAAGCCTTGGTGGACACTGGGGCACAGTGCACCCTAATGCCATCGGATCATAAAGGGACAGAATCCATCACTATTTCTGGAGTGACAGGAGGATCTCAAGAACTGACCGTTGTGGAGGCCGATGTGAGCCTCACTGGTAAAAAGTGGCAAATGCACCCTATAGTGACTGGCCCAAAAGCTCCGTGCATCCTTGGAATAGGCTGTCTCAAAAAAGGATATTTCTGGGACCCGAAAGGGTACTGGTGGGCCTTTGGTATAGCAGCCGTAGAGACTGAGGACACTGAACAGCTGCATACTTTGCCTGGCCTTTCAGATGACCCTTCTCTAGTTGGGTTGCTGAAGGTTGAAGACTGGAGAATGCAGATTGCTACTTCAACAGTGAACAGACGACAATATCGCACTAACAGATACTCTGTGATCCCCATCTATAAGCTGATCTGGCAATTGGAGAGCCAAGGATTGATCAGCAGGACTCACTCACCCTTCAACAGTCCTATCCGGCCAGTGCGGAAGCCTGATGGCGAGAGGAGGCTGACAGTGGACTATCGTGGCCTGAATGAGGTTACACCACCGCTCAGTGCTGCTGTGCCACACATGCTAGAACTTCAGTACAAGCTGGAGTCGAAAGCAGCCAGGTGGTATGCCACTATTGACATTGCTCATGCCTTTTTCTCTATTCCTCTTGCACCAGAGTGAAGGACACAGTTTGCTTTCACCTGGAGGGGAGTCCAATACACCTGGAATCGACTGCCCCAGGGGTGGAAACACAGCTCAACCATTTGCCATGGACTGATCCACGCTACACTGGAGAAGGGTGGAGTTCCAGAACACCTGCAGTACATCAATGTCCTCATCGTGTGGTGTGACATGCCAGAAGAAGTCTTTGAGAAAGGTAGAAAGATCATCTACATTCTTTTGAGAGCTGTTTTTTCTGTCAAAAGGAGCAAGGTCAAGGGACCTACAGAAGAGATCCATTCCCTGGGAATTAGATGGCAAGATGGACGTCGCCAGATCCCAATGGACGTGATTAAGAAAAAAACTGCTATGGCCCCACCAATTAACAAGAAGGACACTCAAACCTTTCTAGGAACTGTTGGTTTCTGGAGAATGCATATTCTAGGTAACAGTGAAAAGATGAAACCTCTCTATGAGGTTATTCGAAAGAAGAGTGACTTTAAATGGGGTCCTGACCAACAGAAAGCTTTTGAGCAGATTAAAAAGGAGATTGTGCAGGCAATGGCCCTTGGACCAGTTAGAACAGGGCCAGACATCAAAAATGTGCTCTACACTGCAGCCAGGTACAATGGTCCTACCTGGAGCCGCTGGCAGAAAGCACCAGGGGAGACTTGAGGTCGAGCCTTGGGATTCTGGAGCTGGAGCTACAGAGGTTCTTAGGCCAACTACACGTCGACTGAGAAGGAGATACTTGCAGCATATGAAGGAGTTAGAGCTGCTTCAGAAGTGATCAGCACTGAAGCACAGCTCCTTCTGGTGCCCAGATTACCAGTACTGAGCTTCATGTTCCAGAGTAACCTTTCTCCTATCCATCATGCCACCATTTACTTGGAGTAAATGGACTGCTTTGATTACCCAGTAAGCTCGAATAGGAAGGCCTAATGGTCCAGGTATTGGACAAGTGGGCTTCTGACCAAGGGGTGGACTTAACCATGGACACTGTTGCGCAGGTTATCCACGACTGTGAAACATGCGCTGCAATTAAGCAGGCTAAAAGGTTAAAACCTTTGTGGTGTGAGGGGAGATAGTCAAAGTACAGGTATGGGGAGGCTTGGCAAATTGACTATATCACACTGCCTCAGACCCACCAGGGTAAGCGCTATGTGCTTACAATGGTGGAAACAAGTACACGATGTCTGGAAACATATCCTGTGCCTCATGCCACAGCCTGGAACAGCATGCTGGGCCTTGAGAAGCAAATCTTGTGGAGACTCAGTACTCCAGAAAGAACTGAGTTAGATAATGGGACTAATTTCAAAAACAGCCTTGTGACTAACTGGGCCAAAGAACATGGTATCGAGTGGATATACCATATCCTGTGCCATGCACAAGCCTTAGGGAAAATTGAAAGGCACAATGGTCTGTTAAAAGCTACCCTGAAGGCAATGGGTGGTGGAACTTTTAAAAACTAGGATAAAAATTTGGCAAAGGCGACCTGGTTAGTTAATACCAGGGGATCCATCAATCGGGCTGGTCCTGCTCAGTCAGACCTTCTACACACTGCAGATAGGGATAAAGTCCCTGTCGTATGTCAAAGAAATCTGTTGGGTAAATGTGTTTGGGTTTATCATGCTTCAGGGAAATGTAAACCTGTCCGAGGTGTTGCTTTTGCTCAGGGACCTGGACATACCTGGTGTGTGATGATGGAGAATGGTGAAGTACAATATGTACCTCATGGTTATCTGACTCTGGGGGAGAATCCTTAATTTGACAGTTGGTAAAATATAGAGCCTATATCTAGTATATGGGCTGGAATAAGGGGTGGAATGTCCTGGTTTGAGCCAGGATGAAGCCAATTTTCTGTTTACTGATTTTTTTTTTTCCTTCAGTAAGCTCTCTTTCAGCTAGCAGCAAGTTTTCCAGCTGGTGGGCTGATAACACTGGAATTTTTATATTACTGCCAATATTCCAAGGTTGCGTCTTTGCCCTGCCGCCTCAGACACTACCGGGAGAAGGAAAGTCGTATCTAAGACCCCCCCGTAGGGAGGCTGGACTAGATGGACAGCACAATTGACCGAAGTATTCCATTCCATATATCTACGTAAGCTCAGTATAAGGTCGGGGATCACAGAAAACAACTTCCTGCTTCTTTTTCCCTTCTCTTCCGTCCATGGCTGGCATCTGGGGAGGACTCCATCTGTCCATCACCGTCAACCCCTAGGCTCGTGCATTCCCGACCTCATAACTCTACCCTCAGCTCCTATCTTGTCTGCCATTATCTCCAGTAGCAGTCCAGGACTTTTTGGGACTGTTTACAGCTAAGGAGAGTGCTGTGGAAGTTGCTGGGGGTGGGAGGAGGCGAGAGGCTTTTGCACATTGCTGAACACAATTTTATTTAATTGTACATATTTTCGTTTATCATTAGTGTTTAATTAAAGCTGTCTAGTTTTCAATCCAGAAAGTCTCTCTCCTCAATTCTTTCTCTCCTTCCCTACCTGGGTGGGAGGGGGAAAGGATCGAAAGCACTGTTGTCTCTTGTTTCATTGACAATCCTGAATCAAACCAGGAAAACGCTCAATGTTTATAGTTACTGCTGAAGAATGATATGCAGAACCAAGGCCACTGCTTGGTTCTTCTAAACTTCTTGTGCGCCAGAAATGAAAGGGAGGAAAAAGGGACACACTTGCGCCACTCCTTTGGGGAGGAGAAGACCAGATAGGTGACCCAAAGTTGACCAAATGAAGTATTTCATCCCATACGTGTCATTCTTGGTATAAATCTGAGGGATCATGAGGATCAAGCTCTCTTCTTCCATGGCTGGCATCTTGGGAGGATTCCATCCCTTTGTCTGCCTTTGATCCCGATCTGTGCATTCCTGAATATAGCTCCCGTATGCCGCTCTCTCCAGGAGTCCAGTCCAGGACTTTCCCAAGGCTTGCCCCGCAGCCTCGGTGGTGATGTGAGCTTTATTGGGGTATGGGGAGTAGCACAATATTTGGTTTCGTATATATTTGTAAATATTTGATTATTTACTTTTTCATCATTATTGTTTCATTAAAGCTGTGTAGTTTAGTTTCCAACCTGTGAGGCAGTTGGGATCCCTGGCCAGAGATGCAGGTATTGATAAAGTGATTGGGAAAAAGGCTGGAACTACCAGCCTCTGGAGGTGACTCCAGGTCACATGTGACCAGGAGATCAGCTGTAAGGGACAGATATCCCTATAAAGGTGATATCAACTGCCGCCCAAGCAGATTAGCCACCATGGAGAAAGATATTAAGTATTTGAGAGAATTAGCTGTACCAAATGTGATTTACAGTAACTGGCAGATTACAGACCCTGATGAAATATCCCGCCATGTTGCGGAAGCTTCTGCAGAGAGTGCCATTGACATATTCCCACAGTCAGTAATGGTATGGGACGATGACATGCTCATGCCAACAGTGCGTGAAGTGGTTAATAGAGCACAACAGTATGAAGACAGTGTCTTATTCCTTATCGGGCCTGCGTCTCAGCCATAGAAAAACTGACTGAAAGACTTAATAGCATAGAGAACAGACCCCACTCTACAGGAGAAATGGGCTGTATTGCAGCCATTAGGAGGAGAAGTCCTCCTACGAGACAGAATCATAGAGTCATAGAATCATTTTGGTTGGAAAAGACCCTTAAGATCATCAAGACCAACCATTAACCTAGCACTGCCAAATCCACCACTAAACCATCTCCCTATGCGCCATATCTACACATCTTTCAAATACCTCCAGGGATGGTGATTCAACCACTTCCCTTGGCAGCCTGCTCCAGTGCTTGATAACCTTTTCAGTGAAGACATTTTTCCTAATATCCAATCTAAACCTCCCCTGGCACAACTTGAGACCATTTCCTCTTGTTCTATCACTTGTAATTTGGGTGAAGGGACCGACCCCTATCTCACTACAGCCACCACCACCCACCAAAATGGATGTAGGTACTCAGAGGGTGCCCCCACGGAAGGAGGTTGCTATCCAGGTCACAGACTGTTGGGAATGCCACAGCCTATCCCAGGCAGCAAGGGGCAGCTCTGACCATGGCTGTGTCCAGCGTGAGCAGGTTGATGACTTGCTCTGCCGGGTGGCACAGCTGCAGGACGAAGTGGTGGAGCTCAGGGAGGAGGTGAGAAGGCTGAGGAGTATCAGGGAGAGTGAGAGAGAATTACATAAATGTTTTCATAGCCTGCTCTCCACACAAACAGCTCAGAAGGCAAGCCTCATTAGTGGAACACAGGCTTCCTCTTCAGCTCAACAAGCTTCCCAGCCTCCCCCACCAAATGTACAGGAGCAGGGACAATGGGAACAGGTCCCTGCCCGACGACACAAATGGGGCAGGTGTGTCCCCTTAAGTACTACACTGCCTTCAGTGCCCTTACAGAACAGGTATGGGGCCCTGCAGGAGGAAATGCCAGATAGTCGTGAGAGCACCTCATGCAGGCCAGAAGTGCCACAGAGATCAACTTGCCCTAGGCCGACCATTGTGACTCAAGCCACAAAGAAAAATAGAAGGGTCCTAGTTGTGGGTGACTCCCTCTTGAGGGGTGCAGAGGGCCCAATATGCAGACCGGACCTACTTCATAGGGAAGTCTGCTGCCTCCCTGGGGCCCGGGTAAAGGATGCTGTGAGTAAACTTCCCACCCTCATCAGGCCTTCAGACTACTACCCACTTTTTGTCTTTCAAGTGGGTAGTGATGAAGTGGCAAAGAGAACATCAAAAGCCATCAAGAGAGATTTCAGGGCTCTGGGGCACCTGGTGAAGGGATCAGGTGCGCAAGTTGTGTTCTCCTCCATCCCTCCAATGGCAGCAATAGACGAGGGAACTAACAGGAAAGGCCAACAGGTTAACTCATGGCTCAGGGACTGGTGTCTGCAGCAGGGCTTTGAGTTCTTTGATCATGGGCCATTATACAAGACATCAGGCCTGCTGACAACAAATGGAATGCAGCTTGTGTCGGTTTGGCACCGAGATGGCAGTCTCTCGATTCACCCCTCTCCCCTCCTCCCCCAAGGTAGGGAAAGAGGGAGAAAAATGGTAAAGAGAGGCTCTCTGGGTTGAAAAGTGAAACGGATTTATTTTAATTATTGGTGACAAGGGAATATATATTTGCAAAGGGATGTGCAACACCCGACCCCCTCCCTCCTTCCCTGACCACTCTCACAGTCTCCCAGCCAAAGGGGGGAGTGTCCGGGCGCCTGGACGGGGTCCTCGGGTGTCAGCTGTAAAGAAAAATGGAAAAAAAAAAAGAGAGAGATCCGAAGAGAGGCCGATAGAAGCGACAGTAAGCAGAAAAGTGAGTGGAAAAGGAAAACGAGAGGCTTGACTTCCGTGATGTATTAGCCTATACTGAAAGCCAAATAGAGAAAATATTATGAGAAGGGAATATTCTGGTTTGCTGATCCTGCCTTCAGTCTAATCTGCTCCCCCGTAGCGGGGGGAGGCTGCACAGTCAGAAGCGACCTTGGTTATTATCAGTCCACTGGCGCTGCTAAAAAATTCACTGAAAGGAAGAAAAAAAATCAGCAAAGAGCTTGCTCAAACCAAAACATTCTACCCCTATTCCATTCTCATAATATTTTACACAGAGTCTACAAGTTATTAAATTAAGAGATCTCCCCCAGTGTTAGATTTCCTTGAGGAACGTACTGAACTTCACCATCTTCCATCATTACACACCATGTATGTCCAGGTCCCTGAGCAAAAGCAACACTCCGGACAGGTTTGCCCTTGCCTGAAGCAGGATAAACCCAAACACTTTTTCCCAACAGATTTCTTTCACATACCACTGGGACTTTATTCCCATCCACTGTTTGCAAAAGGTCTGACTGAGCGGGACCAGCTCTACTGATGGATCCCCTGGTATTAACTAGCCAAGTGGCCTTTGCTAAATGTTTGTCCCAATTCTTAAAGGTTCCACCTCCCATTGCCTTCAAGGTAGCTTTCAACAGACCATTGTACCTTTCAATCTCCCCGGAGGCTGGAGCATGGTACAGGATATGTTATCTCCACTCAATACCACGTTCTTTGGCCCAGTCAGTTACAAGATTGTTCTTGAAATGAGTCCCATTGTCCGACTCAATTCTCTCTGGGGTACCATGTCGCCACAAGACCTGCTTCTCAAGGCCCAGGATGGTGTTCCAGGCTGTGGCATGAGGCACAGGATATGTTTCCAGACATCGTGTACTTGTTTCCACCATTGTAAGCACATAGCGCTTACCCTGTTGGGTCTGAGGCAGTGTGATATAGTCAATTTGCCAAGCCTCCCCATACCTGTACTTTGACTATCTTCCCTCATACCAAAAAGGTTTTAACCATTTCGCCTGCTTAATTGCAGCACATATTTCACAGTCATGGATAACCTGCGCAACAGCGTCCATGGTTAAGTCCACCCCTCAGTCACAAGCCCATCTGTATGTTGTATCTCTGCCCTGATGACCTGAGGCATCATGGGCCCATCGAGCTAAAAACAGCTCACCTTTGTGTTCCCAGTCTAAGTCTATGTTAAAAACTTGGGGAGCCTCATCTGCTCGTTGGTTGTGTTGATGTTCCTCATTAGCTCGACTCAGAGGCACGTGTGCATGTACATGGCGCACTTTCACAGCCAATTTCCCTACCCGAGCAGTGATGTCTTTCCATAGGTCAGCCACCCAAATTGGCCTACCCTTTCGCTGCCAGTTTTTCTGCTGCCACTGTTGTGACCTTGGTTATTATCAGTTCACTGGCGCTGCTAAAAAGTTCACTGAAAGGAAGAAAAAAAATCAGCAAAGAGCTTGCTCAAACCAAAACACAGCTGTCCCAGAGGGGGAAAAGGATCTTGGGGCTAGAGTTAGCGGGACTCATTGAAAGGGCTTTAAACTAGATTTGAAGGGGGGAGGGAATAAAACTGAGCCTGTAAATAAGCCCAGGGGATGCATGCCGGGGTCTGTAGGATGGAGAGAGGACTTTCTCTCTGCCACCTCAGTTGAGATGGGGGATAGAGATATAATGGGAAGCAAAAAGCCAAGGGTTATTGATGGTATAGTAGCCATGGAAACACCTGAAAAGGATTGGGCAGGAATTAGAGCCTGTGCCCACAAAAAGGTGTCAAGATCATTAACCCATCTGAAGTGCATCTATACAAACACACACAACATGGGCAACAAACAAGGGGAGCTGGAAGCCATGATGCAGCAGGAAAACTATGACATAGTGGCTATCACGGAAACATGGTGGGATACCTCACATGACTGGAGTGCCACTGTTGATGGCTACCAGCTGTTCAGGAAAGACAGACAAGGAAGGAGAGGTGGTGGGGTGGCCCTATATATTAGCAATTGTTATGAATGTCTAGAACTAGACTATAATGACGATAAGGTTGAGTGTGTATGGATCACGATTAGGGGCAAGGCCAACAAGGCTGATATTGCTGTGGGCGTCTGCTATAGACCTCCCAACCAGGGCAGTGAGGTGGATAAACTGTTCTATAAATACCTCTGTGAAATTTTACGGTTGTTTGCCCTTGTTCTCGTGGGGGACTTCAACTTCCCTGATGTCTGCTGGAACTATAACACGGCAGAGAGGGAACAGTCCCGGAGGTTCCTGGAATGTGTCGAAGATAACTTCCTGACACGGCTGGTGAGTGAACCAACCAGGGAAGGTGCCCTACTAGACCTGCTCTTTGTGAACAAGGAAGGGCCAGTAGGAGATGAGACCGTTGGAGGCCGTCTTGGGCACAGTGACCACGAACTGTTAAAAGTTTCCTATTCTAAGAGATGCCAGGAGGGGGGGTAGCAAAACTAACACCCTTGACTTCCGAAGGGCAAACTTTAGCTTATTCAACACCCTGATAGCCAGAATCCCTTGGGAATCTGTTCTGAAAGGTATAAGAGTCCAGGAAGGCTGCACGCTCTTCAAGGAGGAAGTCTTGAAGGCGCAGGAGCAGGCCATCCCCACGTGCTCTAAGGCAAGCAGGAAGCATAGAAGACCGGCCTGGCTGAACAGGGAGCTTTGGCTGGCGCTCAGGGAGAAAAAGAAAATCTATGGCCTTTGGAGGAAGGGGCAGGCCACTCATGAGGACTACAAAAATGCTGTGAGGCTATGCAGGGAGGGAATTAGAAGGTCCAAAGCACAGGTAGAAATTAATCTAGCCTCCATGGTAAAGGATAACAATAAAAGCTTTTATAAATATATTAACAGCAAAAGAAGGACCAGGAAGACCCTCCATCCCCTATGAGATGAAGGAGGAAACATAGTGACGAATGACAAGGAAAAGGCTGAGCTGCTAAATTACTTTTTCGCCTCAGTGTTTAGTAGCAAGACCATTTCTGCTGAGGGAATCAAACTCCCTAAGCTAGGGGACAGGGACCAGGAGCAGAGTGATCCCCCCACAATCCAAAAGGAGATGATCAGTGACCTACTAAACCACCTCGACGTGCACAAATCTATGGGGCCTGATGGGATGCACCCAAGAGTGCTGAAAGAGCTGGCAGGGGTGCTCACCAATCCACTTTCTATTATTTACCAGCAGTCCTGGCTGACTGGAGAGGTACCAGCAGATTGGAAATCAGCCAATGTCACCCCCATATACAAGAAGGGATGCAAGGATGATCCAGGAAATTACAGGCCTGTTAGTCTGACTTCAGTACCAGGGAAGCTGACGGAGCAGATCATCCTGAGTACCATTATGTGGTGCATGCAGAACAACCAGGTGATCAGGCCCAGTCAGCATGGGTTCATGAAGGGCAGGTCCTGTTGGACTAACCTGATCTCCTTTTACGACAGGGTGACACGCTTATTGGATGAGGGAAGGGCTGTGGATGTTGTCTGCCTTGACTTTAGCAAGGCCTTTGACAAGATTTCCCACAGCATTCTCCTAGAGAAGCTGGCTGCTTGTGGCTTGGATGTGCACATGCTTTGCTGGATAAAAAAATGGTTGGATGGCTGGGTCCAAAGAGTTGTGTTCAATGGAGTTAAATCCAGTTGGCGGCCGGTCACGAGTGGTGTTCTCCAGGGCTCAGTGCTGGGGCCGCTCCTGTTTAACATCTTTATTGATGACTTCGATGAAGGGATAGGGTGCACCCTCAGTAAGTTTGCAGATGGCACTAAGCTGGGTGGAAGTGTCGATCTGCTTGAGGGCAGGGAGGCTCTGCAGAGGGATCATAACAGGCTTGACCGTTGGACCAAGGCCAATGGCATGAGCTTCAATAAGGCCAAATGTCGGTCCTTCACTTTGGCCACAACAACCCCTGACCTGAGACCTTCTGGGACAGTACCAGCTGCTGCCAGCCTGTTGATGTGGCATTTGCAATGGGGGGAGAGCAGCTGTGCCTATGGGGAAGACCAAATGGACAAATCATAGTATTCCTTCCCATGGTGCTCAGTATAAAATGGCTCCTGAGAGAGCCCTCTTCTAGCCTCTCTGGCTAGTGTGTTGGCTGGGTTGGGGTTTGTTTGTTTGTTTTATCTCTCCTTCTGTGGCTATTCCTGCATCTTGCTGGAGAAGAACATGGTTCACACAGACAGGTTGCCTTCCCCTGCCTCCCTGAGATGGACTGGTGTGGCTGCTCCAAGGCTTTTGTGGACTGTTGCCAGGACCCTGGACTCAGGCACTCCCATCTGCTGCTGTTAGGGACTTTTCTGGTTGGGAAGTAATAACCAACTGAGGAATGCGGGTTCCATATTTACGCATTTGTATATATTTGTAATTCCCTATCATCATAATTGTTACTACTTCATTAAACCTATTCTAGGTTTTTTTCCCCCAACCTTAAAGTCTCTCTCCCTTATTCTCCTTTTTATCTTCCCCTGGGAGTGTGGGGGAGGAGGGTAACAAAGAGCATCTGTCACCAGGTTATTGGCTAAAACCACGACAGATTTATTGGTGCCAAATGTGGGGTGTGAATACTTTCATAAATTTATAATTCAGTATTTCCATATTTATTTTTTCTTCTAAAAGGTTGGAATTTAAAGCAAACAGTTATTAACATGTTGTTGGGCAGTGGCTTTACCTGGGTACTTCGGGTACTATCTACTAAATTGTATTATTAGTTAAAGTTTTGATCTATTCATGGGAAATAACGTCTCCCCTTTACACTAAGCTGACTCCATCAGAGTTTGGGGGTTCTGGAAATTGTTGTTCCAGTTCCTATATGCTAATTATCCTCAATGTGTTGCAGGGGTGGTTTATTATTAGTAGGCATATGTGCAGGTGTAAGGGTAACAATACAAGTACTGGCACCACTCAAACTCTGACAATGGCCATTAATGATATCCCTCCACCCATACTGGCACAGGTTGCCCCTGTAACCAAGAAGCAAAGCTGGCAAACTCAGCCCTGTGTTACTGAAGACATAGGAAAGATAGAGCACCTGAGGGAGAGCTCTGATGAATCATAGAATCACAGGGGTTGGAAGGGACATCTGAAGATCATCAAGTCCAACCCCCCTGCTGCAGCAGGAACACCTAGGGCAGATCACACAGGAATGTGTCCAGACAGGTCTTGAAAGTCTCCAGAGAAGGAAATTCCACAACCTTTCTGGGTAGCCTGTTCCAGTGCTCTGTCACCCCCACAGTAAAGAAGTTTTTCCTCATGTTGAGGTGGAACTTCCTGTGTTGCAGCTTGGTGCCATTTCCCCTCATCCTATCACAGGGCACCATTGAAAAGAGACTGGCCCATTCTTGACATCCACCCTTCAGATATTTATAGACATTATTAAGGTCCCCTCCCAGTCTTCTTTGCTCAAGACTAAACAGCCCCAGGTCTCTCAGCCTTTCCTCGTATGACAGATGTTCTAGTCCCTTAATCATCCTTGTAGCCCTCCATTGGACTCTTTCCAGCATATCCCTGTCCCTCTTGAACTGGGGAGCCCAGAACTGGACACAATACTCCAGATGTGGTCTTACAAGGGCAGAGTAGAAACAGAGAGGAGAAACAACTCTACAGACACCAAGATCAGTGAAGAAGGAGGGTGAGGAGATGCTCCAGGTGCCAGAGCAGAGATTCCCCTGTAGCCTGTGGTGAAGACCATGGTGAAGCAGGCTGTCTCCATGCTGCCCATGGAGGGCCCCATGCTGGAGCAGGTGGATGCACCCAAAAGAGGCTGTGACCCTGTTTTGGTTTGAGCAAGCTCTTTGCTGAATTCTTTTCTTCCTTTCAGTGAACTTTTTAGCAGCGCCAGTGGACTGATAATAACCAAGGTCACTTCTGGCTGTCTGCAGCTTCCTCCCACTACGGGGGAGCAGATTAGACTGAAGGCAGGATCAGCAAACCAGAATATTCCCTTCTCATAATATTTTCTCTATTTGGCTTTCAGTATAGGCTAATACATCACGAAAGTCAAGCCTCTCGTTTTCCTTTTCCACTCACTTTTCTGCTTACTGTCGCTTCTATCGGCCTCTCTTCGGATCTCTCTCTTTGTTTTTTTCCATTTTTCTTTACAGCTGACACCCGAGGACCCCGTCCGGGCGCCCGGACACTCCCCCCTTTGGCTGGGAGACCGTGAGAGTAGTCAGGGAAGGAGGGAGGGGGTCGGGTGTTGCACATCCCTTTGCAAATATATATTCCCTTGTCACCAATAAATCTGTTTCACTTTTCAACCCAGAAAGCCTCTCTTTATCATTTATCATTATCTTTACCTTGGGGGAGGAGGGGGGAAGGGGTGAATCGAAAGACTGCCAACTCAGTGCCAAACCGACACAGACCCCATGGAAAGACTATGCTAGAGCAGGCTCCTGGCAGGATCTGTGACCCCATAGAGAGAGGAGCTTACACTGGAGCAGGACTTGTGACTCTACAGAGTGCCAATGCTGGAGCAGTCTGTTCCTGAAGAACTGCACCCAGTGGAAAGGACCCATGCTGGGGAAGTTCATGGAGGACTGTTGCCCATGGGAGGGACCCCACGCTGGAGCAGGAGAAGAGTGTGAGGAACCCTCCACGAGGAGGAAGGAGTGGCAGAGACAACATGTGATGAACTAACCACAACCCCATTCCCCATCCCCCTGCACTGCTCAGGGGGAGTAGGTAGAGGAATTGGGAGTGAAGTTGAGCCCAGGAAGGAGGAAGGGGTGGGAGAAAAGTGTTTTAAGATTTTTTTTTTTTTCTCATTACCCTCCCCTGATTTGATTTGCAATAAATTAAATTAATTTTCCCCAAGTCGAGTCTATTTTGCCTGTGACAATAATTGCTGTCCTTATCTTGACCCATGAGCCTTCAGTTATAGATTCTCTCCCCTGTCCAACTGAGGAGGGGGAGTGATAGAGCAGCTTTGGTGGGCACCTGGCACCCAGTCAGGGTCACAGAATCACAGAATGTTAGGGGTTGGAAGGGACCTCTGAAGATCATCGAGTCTAACCCCCCTGCCAGAGCAGGACCAAAAACTATGGCAGATCACTCAGAAAGGCATCCAGACAGTTCTTGAAAGTCTCCAGAGAAGGAGACTCCACAACCTCTCTGGGCAGCCTGTTCCAGTGTTCTATAACCCTCATGTCGGAGGCGATGTATGGACTTCACACAACTCTATAAGAGTTATAACTGAAGACCTTTATTGTTACAAATGGCGGCAATTTATACCCCTCTGACTCCAGATGTTCCACCCCAGTACAGACCTCGTTGGTTACATACATACACAGTTCATATATGATTGGCTACGTGTCTTGTCACTTGCTGTCCGTGTTATGATGACCCAAAGTGTTTCGCTTCCCAGACAGTGCCTCTCAGTTCTTGCTACAACATTCTTTTCCCACTAATTCATGAGATAACAACCGTGAGATAGGACACCTGCTGTTTGCTGGTCCCGTGGGGTACCAGGCTGTGAGACATCCGCTTGTTTACTGATCCCACTGCTTCAGGGTACAATTTGGTCAGCAGTACCTGCAACACTGCTGTTTTAATTCAGGCATATTAATTTTCCACAAATCCCATGCTAATTTTCCATAAATCCCAACACCCTCACAGTAAAGAAGTTTTTCCTCATGTTGAAGTGGAACTTCCTGTGCTTGCGTTTGAATCCATTGCCCCTCATCCTATCACTGGACACAAGTGAAAAGAGGTTGTTCCTGCCTTCTTGATGCCCAGCCCTCATGTATTTATAGACATTAATTAGATCCCCTCTCAGTCTTCTCCTCTCTAGACTGAAAAGCCCCAGGACTCTTAGCCTTTCCTCGTAAGGCAGGTGTTCCAGTCCCTTAATCATCCTCATAGCCCTCCATTGTACTCTCTCGAGTAGATCCCTGTCCCTCTTGAACTGGGGAGCCCAGAACTGGACACAATACTCCAAGTGAGGTCTCACCAGGGCCGAGTAGTGGGGGAGAAGAACCTCCCTCGATCTGCTGGACACACTCCTCCTAATACACCCCAAGATACCATTGGCCTTCTTGGCCACAAGAGCACATTGTTGTCCCATGGATAACTTGTTGTCTACCAGGACTCCAAGGTCCTTCTCCATGGAGCTGCTCTCTAGCAGATCACCTCCTAACCTGTACTGGTGCATTTTGTTGTTCCTACCCAGGTGCAGGACCCTGCATTTGCTCTTGCTCTTGTTAAACCTCATTATATTCCTCTTTGCCCAGCTCTCCAGCCTGTCCAAATCTTGCTGAATGGCTGCACAGCCTTCAGGTGAATCAGCCAATCCTCCCAGTTTCTCGTCATCAGCAAACTTGCTGAGAAGACACTCTGTGCCGTCATCAAGGTCATTGATGAAGATGTTGAACAGGACTGGACCCAGCACTGATCCCTGAGGGACTCCACTAGTTACAAGTCTCCAGCTGGACTCTGCACTCAACCCATCACACATTCTGAGCAAAAGCTCAGATATATATTCATAACATCACCGAGTTAGTCAATACGTACCTTAAGAATATCATCATTCTGTTTCCCTCTCCTCCTATCCTAATTCTCTCCCTACCATATTCCTTATGGCTAAGTTTTCATCTCCTGAAAAAATAAACAAGTTTGACAGATGTATATTTAGTTGGACCAAGTCTCCACTTTGACTGAAGTTCTCACCAATAACAGCAATTTCCTGGTGCACTGCAATGGTATGTTTCTACTAATAAAAAGGGATTCTAAAAGCACCTCCCCAAAGAGGAAAAATGGTAGGTGCAGCCATTTCTGAAAACCTCTGCTTTTCAGTAGCTTCTTCAGCTCTGTGGTAGCAATATTTCCACATATAAAGAATAACATAAACCTCACTGATTATCTGTAAGTAGTGTCTTGTCATATTATATAAAGAAATGTAAACAGATGCAATGAGTAGAAAGAATCTGCTTTCAAATTCTAAACCCGCCTGTGTAATACTATCTCAGCCAGAAATGGAGGGGGAAAATAGTTACTGGATTTAGAAAGCACTATTAAAAGGCATTGGATATTCAATTAAAGAAAAAGAAAATAATACTTGCAAAATTGAGAAAAAATATGTAAGAAGACAAAATTAAACAAGAAAAGGCAACCCAACATCATCTTTAAAAGCTAAGAAATCACAGAATCACCAAGGCTGGAAAAGACCTTTAAGATCATCAAGTCCAGACTATGACCTAACACCACCACATCAGCTAGACCATAGCTCTAAGTGCCACATCCAGTCTTTCCTTGAACACATCCAGGGATGGTGCCTCCACCACTTCCCTGGGAAGTCCATTCCAATGTCTAATCACCCTCTCTGTGAGGAAGTGTTTCCTAAGTAAAGTGGGCTGTTGTGGTGATGCAGACCCCCCTCTCACTGAGCCATGTTGCAATGCCAACACCAGCCAACATTGTTCTTGCTTTAGTTACAAGGACAGTGGGCCCAACATTGTTTCTTGTTTCAATAGCAAGTGCAGTAGGCTGAGACAATCTGGCACTTTCTGACCTTACTTACTGGAACAGCGAGTTGAAACAATTGGGTACCTTCTAGCCTAGTGCAATTACAGTGATTTTTTGGGTGATCAGGCACTCCATAACTGCAGCTGGAACTCCTGTTGCCAGAGAAACATACACAAGACCCCTCCTGCTCAGATCACAGGCCCACTCTGAAAGTTGCCAAAGATAACCTAATCCAAATTGTGGCCATCATGGAAAAATGCTGACCAAAGTCAATCATCTTGTGACCCTATAAATATCGATCCTGAAAGGGAGGCCCTTTGGAGCTCCCTGGAATCGCACCAAGCTGCTACCCTGTATCTCACAAAGGAAGTTGGTCTATCCAAAGACAAAGAGTAAGTAGTTGGCTACTTCTCATATATGTGGCAAATAGATCAAATTATATTAATTTACTATCATTTAATCCCAGGGGTGAATTGGTGGTATATTTCATTGCAACTTTTTTCACGCAGTTCGAGGATCATTATGTACCAAAATTTAACATCTTAACATAGGTTAACCTCTACATCTGTGTGTGTATGTGAGCAATTTAGTTTAGAAACTTGTTAAATCTTAATGAAACCACTGTGTTTGATTATAAAAAAATGTTGATTATTGATTAAGAGTTGCTATGAATTAAGTATTGCCAGGAATTATATAACCTAATTTTGTTATTTGTTATAATAGTGTTAATCAACCTCAATTAGCTGCTATTCCAAATCACACCAGACCCATAATTATGTGTTAAAGCACTACACTGAAATCCCTACACCTAAACCCTTTAGTTGTAAACTGTTGACCAAGTCTGGGACTGGGAATGGATTCAGCTACATCTAGACTGGTCTCCAATAAGGAGTTTAGAAAGCAAGGGGGTCCACTCTGAACCTCATGACTCAACGGGAGGGCCTTTCACATTTTCCCTGACCCCTGTGTAAATCACTCCAAGCCAATCCTGACTCCATCTCCCCTTTCCCTATATAAATAATTTCCCCCGATCCCTATGTAAGTCACTCTAATCCAATTCCAACCCCTACATATCCCTTCCACATAGTAATAGAGTGAAGCTTGCCATCAAATTCCGTTAAGTTGCGGTTTCATAAACCTATGTTAAAATCACCTTTTCCTAATATCTTAATCAGTGATTCTTTAAGCAACCTTAAGACCTTCCACTCCCATCCATGACAGCTGTGAATCCCAAGAAGCACAAAGGATTACAAAGTGTTTATTACATTGGTGGTACACACCTCTTCAAAATATTCTGGCTGTGGGGAACAGACTATTTCTCCTTTTTCCCCCACACAAGACTAAATGGAATGCCTTTCAAAAGAACGGAGTGCTTCTTGCTGATTTAGCCAAGGACAAACTGAAACAGACTTGGCAGAAAATAGAGATAGCAGGCTCCCTCTGAGAGACTGGGCACCTAGTCACAAATTAAAGAAGAATGTTTTCTAAAGGGAGGAGGGCTATGCCAGTGAAGCCGCTGGACTCGCCGAGCCACCTGTTGGTGCTGCGGCGCTGCTGCGCGGGGGGGGGCCTGTGCTCGCCCGCGGGGGATCGTCTCCCTCCCTGCCGCCAGAAGCGGAGCCTGGAGGGTCTCTGTCCGGATTGGAGCCGTGACTGCCGTGCTTGCCCTGCGCGCCTGCCTTGCCCGCCGTGATTGCCTGTGACTGTTGCTTGCCAAAGGGGTCCACACACCGGGTTGCTCCCCGTCGCGGGGCCGCTCTACCGCGGAGTCGTCCGGACGCTGATCACATCCTCGCTGCGGAAGGAGGGTAACACGCGTACACATACACACGCATCCACATATACATATATGGGCTCAACTCCTGCCCTTTCTCTCCATTAATCCTTCCCACATTTCTTCCGTGGGGAGTGCACTTACTAATACCACAGAACCCTGATTTCCTTCCTGATATATATGCCTAGATTACCTTCCCTGAACCTCGGTCCCTCAGTTTGTGTTAACCCTTAATAAACCTGTTAGTTAAACATTGGTCTTGATAACAATTTGTGAGCGTGGTTGGGGGCATTCCAATCTCTAAGATACGGTCCCACAGCAGCCGCATGTGCGGTCTCATTTACAAACCCCTCCGGGGGGAAGGTCGCAAAAGCATCCTGACAGCCGGTGGCTTTTGATATCGGCTCGTGACACTGGCATATGAAAATGCTGTAACTGCATATCAACTAGAAAAACTTTAAATTAAAAATAGAGGAAGGTCTATCACTACATCTAGGCAAACAAACAATAACAATTTTGAAGGGGAATATCAAATAAAATTATATTATCATCAGAATATTCCCCAAACTAGAAGACAAAAATGGTTCCTCAGTCCCAGTTAGGACAGTTAATCCGAACATCGATTGCATTTTATTTCTTTTTTTTAATCCCATTTATTTAGATCATAGAATCATAGAATGCCAGGTTGGAAGGGGCCTCAAGGATCATCTGGTCCAACCTTTCTAGGTACTACTATAGTTTATATGAGATGGCTCAGCACCCTGTCAAGCTGAGACTTAAAACTGTCCAGTGTGGGGGAATCTACCACTTCCCTTTGGAGACTATTCCAATGTTTGACTGTCCTCATGGTGAAAAATTTACCTCGTGTCCAATCAGAATCTCCCAGGAGCAACTTGTGCCCATTACCCCTTGTTTTTTCTATGTGACTCCTTGTAAATAGGGAGCCTCCATCTACTTGGTTGCCACCCTTTAAGTACTAGAACATTGTAATAAGGTCTCCCCAAAGCCTTCTTTTCTCAAGGCTGAACAAACACAGTTTTCTCAGCTTCTCCTCATATGGCAGGTCCTCCACTCCTCTGATCATCCTTGTGGCCCTTCTCTGGACCCTCTCCAGCCTGTTCACATCCTTTTTGTAGAGCAGGGACCAAAACTGAACACAATACTCCAGGTGTGGTCTGACAAGTGCCGAGTAGAGCAGGATGATGACTTCTTTATCTCTGCTGGTGATGCCGCCTAGCATCCTGTTGGCTTTCTTTGCCACTGCAGCACACTGTTCACTCATGTTGAGCCTGTTATCCACCAAGACCCCCAGGTCCCTTTCCACAGGGCTGCTCTCCAACCAGGTGGATCCCAGTCTGAACGGCACTCCTGGGTTATGTGTTCCCAGGTATAAGACCTTACACTTCTCCCCGTTGACATTCATAAGGTTCCTGCTAGCCCACTCCTCCAGCCTGTCTAGTTCATCCTGGAGGGTGGCCCTCCCTTCTGGAGTGTCAACCTCTCCACTCATCTTGGTGTCATCAGCAAACTTAATCAGGGTGCTCTTGATCCTAACATCCAGGTCACTTATGAAGATGTTAAACAGCATTGGGCCCAATATCAATCCCTGGGGGACCCCACTTGGGACCCGTTGCCAGTTTGAGGAGGAAGTATTTACTATCACCCTCTGAGTACAGTCTGTCAGCCAGTTCCCCACCCACTGCACAGACCACTTGTCAAGGCCGTAACGAGTCAGTTTCTCCAGGAGGAGACTGTGGGGGACCATATCAAAAGTCTTGTGTCGCGGACCAATATTAACGGTTATCGGATGTCAGGGTGCTTCCGCGACTATCCTGCCCTACCTTCTCGGCAGGGAGCGGAGAGGTTCGTAGACAGGACCGTACCTTAGAGGGTAGAGTGGAATGCCCCCCCACGCTCACAAAGACCAATATTTCACTTACGCACTAGGAGGTTTATTAACGGACCAAGGTTCAGGGAAGGTTTATCTAGGTATATTTCAGGGGTCTATGGAGTTAGTGTCACGGACCGATAGCACTGGCTGTCGGATGTCAGGATGCTTCCGCAACTATTCCCCCCCCCCCTTCTCGGCAGGGAGCAGAGAGGTCCGTGGATGGGACCGCACCTCAGAGGGTGGAGTGGTATGCCCCCCCCCTCCCCCACGCTCACAAAGACCAATATGTCGCTCATCCAACCGGAGGTTTATTGAAGGACCAAGGCTCGGGGAAGGTTATCTAGGTATATATATCAGGGGTCTATGGAGTTAGTAGGTGCACTCCCCGCGGAAGAGGTGAGGGAGGATCAATGTAAGGGAAGGGTAGGACGTGAAGCCTGAGTACCAAGTATGGTGTGTAGGTGTACCCATGTTACCCCTTCTGTAGTGAAGATGCAACCAATGACCGGGGAGCCAGCAGCGGCGGTGATGGGACGAGCAGGGCGTGCCCGGCGGGGAGTTGTCTGACAGGCGCAGCCCTGTAGACACCACGGCACGACAGTCTTCCCTGGCACCGGTGAGCAGCAGCAGGCAGCGATCCAGACTCCGCTTCAAGCAGCGAGCAGGAAGGCAGCGAGTCCCCGGTTCCGCTTCGGGCGGCAGGGCGAGGGGGGGGGGAGACGATTCCCCCGCGGGCAAGCACCGGCCTTCCTGCGCGCAGCCGCACTCCGACAGGTGGCTCAGTGGGTCCAGCGGCTCCACTGGCACAGCCCGCCTCCCTTCAGATAACGTTCTCCTTTGGTATGTGGCCGGGTGCCCAGTCTCTCAGGGGGAGTCCGCTATCTGTCTTTCTGCCACGGCTGTTTCAGTCTATCCTTGGTTACAAGAGGCACTTCGCTGGCTTGAAAGGCATTCCGTTGTGTGGGGGGAGAACTAGTCCGTTCCCCACACCTTGGAAAAGTCCAGATAGACTATGTTCACCGCTTGTCCTGAATCAACCAAGCAGGTTACTTTGTCGTAGAAGGCGATCAGGTTTGTCAAGCATGATTTGCCCCTGGTAAATCCATGTTGGCTTTTCCCCATCATGTTTCAATTGACTTGTGACTGTCCCCAGGAGGATTTGCTCCATGACTTCCCAGGGACTGAAGTGAGAATAATGGGTCTATATTTACTTTGGTCCTCCTTTGAATCCTTCTTATAGATGGGGGTGACATTAGCCTTCCTCCAGTCTTCAAGGATTGGGAAATGAACTATGAGACTGGCAAGCTGCTTTCTTGTCAAGGTTTGACTCAGAATCGAAAAAGAAACCAGAGACAAACAATGCTCTTGATCCCCTCCCCATCCCACCCAGGTAGGGAAGGAGAGAGAGAATTAGGAGAGAGACTTGCTGGATTGAAAACTAAATTAGATAGCTTTAATTATATGTACAATTATATACAAGTATATTCAGGAATGTGCAAAAACCTCTTGCCTTCCCCCACCCTCAGCAACTCTCCGGCACTCTCCTTAGCTGTGAGCAGTCCCGAAAACTCTCGGACCGCTGTCTGAGATAACAGCAGAGCAGACAAGGCTGTGGGGAGAGTTATGAGGGTCAGGGCTGAGCCTGGGGTCGACGGTGATGAATGGAGTCCTCCCCAGATGTCGGCCATGGACAGAAGAGAAGGGAAGAAAGAAGAAGGAAGGAAGTTGTCTTCTGTGATTGTGTCGGTTTGGCACCGAGTTGGCAGTCAAACCAATAAGAATAACACTCTCGATTCACCCCTCCCCCCCCTCCCCTAAGGTAGGGAAAGAGGGAGAAAATGAGAAAGAGAGGCTTTCTGGGTTGAAAAGTGAAACAGATTGATTTTAATTATTAGTGATAAGGGAATACATATATATATATTTGTAAAGGGATGTGCAACACCCGATCCCCTCCCTCCTCCCAGCGACTCTCACAGCAACTCTTCTCCCTGGTGACTCCCAGCTGAAGGGGGGAGTGTCCGGGCACACGGACGGGGTCCTCAGATGTCGTCTGTAAAGAAAAAGAAAGAAAGAGAGAGAGAGCCAAAGAGAGGGCGATAGAAGTGACAGTAAGCAGAAAAGTGAGTGGAAAAGGAAAATGAAAGGCTTGACTTCCATGATGTCTTCACCTATACTGAAAGCCAAATAGAGAAAATATTATGAGAAAGGAATATTCTGATTTGCTGATCCTGCCTTTGGTCTAATCTGCTCCCCCATAGGGGGGAGGCTGCAGACAGTCAGAAGTGACCTTGGTTATTTTTAGCAGCGCCAGTGGACTGATAAAAGTTCACTGAAAGAAAAAAAAAAATCCAGCAAAGAGCTTGCTCAAACCAAAACAGTGATCTCTGACCTTCCTCAGAGCTTACGTAGATATATGGAATGGAATACCTTTGGTCAGTTCTGCTGTCTGTCTAATCCAGCTCCCCTACAGGGGGGTAACAGATACAATTCTCCTGCCCCGGTAGCCTCTGTAGAAGCAGAGCTAAGAAGCGACCTTGGAGCCTCAGCAGTAACATAAACATTCCAGTGTTATCAGCCCACTAGCTGGAACACTTGCTGCTAGTTAAAAGAAAGCTTACTGAAGGAAGAAAAATCAGTAAAAGGAAAATTAGCTTAAACCTGGCTCAACCCAGGACATGTCTTCAGTTGCTAAAAATTAAGTCTAAACTTACTAAGAACCCTGTTGAACAGTATTGCTATATTCTATAGAATGTACTCTTATTTTTCGTGTAAGACAAGTTCTGTCAAGGAAGACCTAATTTTTCAAGCAGATCCTTTTCTTTGTGTACATATCATTTGTACACATTTTGAAGAAATGTACATTATTTTAAGCATTCTACTGTTTTCAGATACAGCAGCAGTATTCATCACCTTCAGCTAGCTCTTGTCAAACTAACAATGCATTCATAAAACAATGCATGAAGTCTATCTACATATGTGTGCCATAAGTGCATTGTAGAAAGGAGGGGGGGAAAGGAAAAGAAAAAAATTTGGGGAATTTCCTGGTGCACCAGGAATTGCAAATTCTGTAAAAAATTCACTACAGGAGAAAGTTGAATAAAAACTAGCAGAATGGAGGGGTATATTAATGAGCTCCCAATGGACTAGTTTTTAAAACAGTTCACCAGCACATCAGCAAACAAACTCAAAAGTGCAACCAACAGCAAAGGCTGAGCAAAAGAACACCCAAGGAATTCTGCAGCCCCAAAGCTCAAAGAAAAACAGCAGGGCAAGATGCACTCACACAAAGCCTATCATGAAGTAAAAGATCATTTAATATCACATACCCAAGGAATTGTCGAGAATTTCTATGTACTAGTAGCGCGTAAGTCTGAAGAAGAGATTGTGCATACATTAACATATCACAAGACGACTGAGTCACCAGCTTGATACATTCCAAGATCACATTTGCTTCTTATGCATGTACCAACTGATGTATTTTCAGACATGAAAGCGAAGCATTAGTGTCTCTGTAAAGAGTGCTGGTACATTTCACATGCACTACATCCAGAACAAGGTGTACAAGAAAGCTTGCAGAATTCTCTCTCCCCAGTTTGAAGCCTCTCATACTTTACCATATACCTGTTAAAGTTAATGTCTTAAAAGTGAAGTACTGAATAAGGAAGTGAGAACATAACCTACTTTATTCTGATGTCTGCTTTATCTGAGACAGGTTTTTAGAAAGGAAGATACTGACTTTTACAGCAGGACTTGACAAATGTACTATAACTTGGCCCTGCACATTTATCTTTCTAATGCACTGTTGCTACCTTCACCATAGTACAGAGGAATTACAGGCTATATGGCTTACTGGATATACTGTGTATGGTTATCTTACAAATCAAGACTTGAAAGCTGATAAGACAAAAATGTAAATAAAGCCACAGGCCACATGGTTCAGAACTGAATCATCAAGTTGAGCCCGAGGGAGTACAACAACAACAAAATCTTTTCATAGGAAGCAGCTAGAACAACTTCCCTGACAGACTCGTTAAGAGGATTCTCTGAACAAGGAGCTCTGAATGACTGATTTTCATTTCTTTAACTTCTGTACTTAATGAGAGACATGTTGCAGGAAGTCAAGAGTGCCTGTGCAGTCTTATCTTCTCCCTCCATGAAGCGAGGATACAGAAGTGAGGTAAAAACATCGAAGTGAGAAGAATCATGAGACTCCAGGTATGGAAGTATAACCTCAAAGAGTCAAAGTGCTACCTCGAAGAAAACTAGAGTACATCTACACCAGCCTCCAGTTTGAACCTGGAATATGGTCAACATCAAATTAGGTCAGCTTTAAACTGTAACCTCTCTCAGTGATGGACCACCCTCCTTGTGCAGTTTTTTTTTCTATTGTCCAATTTGAACATCCCGAGCCAAAATTCATGGCCGCTGCACCTTCTTTTCTCATCTCTTACTAATGAGAAGAGTGTGCCCCTTTAGGTAGATGTGATTCTATGTAGGTCACTATTACATTGCCTCTAAGTCACTGTGGTCTCCTCTTTGCAAAACTAAAGCCTAGCCCCCCCAATACCTCATGAAAGGTCATATGCCCTATGCCCCTAAACATACTGGCTGGACCTTCTACAGTTTCTCAGCAGCCTTCCTTAACAATGACGCACCAAACAAAAGAGCATATTCAACCTACAGCCTCTCCAGTGCCACAGAAAAGAAGCAAAACCACGTCCCTTCCTTCGCTGGCCACACTCCTCCTTCCACAGCAGACAAAGCAAACAGCACACTAAACTATAAGACATAGTGTTGACTCATTGCATAGATGAGACTCAAATGAAATGGAACATTCAAGTTAATTCTGCAGTAAAGATAATCCTTATTCACACATTCCCCATAACTTCTGTTATGGGAAAATTAAGGTTAGGATTTAATGTTTGCTCATTGTATAGATACATTAGTAAAAAACTACTAGGGGAATGTAATCTAGGGGAATGTAATGTGGAACACGGGTGCAACAGAGTGAAACTATGTAACCATTGTGGTATGCTGAGAATGTTGTGAAACTTAGCAGATAAGAAAACATTGTAAATTAACACACTCGGAGCAGCCTTGGGCAATGCAGATAAGGGAAGTTGTAAATCAGTATATTCAGAGCTGCCTTGAGCAATGCAGATAAGGGAACATTGTAAATCAGCACATCCGGAGTAACAAGATGCACCTGGAGAAGGAAAACTGATGCCACAAAGAAAGTAAAGGACTATAAATATGAGGGGCTAGGGGCTATACGACACGGCAGTTGTAGGAGCGGTGACTCCCCTGCCGTCCAGCGCTGTACTTTGCTTTTGTCTCTCCAATAAACTTGTAAACCTGCTTTGCCGTGTTGGCTTATTCATAACAACTTCTAAGTTGCATCTTTAATAAATAAAAAAGCATACTATTTCAACATGTTAAGACCTACAATAGGTATCAGTAAAAAAGAAAGCTACATTCAGTTCTAAAGTTTCTAGTAAAACCAGGCCTCGAGTACATACATACTAGCTCCTTCTAGAAATTATCAAGACTATCTTCAGAAGTTATAGTTCAAAGACCACAAGGCTTTTTTTTTTTTTTTTTAAGGAATTTTACGCTCTGAAACTATTGATAGCACCTTTAGTAAACCCAAATGCTTTCTCTAGAATTTCTGGTTCTCCTCACATTTTTATCCTCCACCACAACCATTAAATGACAAAATACCTTCTAAAGTTATTTCACTGACTTGGCTGCTGACACAAACCATGTAAACTGGTTAAACAGGTTTACAGCTTTCTATGGCACTACTCAGTCTCCCAGTGTCTCCTTTCTCCCTACTAAGAAATCCTATAAACTGTTCTGCATGTACCCAAAGAATAACACGGGTTCAGAACAGCATTTGACCAGACTTGCCTCCTTGGAAACCTTATGTGAAACAGTTCAATTGCTTAAAAACACAGGCAAGAAAACAGTAGCTGTAAATTCACTAATATTGCATGAATAAAATTGAGATACTTTATTGTAAAGGTTGTTTTGGAACTGAGAACTGAGTTTTAAGGTATTTATGAAGAACTATTCTTTTAACAAGTAATGCATAGTCAGAACTGAATCACGCAAAGAAAATCAACACTGCGAAGTCCCTTCTGAAAGTTCTAAGTGGGAAAAAAACTAAAGTAATAGGTAGGCATGGATCCAGAACACTGCATATAGAGACTGAACATTTTGAGTAGTGAGAATTTGCCATTAAGGTTTAAGTTAATGTCAGGGGACCCACTTCTAATTAAAACAGAGGCTGGATTTCCACTGAAATATTGTAATCATTGTTACAGCTTCCTCAGCAACCATTACCAGGGCACAGTATTGATTTGTGAAGGCCAGCAAAATGTTTGCCAGAAAAAGAATGCTACAGTCACAAGCATTGGTTTCTGCCCATAGCTGGCAGAAACCCCATGAAGGAGAAGACAGCATGGAAGGGCCAGGATCTAGCTGCCTCACACCGTATGCTTTGCTTGGGTGAGAGAAAACCCAAAGTATGGTTCTGTCAAACAGGCACATGAAATTCTAGAATACCTAGAAACCCACCCCAAAATCCAGAACTGCAGTGACTTCTCATTAACACAAATGTTAAGTATTAGCTTATGGAAGTATCTGAGGAAATACACTTTCTGCTCCAAGTCAGGGAAAAAACAAAATACTACAAAGCAATTTAGGTTAATGCTTTGTCCCAGAGCAAGAGCGGAAGAACAGTCATAGAGAGCTTCTCCCTCCAAGAAATCACACATACCACAGGAGATGCTTTAGACCAACAGCTGAACGCAGAAGATCCTAGAGTTTTACAGCCGTTTTGCTTCTGCAAAAGAGTATAGGTAATCTTTGCCAACAAGCCTTTAACAGGTTTTTGAGGCCTTATTCAAGGTACTTCATCTCACTGCTGCAAAACTAATTGCTCTCTCTCTCCCTGGATGTCTCAAAGGAGATGGACACAGAATGAAGAGAGAGCAGCATTGTAAATATAGCTGGTTACCAATTACCCTTTCTGTGTAAGAAGTGTAATCCAAGACACACAAGGAGACATCATCTGTATCTGACAGGCTGCGTGGGCATTCCTATCGCCTTGCCTACTACAGTAAGTAGCAGACCTTCTTTTTCTTGACAAAAACCATTAACTTTACTCATTTTAAAATAACCTAAAGTAACAAAGAAATGTAATGATCTTAGTATTTACCTTTCAGTAGAGGCCTGATTTCAACCTTACCTACCAGACTACGACAAACATCTAATCATTTACTTAGCACACAGCTAAAAATCGAAAAATATTTACTATTCATTGTATTCTGCTCTTCAGATTTTTAGAAAGCATTTCCACAAACTTTATGGCTTTTTCTTTCACGGTCTTTCCATGGTTGAATCACTCCTTAGATCATACTGCTTTTACTAGCCATGCCATGTTTGCTTTTAAATCTCCAATACCTCCTTAGAGTCATTATTGCCAAGTCCTGTTCTACATTCATTGTTCTACAGTTTTCATGGCATTTTTTGCCAATCTGGCTGCTCACTTCAGAGGAGTACACTACAATATCCATACTTGCAGCCCAACAACATTATGAAGAAAGGGATGACAAAAGAAGCCCTCTTACTCAATGACACAGGACAAAAAGTCGCCTACCGCCTCCTGCTTGACCTGTTTGACCACTGAAAGACAGAAGTACTACTTCTGCCCTTACCATCACCAAACCAACTTCCAAAGTACTACTGCCTGTTCTTCAGGAACACATGAGAGGCAGAAACCACCTTGTGCATAACGGAGATTTCACACGAAGGAGTTTGTCCTCTAGTCGGTCCCACACTCCGGTCAATAAAAGCACCAAGAAAGCGTGTGTGCGCGCGAGGGGAATGAAAACAAACGTAGCAACCCTGTCACTGAAATCAGGAAGACGTGCACCAAGAATACAGGTTTGTTACTAGATCTGTCCGCTTGTGCGACCCCCGCGGCGCAGCCCCTGCTCAGAAGCCGCCGGCAGCGGGCAGGCCATGGCCCATGTGCCGGCCCTCTCCCGCCCTCCCTTCGTCTTCTTCCACTGCAGTCTCTTCTCTCGGATACCGCTCAGAATCGCCCGGCGCGGCTCCGGGAGCAGAGGGGAGCAGCCCGCTGTAGCTCTCTCAGCCACGGCTCAGCAAGGCTGCCTGCCACGGGCACGGCGGAGGAGCCCCGGGCCGCTCCCCGCCGGGGAGAAGACCCTCCCCTCTCCCGTACGCTCTCGCTTCCCCCGAAGTTCGCTCCCCTCCAGGGAGGCTCTAAAGGGGCGAGAAGCCGAACCTCGTGCTCGGCCACCGCCCCTGACCGGCCACCGCCTCTATTCCCCAGCCCCTTCCCCACCGGTACCTGGCGCCGGCTCGGCGGGGCCCGGTGTCCCGTGGCTCCGGCTGTCCTGGAAGCGGACTTGGCGGAGGCCGCTGGGCACGGCCCCCCAGAGGCGGCTGGCGGTGCCGCGCAGGAGACGGCCGCCCTTGCCGGTGAAGGTGGTGAGATAGTCCATGGCGGTGGGGCGCCTAACGGCCAGGAAGCCCCATGGCCCAGCCGCACACACAACTCCCCGCGACCGCCAGCCCCGCTCTACAACTTGTACAAACTTTGGGGCTCCGCCCCGCCCCCATTTAAAGGGGCCGCGACACCGCCGCTGGCGCTGGGCGCGACCCGAGGGCCGTGCGGGGAGCCGGCCGTGACAGCCGAAGCCGCGGAGCCCGGGGCCCGCGGCCGCCCCCCACGCGTGTGCCCGGGGCCTGGGCAGGCCCGCGGGGCGCGGCCGCCCTCCGGCGGAGGGACAGCGTCGCTTCTGCGGCGCGCTCCTCTCGCGGCTGCCACCCCGCCCCACATCCTTCAGCGGCTCCTCGTTTTCCCACAGGGCCGCGCAGGGGAAGGCGGGCCTCCCAAACTTCCCTCCGCTGCAAGCAGGTCGCCAGTCCCGGCCGGAGAAGGCTTGCAGGGATGTAGGCGCTGAGGGCGGTTTTCTGGCGGCCACGAACAGGAGCGGTGGGCGCCTGAGCCTCCTCACCGCCTGCGTAACCAGGACGCTTGGGACGTGTCTTCCTTTAGTCTCAGGCAGGCTCACGGCCACCTGTTCATCTTTGTCAACTTACCCGCAGTTTGGGGTGTTAGTTGTCTTGTGAAAGCTCACTGCTTTACAACGCTGTGCTGCAAAGCTTTCTGTTAACTTTCAGCTCTTGTCTCTCAGCTTCACAGCCATGTCCCCTCGTCCTCCTTTGAGTGTGAGCCAACATTGATACCTGACTCAGCTTTTGACTCAACCACATCACTTCAGTCTTCCAGCAGAACTTACTAAGTATACAAATATTTCTTTCTTTTTGAAAATGGTGTTTTGATTTGTGATGTTCATTTGTTCTGTGTCGTCACACTTCTTCGAACTTTTAAGGTTTGAAGAAAGAAAACAAGTTAGAATATGATCTAGTATTTTAACAGGGAAAAGAAGTATCTCAGGCTTTGACTCTCATGATTAAGATACGTTTTATGATGTGCATTCAGCATGTATTGAGATTAGAACAGCCATAAAATTCTATTTACTACCTGTACCATAGACCTTAAGAATGCAGAACTGTAAGCTAATGTACTTATATTCTAATCAGAGTATGATGCAATTATATGCTGCATCTAGCTGCAAATGAAAACACTGTTTAATAAAAAATGCTCTTGTTCAACCAAATCTATTGTGTACATGCAGAACAGAGGAACAAAGTGCTGAGTTATCTCAACTCCTATTCACTTGTTGCAGCTGCTCAATTAAATCTGAGTTTAATGTCAGCATTTTGAGTGCTGATTTCTGAGGGTTATTTCATGTAAACAGTACACTCAAATCAACCTTTCTACTACTTAAATCAGCTCCTGCTCAGGAGATAATGATGCTCAAGACTTTTTTTCAAATAAAACCTTTCCACTGAAGCCAAACAAGAAATTGTCAGCAGAAGTAGCCCTCTCTCGCTCCCTCCCCCTTGAAGCCTGCCACTAGAAATGGATGTGTAATCTGTCTGTTTCAAGACTTATGAATAAATCAGGAACTGCAGAGTCACTGCATGGTCTAAGTACTACTAGATATTTAGTATATAAACTGTTCTGCCTACCAGATCTGTCTTTCCCTAAAAACTGTAATTAGTTTTCATTTCATTACAGTGTTTCTGCTGTGAGGAAATTCTAGCTGGCCTTATGCCCTGTTAATTCTATTTTAGGCAAAAATTTACCTACGTCTTTACACCAGGCATAAGTTTACAGCTGTAGTGCTCAGCAGTTTTGAAACGTCAAGCTGGCTTGCTCACCAGTATTCTAGACACACCCCCCCCCTCTGTTACTGTATTGATTGCATGTATTTCCTCTGTGGTTTGAAAGAGTTATTTTTTTCTCTTTCAAGCCCATTGTGCAGTGTTTATCACTCTATTGCACTGATGGAGGCTACAGATTCAGATGCAGCCAACGTTTTGATGAAGTATTGAAGGTAAATGTTTTCGTAAGTATGAATTTGTTATATTTTAATCTGCTTTGTTCACAACTAATCTGACTGAACTACAAAATAATCACCTATTACTGCAATGCAATTTTCATAGCATTGAAAATTATTGCCCATACTCAAAAGCATCCATTTAGCAATGTTTTTACTTAGGAAGAACAAATTTTTCAACTGAGCTGTCTTAACTAAAAAAACAAGATTTAGGCATCTATGCTCATAAAAGATAATGGAACTCTTTTTAACATGTGTGATACTCATTGACTACTAATAAAATTTCAAGGCCTTGAGTTAATAAAATTATTACATTATTATTACATTGTGAAGAATATAGTCAGAGCTATACTACTTCAGTAAGTATCTCCAACACAAACATCCAGTAGTACTATTATGAGCTTTAAGATGCTGTTTCTACTTAGTTGTACCACACTTATGATAGCAAGATTTTTTACTAAGATCTCCACTCTGAAAACTGACCAGGCTTAATTCCGTGTTGTTTATAAGTCTAATATACTGGGACTTAAGATTCTAGCCCACATTTTTTGCCTGAAAAGCCTTGCAGAATTCCTCAACTTTTTAATTAGTAAGAGCAACATAAACACTAAATATATAAGTGAGGTATGTCGTTTTTGCCACAAAAATAAAGCAAGCATAAATATGTTCTACAATATTTAGAATTATTTTTTTCCACCTAGGTTGATCCTGAACAGCTTTACAGAAGCTTGATCATACTGCCTTTATATCCTCAATCTCTAGAAACAACAGGATTTTTGTTAGGGAGGGCTAATAAGTTTGCATTTGTTCTCTGAATGTACAACAAGAACGTCTCCTAGGTTATGTTCTGACCTGTGGTATCAGCGCATAAAGTGTATCCCTGTAACTCTACAATCACTTAAAACTGGCCCTCAAAAAAGATGGAGCTGGTCCTACTTGCTCTTAATTGCTTGTGCCTTTTCCCATGCCACCAGTGTGAGCACCAGCATTCACCAGCATTCCACTGGCAGGTGAATGAACTGTGCAGTAAAGCTGATCCATTTAAAAGTATCTTTTAGTTTAGCCAAAACTCACTAAGCATATTTATTTTTGTGGGGTTAATATTATCCCCAGTTAGATCTCCATATCTGGTTGAGTTGTGTGTAAACACCTGTGGAGGCACAAGTTGCAAAGCAACTGAAGAGTGAGCAGAAGTGGCTATAAGAGAGGAAGGGGAGGGAGGAAGTTGGCAGGCCAGTCTCTTTGTCTTCAGTGCCAGTGTATGTTAGCTCAAAGTGATACTGAAACTGTGGCACAAGTGGAGATGCCTTCATAGCAGAAACACCTTCAGTAGCTACAGAAAGTCTGACAGAATATGTCTGCATTTATGATGCAATACTTAATTGTGCTAATGTGTTGCTGTAAATAAAAGCACAGCCTGGTCTTGTAGCTAAATTCCAAAGTCCCAAACCAGAGCAGGCAGAGAGCTGCCTGAGCTGCATCCTAAAAACTGGTGGTGTAGGGAAGAGAGGAGGGGGATCAGTTTTGATCAAACTGAAAAGGATGCAACAAAGAAAGAATATTTCCAAGGTCTGAACATAGAATTATATATATAAGTATTTTGAAGGAGAAAAACATATAACCACAGCAAGTGGTAGTGACCTATAATTTGTTTGGGGACAGATTTGTTGCTTGTGAAAATAACTTCAAATTGCAGCAACTAACTCCAGGCAAAATACCAGCAGATGATGTGCAAGCTTCCTTAGGTCTTCACCACTTCTCATGCCTGGTGCACAGTATATGGGCCTCTTGCTATTTATCTTGCCAAATTTCCAGTTCTACCAAGCTGCAGGCAAAAGTACACTAGGCACTAACAAAAACGAGGCCTGTGCTTGCTTTTTGAGGTGAAATCTTGACTTCAGTCATTTGGCAATCAACCCGAATTCCTGTTCATTTGCATATAAGCAACTTCTATGCAAATACGTGATTCTGACAGCTTGAAGCACATCCCTCACTTCAGCTTCCTTATTCATTCTGGGGGTATGAGCTCTCATTTGATGCTATGAGGATGCTGTCTGCCTTTGCTAAGTATTCTAAATTACCATGTCTGGTCAAGATGCTACCATTTATGTGATTGCAAAACCTATAATGAGAGGCTGAAACAGGGATTTGAATTAGAACATGCATAAAAGCCTAACCTCTCTCCTAATTTTCAATGAAATCTATTTTTATTCATGTAAAATAATTCAGGAATTGTTTTTTTCTAGTGAAAAAGCTAAACTCGTAAGACAGAGAAAAACAGACTGCAGTCTGTTGCCAGTGCTGTTCCAGTAAAAAAGAAATACAATGCAGAATGCACATGCAGTCCCTGAAGGAGGAAGCAGAACCGAGGCATGCAGAACTCCCACATTCTCAGGCATATTTCCCTATTAACCCACTAATTTGCATGATAAAGTATGGAAGTACACAGTTCTAGAAGTAAAAATGGTTGCATAAATCTGTTTTTGAGATTAAGACAGTTCAAATGGTTCAAAAGGGCCATTCAGTGTCACTATAAATGTGGGAGAAGTTCAAAAGAGACAACCAGCAGGGGACACTAGGTAAACTGGTGTGTTTAAAAGAAGATGTTTAAAGAGAACTGTGGGTGAAGTGTGTCTGTCCATACAGGTTTCACAATACCACATCCTCTTTACAGAATAGACACTCAACAAGAAGGAAGCTATCATCTGCATACTGGCCTCAGAAATGGTAAACCTGGAATTTCAGTCTTCAGCAGGTAGGGTTATAATTCTGATGTTCCTAACCAGCTCCCTGTAAGATTGGAATGAAATGGGGCCAATCTCCACCTCAGCCATTGATGCTGTTCAGCATTCAGCAGAAAATGTCACATTGAAGGGTTGAGACAGAATAAATATGGGGAACAAGGGGATTTGGCAGTCCTTGGTTCTGGACAGGGATACTTCAAGTATAGGTTATGTTTTGTGTCTGATTATTCTTGAAATAACACCAAAAAAGACAGGAGACCATTACAGCCTCTATTTTAGGGGAGTTGCTTTCGCAGTAGAAAACTCAAACTCCGACTTCATTAGTATTTAAAATCTGACTCAATAAATCTTTAATTTCCTTTTGTGAAAACTGTATAAAATAAAGGTACCACAACTCGACATCAGGTTTCTTCAGGCTGAGAACAACATTTAGATAGCTGCCTTAGACCTGGGCACTTCAGCCTCCCCCTATAATGCATTAAAGCATCAAAGCATGCAGTCCAATGCATTGCTCCTTAGGTTTAATTTCATAATATTTAAGTACCTTAACATTCACTGTGTTTAGTTTTTGTCTTATCAATCTAAAAAGGTTCAAAAGGACAAGTCATTCCTGTCAGATGCCACTGCAACATCTGACCTGTTTGTGCTTCGTCTGTTCTGATATAGGTTGTAGTTATATAAATAACATTTTTTTGTTTGTTAGGTTGCTATCTAACCTAATCCAAGTCAGACTATTTCTACTTTGGACAACCCAGCAAGTCCTTTTCTCTTTTTATAGGAACCTCTAAGGAAAAAGCAATTTTTGCTTTTCTAGCCAGATTTCAAAAATCTTCATACCATAATTTAAATTAGATAGTAAGGATAGAAACACCAAACAAATAAAACATGCAATCAAATCTAGGACATTACTGAAACAGAAAAAAAAAAAATTAATTGATTCACATGTGTCCTGTACTGGTATACACAGTATAGTTACAAAAACACATACTAAGCATATGAAACTCAGTAGAACTGAGTGTAGAGTGAATGAATTTTACTTTGCAAAATATGCTTAACCTCATCCTGCAAAATAATTTCATCAGATTTCAAAAGCATGCCACAAATTTTTTAACACTTTTGGAAGCACCAAATTTCAGCTGCCTGTGGCCTGAATTTTCAAAGAATCTGTTAAATAACCTTTCTTGCCTGCAGTTTCTCATCTTCTCTGAAAAATTGTATCACATAACCACCCTCCAACTTTCAGGTATGATGGAAGTATTTTTCAAAAACCAGTGGCAGAATTGGCATTATTAAATGTATATTCTAAAAATAAATCTTTATTTTTCTTATTTTCCCAAAGTATAATATTTATGCTTAAATGTTGAAATGGTCCATTCTACAATAACATATCATATCAGTCTTTGTCAGAAAATCAAAGATACCAACATGGAAGGTTGGTATAAGGCCTAGAGGACAAATGCATATCATGCTGGGACTTTTCCAATGTTTATGGCAGAACTTTAGTTTCAACTGCAATTACACAGCTCTATATATAAACTACCTTATCAAATAAACATGAAATGACCTCCAGATCTTCAGTTCATGCTTATTTGGTCAATAGTGGCTTATTAGAAACAGAACATTCTGTTCAGGGAATTTTATGAAAATTAATTTGGACCCCAAGGGATATGCATCTATGTGCATGTATTTACAGACACCCATGCAGTTTAAGGATGCTCACTGTGTGTAATACTAGCTGAAAAAAGTTAATTTTTAGTAGACACAGATGTGTCCCTGTCTTCATGTCATCCTCTCATTGACATTTTGTTCTTTGATCATGTGTTTTGAAATTGAATGTGGAAAACACTGAAAATGTAATTGATGACTCTGTAGTATTTACTAGGTAATCCTGTCCTCCACAAAGGAATAACTTATACAGATTATAAACCATTGCTTACAAAAGGTAATCAGAAAAATGATTATTCATCAGGTATTTGAATCTTAGGCAGTCTTGTCTTAATCCTTTTTTTTTTCATTTTTGCAGTATAACTGTAACTATTCTTTTCTTAACAGTCATTAAATGCTTATCATGTTGTTAATGTACTGTATCTCTGTAAGAAGGTTGCTGATACATACTCAGAAACAACAGAACCAGATTCCAGTTCACAATAGACCTCTTACATTGCCAGATTGGTTCATAATAACATAAAATGTACCTCTGGTAGGATACGTAGAGTTGTTAAATTTAAATTGTGTCATATACCATACAGCAATCATAACAGAACTGAGATTTCAAATAAAGTATTGATTCAGATCACCAACACAAAAAAATATCTGCTTTGTGATCAACATCTTGCCAACTCATAACCAGCTGTATTCCTCATATTTCTAGCAAGATCTACATACTTTAGAAAGCCACAGGGAAGTGTTGTGGGGGGAAAAGCTCACGTTAATAATCACTGAAGTGACTCTATATAATGAATAGGTTCTGTCTGACTGAAGACATAATTGACTGCTTGTCACATGCTCCCATTATATTCATTTGGCACCAGTTTCCAATTCAGAAAACATCATGGCTTTTAATTATAGGTTATGAGTTCTAGTTGCAACATTTAGACATGAAGAAATGTAAAATACAGGGATCATTTTATTGGATCTGAACAAAATTATTCTGCTCAGACACCTGGAAGAAACAGATTTAAGGACAACTGATGACCACATAATGCCAGTTCCAAATACGAATGCCATCTGAAGTGCAGTGATATTTTTTAGATAAAAGGGCCAAAACTATCATCAAACAGCTGATCATTCTGGTTGCAATTTTATTCTTGTAATAAGAGTTACTGATTTTCTATTTTTCTCGCTCTGCTTAGGCAGTGCATCCTAGGATTAAGGATTAGCTGAAAAAGGGTGAATTCTGTTCCATTCTTTGCTACCTTATTTTGTGGTCTTTTCCTTATAGTAAAGTGTGAAAGCCTTTTGTACATACCTTTTCCTGAGCCAGCTAAATCTGTGCAGGACATTCCTGAAATTTTCTTTTGAATGAAAAACAAGAAGGAGTGAAGGAGTATGTTGATTTTATTAGGAGGAAGTTCTGCTTTTTCTTTCTTGTTAAATCATGCCTCTTAAGGAAGATCTGGTGTCTCTCTCCTTTGCTCCCCAGCTGACACCACATCATAAGCATATGCCTGATTCATTTGCTCCCATAATACCATGCAGAAAACCTGTGGATAGTTACTCACTCTGTCCTTTGGGGGATAATTACTACAGTTTATCCTGAAAAATCAAATACATTGCTTCTAGTTAGCTAAATTATTCAATGGCTGTCCATTACTGTATTATCTCTGAATTAAGAAACTGTATCCTTTACAACTTAGTTTTTTTCCCTAAGATTTAGCAGCTTTACTCTTCCCTCTCTCACACATTGTAGCATCCTGTCTCTGACTACTGCCATGGTTTTCCCCAGCATTGATTTGCACTATGTTGTCTCTCTTGCATTCAGCTGCAATGCTGTATACACTTGGAGAACCTATGCACATACACAGCTTTATGGATCCTATTTGCCTCTGATTAATTTCCTTGTATTTGTTTCGATGGGCTCTTGTGTAGGCCTCACTCAGAACACCTAACAGTGTGTCTCGCTGTCTGCCTCCTATTTCATCTGAGGATGAAATATACTCGGTGATCTTAGAGGTCTTTTCCAACCATGACAATTCTGTGATTGTGTACATATATTCTGTACAAACTCCCAAAGAAACACGATTGTTTTGGTAGGTAATTAATGGTTATCTGTCAAGATTTTTTACTTCAGTGCCTCAGGATCAAGACTGGGAATTGGGAAGTGATTTGTCTGACAGTGGTGCAGTGTGAAGCACTAGCAGCATGCTTCTCATCAACAGGTTGCTGTGTTTTGCAGAAGTCAAAAGCTTATTTCTCCAAACCATAGGTCCTAATGTTGATAAATTATAGCAGTTCCAGGTTGGAAATATATAGAACATACTGGTTTAGCCGTGAACTTCAGTAAGGCCAGCAAGCCTCAGTGAATGGAAAGGTGATGCTGAAAGCGATAAAAAATAGTGTCTAGCCTTGATCTGTTTTGTTATTGAATAAAAACGGAAAAATCCAGATGTTTGAACAATAATGGAACTTGTCTCTCAAGTTCCTGTTAATCTGATGTTGAAGTCATGCACTGGGTATGGCTGATAGTTCAAGGTTACTGAAGAAAGGCGTGCCTTCTTGTAGCACAGTATGCTAACTGTAGTGCAGTGCAACTGTCTCATTTCTGTTCCACAAGTCTGAATGACTAGTCCAGTTTATCAGCTGGGCTGGGTGCATGATGCCCTGGAGCAGAAATAAGGTAGTGGTGATGAGTGCTGAGATGCTGATGCTGTTGCAGGAAACCAGGGCCATACAAGTTAGTCTCACTCTGCATAAAATGCAATTGCTTAATTTTTATTAGTAACCCACCATAATACTGGTTGATTAGGAAGATTCAGTTCTTCCTAACTATGGTGTATTAAATATGCTGTTGTGGTCTTTCTCATCTATTTCTTCATGCACCAAGATTACAGCTGTTCATTTTCAAGTTCTGTAGTGCTGACAGACCCTTTACTGCTGTAACTATGTTTATACATACATATAGTGATAACCTTTAAATGAGCTATTACCATCCAGTAAAGAGATGTATGAAAATGTCAGTCAAAAAAACCTGAAAGGCAAAACAAATACTAATTATTAAAAAAATATAGTTACACTACTCTTTAAATTCTTCTCATTAATTTAGATTGTACAGCTGGTGACCCTGTCTCAAAAAAAGGGTTGCAATGCACCCAGAAAATGTACTGAGAAGAACAACAAAGGTGTCAAACTGATTCTCTCTACAGAAGTAGAGAAAAAAATACAATGTAGGTAAGTAGAAAATAGATCAGAGAGAAACTATTTACTGTTTCCCATAATAAGAGAAGTGGAAGTAGCTAATTAAATTACTAAGCAGAAGATTTAAAGAAAAGGAAACATTTTGTTACACAACATAACTGAATCACAGAATGCATTGCCACAGGATGCTGCATATGCCAAAACTCTGAATGGTTCAGAAAGTAATTAGAAAAATTCATAGAAAGTCCAACTACCCATTAAGCACAAGAATGCCAATACAAATGCTGGTTTCTGCAAGTCCCTATGCCACAGGCTGCCTTAAGCTCCAAGGAAGTACCAGCAAAGCATCTTTCCATACTTGTATTCTTTCCCTAATTACCACCTGCTGCTGGCCTCTGTGAGATACAGGACACTAAGCTGGGGTGAGCAAAAGCATTACCTTACCTCATCCTGCCCAGCCATTCTGGCATTATGACTTGCCGTGACACTGCCCTGATCTCCTTGCTCTGCAACCAGGAGCAAGGTCCCCCATAAGTTCTTTCCTTGGCTCTGAGGTAGCTCAGAAGAACAGATCTGGGGGCTCAGAGAGATACAAGGCACCTCCATTGTTGCAGATCTGGAGGCACACAGGGAGGAAAACTATTACTTAGCCTTCCTTTTTCCCCCCCGTGTTAATCTTCTGAAGTGAACAGAAGTAGTTGGTGTGGCTTCTCCATCTCAGTTGCCTTAGCCAGAAAACTGGAAATCTCACCAGCTGTCAGTGATAATAACTTCATTTAAAGAGAAGTCATAAACATAAAGTGTATGGGGTAGCAAAGTCAGGAACCTGCATGGAAACAGTCCAAATGCACTGTCAGGAAATTCTCAAATGTCTAAGCATTAAGGGCTCTGAAGTTGCACTCTACAAAGGAAAGCAAATGTGCAAAAAAAAACCCAACTGAAGGACAACCACCAGATTTTGCCAAACATCCTGGGTATATTAGAGTGGCTGTAGACTGGCCTGAGAAGCAAACTGTGACTAAGGGCAGATAACGTATCCTACCTTCAGCAGCTTTAGATTTAGCATAACAAATATCCCTCTGTGCTGGCACAGCTGCCCCGCCAAGCTGCTGGCAGCCAGGGAGAGGAGACTGCCCCCGCCCTGACGCTGCAGATGCTGCTGCTGCACACTCTGTAATACCAAGAGTTGGCACAGGAGTTTCACAGCACTCTTCCTCCATGTGCAGGCATAAGAGAGGTGATTCTTTGTTTTTCAAAAATTAAAATGAATCTTCAGAATTCAGGGCTTTTAGGAAGAGAGATCCTGTTTTAAATTTTTTTGTAATTCAAAATAATATTTTACTGTCCTGCAAAGTTACTGTCAACAGAACTGTTACAACTGAGTGATTAAGTGGCCTACAGAACAGTGTTACTTAGAAAAGCCTGTAACCCAGTAGGAATATTTCATCTTTTTTAAAAAATCAACCTGGAGACACTCTATTATCAAGTGTAATGGTTTAACTTCTCATGTATGACCTACCAAACAGAATATGATACTTCCCAAAGGAAAACAGTACCAATACCCACGATTTGCTTGCCCGAGTCTTACAGCTGTATCAGAGGCAGTCCTCTAATAAGCCATAACATTCCTACTTGCAAAATGTACAAAACCAAGCTAAAATAATTTTAAAACACAGCCAGAGGGAAAATATATTCCTACTTTTGATGCATAGCACAAAGTACTAGGAGCTACAACTTCATTTTCCTTGGTGGAGCACAGAGACTACAAGCAAATGCAAAGTCCATACCAAATGGAAAGAAATCTGAGGAGTGTGCCAAAAAGCTATGATCATTTGTGACTTAAGCTACCAATACCTGGGTGCTCTGATTGCTCAACACTTTGAGAAATTGCCTAGGAACTGTGGTTTACTTTCCTTCTTTCAGATGAGATGTATAGTAAGCTTTACACTGAATACCAATGTTTTGCCTTTATATTTTGAAGCCAGCAGGTAGAAAGCAAGATAGCAAAAACTCTCATTTTATAAAGTGTGGTTTATATGCTTTTTATGCATGCAGTGTCTACTTATTTGATCACAAATGTTGAGGTCAGTTAGAACTTGTAGATAGCACATTGCAATTCACTATTTCTCAATAGACTTACATTTAATATTATTTTTAATAAGTGTGGTGATATCTGGGAGCATAATCTATAGCATTCTCTTTCCAAGGTTATTCAGACTGGATGACACAAGGACTTTCTCATACCATAAACATTCCCCACCCTTCTATGTGGACTACACGTAAGCCTCCAAAACAAGCTTGCAAGTGCTGCAGGGCCCTGGATGAGTGGTTTGGCAGCTGCATACAAAAGATTTTTACTGAATGAAATAGCAGAGGGGAGTAAGCCTCTAGTGGTGATCTAAGTAGAGATTTCAGGAGCAATGTAAGGATCTGCATTCACTATAACCAAGTGCTACCCATGACAGATATGACCAAAACGGTGTGGATGTGGAAGCTGTCTTTCCATTTTGTAAACTGGTCTGACTCAGGACATGGTGTCTCGGGCAACAAACCAGCATCACCGAGTGGTTAGCCTAGATGATATTTGTGCTGGTAAGCACAATTTATTACACACATTTGACAAACACAGCAGTGTTTTAACTGTTTAAATGCTTTTCTGTTTGTTTAGATGGCAAGACATTTCTTCAAGTATCAGCATTATTACTCTAAAGAAAAAAAACATTAGGAACAGAAATAGTGTGTAGCTTGCACAATCACACAAGTCTTTTGAAAGAGGTAATTAGACCTTAGAGGGCAGATTGCAGTGGGATATGGGATATTGCAGATAGGAAAAGCTTGCTCAATTTTGTGGTCTGCCATGCCTCTTGCATTTTACAAAGTCATTTTGCCTCATTTGAGGGTAAACATTCTTTTAAATATTAAAAAGCAGGGCAGCTATGGTTTGTTTTATTGTAAGCAACATTGCCCTTTCCTCCTTCAAAATTATTTTTTCCCTTTTCTTAACAAAAACATTAACATAAGCAGATGTTAGCACCACTACATTCTCTGCCACTCCTCTTTAAATGTACTGCTTTTCTAACACTTTTTTTTAGACTTTGTGTCAAACAGAATCTTGCAGAAGTTCTGAGGCAATGAAAGTGTAACCATGCTGGCCAGTCAGCCCTGCTGTGAGTCAAAAGACACTCCATAAAAATATTTTCTTGCCATCTCTATATTTAATGCGGAGAGTTGGATTTCTTTAATATCAGGATCTTCAGACTCATTTCCAGTGTTTCAAAGTGCTTTGTTTGTAAGGTCTTTGACATCTGTTTTTCAGAACTCATGCTTCAAGAAGAAAATCCAAATATTAGTCTGAGGTTAAGTACAAATAGATCCACAGGTATGATCTCCAAACCATTTTCAAATGATGCTCTTCCTCCTTTCTTTCCTACTGATAGACACTCAACCACACCCAAACTTACTTGAGATACTGTTTTTTTACATTTACTTCCTGCTACAGAGAGTAACCATGTTTTTAGGAAGGGAAAAGAAAAAAGAAGTGAATTTCAGCAGTTACCAGCAAGTGCAATAAATTCTCCTTCCGTTAGTTAGCAGTTGGATGATCCTGTGAGCCACTTCACTGACTTCAGCAAAGTAGCATGTGATTGATTCTTTTCTACTTCAGTAATTTACATTCCTCAGAAGTATTTTTTTTTTCCTCTCTCATGGTTTCGCTTAGAGAAAACATATTAAATACTTTAACTAATGCCATTGTACTTGTACTAATTTAAGTTTTCAGATGTTCAGTGGGTTCATTCTGTAATGAAAGTGTAGTGCAGTCAGTGAAAAGAGAGCATTACACAAGCTGAAATGGAGCTCTTGCAGCATAAAGATATGCATGAATTGCATGAAGCTGCACTAAGAAGACACGGAAGTGTGTGTTAGCTTAGTAACAAAAAACATCTTTAAAGGCTGCTTTTCTTAAACACTTGGCCTCACTTTATCCCTTTTAATATGAAGGACTGTGTACTGGATTGTTCAGTGGGGATACTGGGGGGAAGAAGCTAAGAACTGTTCTGCTCACAAGAAATGGAGTTCTATAGTCTTTTTTTTACTGTTAAAATGGTTTTACAAAATGCATGAACATTTAAGTTAGTATCTTCCATTACAACCCATGGCTATTGTTCTGCAGGACAAAATTTACAAGTGAAGGAAGCAGTTATTTGTCACATCTGGCATGATTTTCCAAAAAAAATAACTCATTATCGTGATTCACGTACTCTGAATGAATTCCTTATATGTATGAAACAAATCTTGCATTGCTGACCTCTAAGAAGGTACAATCTCTGGCGTTAGCTTTACAAATAGTTTGCTTGAAACTTCTCCAAGGGGCAAGTCTCATGCTGGTACATTCCTCTCGTGCAGAAGTACTTACTCAGAGATGTCACTGGTGAAATGGCCTAACTCCACATGCATCTAGTGAATAGACATAGATAAAAATGAAGAAAGATGCTCTGAGCCAGTTCCTTCTGACTTCTTGGGTCACACTCTTAAACCAGCTTTGCTTTTAGGTAGAGGGAGGTTGTTTGAAGAGCACAGAGTGGGCATCCATGAGATTTTACAGTAGAGCCCTGTGATGCTACTGCAAGTCTTGCACTTTGATTCTCTTACTCTGTTACAAAATCTTATTTCAAAATGTTAATAAACTGACTAGTATCCTAAGCAGAAGAGAATTAATCAGGAGAAAAGTGAAAGAGGAATATTCCCTTGTTGTTGATTGTTTTCAGAACAAACCCAGCATGAAGCAGAAGAATTAAAAGTAAAGCATTTGACCAAGCCTTGTTCATGACAGACATACCTTTTCTTGCCTCCTTACAGAATACAGAACTGTGTGTCTCCCTGAGGGCATGCTGTAATGTTTTGACAGTGGAAAAGTACAGGTCTAAATATAGCAAACTTTGTTTAAAAGAATGTTCCAAAAGATATATGTTTAAAAATGTACCTTGCTATTGGTTCCTATGTGAAACCCTTTATTAATGGGGATTCTGCAAGTCAGTAGTATCAGTATGTGGCCATTAGATGGGACTGATTGTTTTTGCAAATATTCAAGCCACACAATGGAACTGAGGTTCACATTTTTCTTTGTCATAATCTGGAGTGCAGGAGGTCTCACTATTTTGTTTCTTCCTTTCTGTTTACTTACCAGTTCCTCTTCTCTGGCATATAAGAAACTATGTCCTTGAAAGGCATAAAAAGTACAGTTTGCTACTTTATTTCCAGAGCATTTCTATGATAGATTCTAACCCACAATTTAAAAACTTCTGTTTATATGGGAGGAAAACCTAAGAGTCAACAAGCAAAAAGGACACTGTAACAAGTCTCTGAGGCAAGAAAATTCAGTATCTTAAAAACCACACAGAGTACTGAAATCACAAATATCAGAGATGGAAGGGCTTAAGGAAAAATAGTAGAACTAGTAAAAAGACTACTTTCTCCAGCAGTCTATCCTTCAGCATTAAGAGTTCCCTCATTATACATGAAATTCCCCGATACCACACATTTCATATGTAATCCTGTGAGGGGGCAGTGAAGGCATGGGCACAGTTATTGGAAGAGGAAGGAAGTGTGTCCATGCAATTTTTATTGCTCTCTTGAAAAGTTTTTGTTCATGCAAATTAAGGATTCACAGAAAACACTTCTGTTTTAGATGGAACTCCCTGAGCCGGAGAAGGTGACCTCCAGGAAGCAACATGCAGGGACTAACAAGCAGGTCAGGAGCTCCTCAAAATAACATCCTCTACTGTGGGAAGCCTGAGAGGTGTGATTCTTCATACTTTACTGGAGCTGTACATCCAGCCTTTGACTCCTCCTCTGTGACCCCAGACATGTATTCTGCCTCCTCTGAGTACCTAGAAAACTTTATTTTCCCCATCTCTATTTTCTGATTTACTTTTAAAGCTGCATATTCCTTGAAGAAGGTTTTTGCTCACATTGCATAAACAGGTCTTCAGGCACTGCTGTGATACAGTACATGGCTACTGGAAGGAGAATGAGAGAATAATAAGAAAACCAAAAATTATAAAGAGACAAGTTAAATTATAGAAGAAGAAATTTCAGCAGTGATGAAAGAATATGGTGCAGTATCACAGCAGTGTAAGTTTTAAGATGAGATTTTAGATTTTAAAAATACTTTGGAGCAGAAATTATGTCTTCTGCTCACTCTCTGATGGCAGCAATTCTTTCTACTACCTTTCTTTGCAGCAGCCAAACTGTGCTGGAAGAAACAACACCAATTCCCATGTAGGAAGGATGGAATTATGCATTCACAGCCATAGCATGGTGGGGGAACACTTGCCTCCCACTTCCCATCAGCACTTGTTAAAAGCAGGTGAAGGCCTAGCAGGGCAGCAACTGAGCTGTTTTTTTCAGCTTTTCCCCGTCCCTGCCAAGAAATGCTTAGAAAAGGAAGTCCCCTGATCTGGTACTTGGCACCAGACTAGCATTTTCCTGCTGAGGAAGCATGAACATTTCAGTGTCCCCCGTTCCTCTTCAGAAAATCCTGCGCTGGCACTGTGACAGGTTTACCTCTGTGGAGGGGCTCACTGCCTCCAACCACATGGGTTACAAGAAACTGCTGCCACACCCAGCAACAACAATGGCATGACCTGAAAAGAAATACCCAAATGCTACTACATCACATAGGACACAATGAAACTTAGCAAAGCAGTCACCCCATGGCCCAGGCTCTTCACAGTGTTAACTGTGAAAAATCAGTTATATTTAGCCAAGGATCATCCTCCATTTTTATTCTACCTTTCCGTCATCAAACTCAAACTGATTGCAGTGCCTTCTCCTGTGCAACTCTTCAACCTACGGGCAGTACAGCTCTGCCTTTGGCCCCTTGGAAGGCAGGATGGGATTGGGAAAGATTGCCTGGATAAATAAACACATAGAGAAATCTCCAGTATCCATAAATTTACATGATTGTTTCTGTGAAAGAACTGGAAAAGTGCAAAGGGTTCTGGGCATTCTAGACATTTTTTCTCTGAGTCATTTCCACATCTGGGAATCTTTCCTTGCAGCCACATCAGAGACACACCAGATCTTGCTCTGAACTTGAAATGAGTAGTCCCTCAGGAAGAACGATCCAGAATTTTGCATTTCCAAGCAGCTTACATTTGCAGCTCTCCCTTTAAAACAGACCTTCCAGAAGATTTATTTTTTTTTAAATTATAAAAATATGTTTATTGCTTTTATGGATGGAAAGTTGTTCACTTTAAAAATGCTGAACACGTATTTTAGCCTTCAGAAAGATGTTCCTTTATCCCCTCAGAAATCTCCCCCTTCACTCAGCTCTTGTGAGACTCCACCTGGAGTACTGCATCCAGCTCTGGAGCCCTCATCACAAGAAAGACATGGGGCTGTTGGAGCAAGTCCAGAGGAGGGCCACAAACATGAGCTGGAGCAGCTATGAAGACAGGCTGAGAAAGTTGAGGTTATTCACCCTGGAGAAGAGAAGGCTCCGGGGAGACCTTGTAGCAGCCTTGCAATATATAATGGGGGTTTGTAAGAATGACAGAGGGAAACTTTACCAGGGCCTGTAGTGACAGGACAAAGGGCAATGGTTTTAAAGTGAAACAGGGTAGGTTTGGACTGGACATGAGGAAGAACTTCTTTAGAATGAGGGTGGTGGGACACTGGACCAGGTTGCCCCAAGAAGCTGTGGATGCCCCCTCAGTGGAAATGCTCAAAATCAAACTGGATGAACAACGTGGTCCAGTGAAAGATGTCCCTGCCCGTATCAGAGGGTTGGACTAGATGAACTTTAAGGTCCCTTCCAACTCAAACCATTATATGGTTCTATGATTTTCATCCATAGTTCCATTAACATTTATTTTGCTGTGACATTCATACTAGGTCTGGCTGCTGGGCTACATGACAAACAAAGGGTAATTTTTTCTAGATGTGGTTCTCTTTCCTGTCCTATTGCATGGGTCACAAAGTCTCTGAATGCTTATGATTTTACTCAGGGACAGATGCAATACAGGCCTACACAGTGTGCTTTCAGTGTTCCTTGAAATGCATTCACCACTGAGCCCTCTTTTTCCCTTCTTTTTTTTTTTTCTCTCCCTCTTTTCATCCTCAAAGACTAGTAAATAATATTGTTTGCAATCAAGTTAAAAAGAACAAAGTCTTCAGATTTATAATCGTATCTCTAATCTTCAGAATAAAATGAAATACTTTAAAGCTAAAGCCCTACATGAGCTGTCTATCCCTAGTGAGGATACATGAAGGAAGGTAAAATGGGAACAGTGTTAGTATATATAAGACAGCATTGTATGAAAAAAACCAAACCCCACCACCCCTTGTAAAACAGGTTATATACTTGGCTTTAAGGTAGCAATCACTTGCCAAAGTGTATTCTAAGCACATAATGTTCTCATTTACTATGTTTCTTAAAGTATGCTCTGTAATTTCCATAGCAAAGGGTGCAGATAGTTATTCCTGCCTAACAGACAGGCAGAAGCTGAGGATCACCTCTGACTCAGCTTGGATTCAGCAGTCTGAACCCTAAAATTTCTAGCTTCAGTCTGTCACTGTAGAAACTCTTGGTCCACCAGAGGCAGTTCCTTCAGGAATGACACCGCACCAAACTTCAGTCTTCAAAGCTGTATTCCATGACAATTATGGTACTACACAGAGATACTGGAATCATAGGCTATACCTGCTATGTTCTTCCAAAGATCTTGTCAGTAAGTAAAGACAAACTGTTAAAGGGGATTTTGACAGGAGCAGTTATTTGTCCCTGCTCTCCTCTGGTCTCTTTACCTTCAGAGAGAGACTCTTCAGTGCAGTGTGAATCTGCAAGTGATGTTTTGATGTTACTTCCCTTAAATTTCTGCATTGCACCTGTATCCCTACAGAGCCAGTATATTTGTCAGGAACTGAAAAATGGCATTCAGTAATCCATGGAAACTGTCCACAGATTCCTTTCATTCAGAGCTTTTCAAATCTTGGCTAAATTGCTTTACCAGGATGAAAAGTACCCCATAAAATGAGTCTCAGGAAGGATATTTAACAGAATGCAGTTGCTTTCTCTATGACATTTTTTTTTTCCTTAAAATTGTAATTACTTAAACAAATATTTCATAGCAATAGACTGCTAAAGGATATGAAGAATTACATAAGGAAAGCACACTTCAAAATAGGAACTGTGGTTCCTTTCTATCAATTAGGATCTTAACAAAAAGCAACAAGCAACCTTTTTGGTAACTTTCCAACCCCTGAATTAAAGTTAGCATTGAAGGAGAAGATTGCACTCCTTTTACTTAACTTCTCATTTTTATTACAGATGATTTAAAGGTAATTGAATCCTTCTCCTATAATGCATAAAACAGTGCAATAAAACCTCTACTCAAGCAGTAAGAGCAGCCTGACTGAGATGCTGGTGTAACTCTGGTTCTGACAGTGACTTCCCAGTACTCTGGATTAAAGTTGAAAGTTTTGACTGCAGATTTTTTTGGGGCACAATATTGATGCTAGAAGAATGCCCATAGGGACTAGGTCAGTTTAAGCTAAGCACATTTTAATCTCACAAGGAGGCCAGAGCTTGGAGTCATCTGAAAGTACAAGCCAAAAGCTGCAGACAGTGGAGGAACTGCATGAGGATCCCTCATCACTAAGGTGAGCACCAGTTTGCTGTCATCCTCATCCCCAGATTTCCCTCATTAGACTTTTGCCAATATGCACATTTTTACATGACCTTGATCTGTGTATTGCAAATCACAGAAAAACTACATTTCAGCTTCACAGATGGTAGGTTTGGTCTTCTGGCTAAAAGTATTACAGCTTGCCTTGGAAATTTTACATCTGGGCTTGCTTTCAAGGGAATATCAAGTGTTCCAACAAACACATCACTTTAATTAACTAGCCAAGCCTCCAATATTAAAACTCAAATCCAGTCTTCCTTCTGTAGCAGAATGTGGCACTGTTGACATTCTGATTAAAGCCAAATGTCCTAGGCATGCAAAATACGAACCGTGAGAATAGAGACTTGTAGCAATAAATCCATAAAAAGGTGAGGAATTCCAAGCCACAAATAAAACTTTTCAATTATATATTGCAATAAAACTACATTTTCTGAAGAGATTATATGCTTGCAGCTTTTTGTGACAAGTAGCAATGTAATCCTTAATTAATATTAATTAATTAATAACCTGACACCTTATTCTTGGTCATTTGGTGGATTCCAAAAGGGTTTTTTGAAAAGGCTATCTCAATAAGCCTTAAGATATAGTTTAATCCTTTGAAGGTAAATTGAAGTAATTCTCCAGCAAAAATCTACTACCTTAACATGGACAGGAACAAGAAACACAATTCTCACTGAAACTTTTTGTTAGAACACTGGACCTGCCTGAACTTTTACATAATAAGTTATTTTTCTTGCTATTGCTGTCTTACTAAGGAAAAGAGTTTCAAGTTAATACTTCCATACAGGTAAGATTTCATGTTTGAAAATGCTGCTGTTGTGAAGATTTCTTCCTAATAGATGGCACCAAGCTCAGACTGAGACCTGCTGCCAGATGCCAAAGAGATCGAATACGTACCTAGATGAAGGGGGTTGGACTAGATGACCTTAAAGCCCCCTTAAACCTGAACTATTCTATGGTTCTATTATTCTAAAATAATCTGTCACAGACTATCCTAGATTGGAAATGTCCAGTAAATATAATGTATACAGATATCACAATAATTTTTAAAGGAAACTTGCACATCCTGGAATGGAACAAAATAATGAAAACATATATGTGATATCAAAGTAATTTAGGAGCAAAATAAACATTTTCCTCCTGGGAAAGGAGGAAAAAGATTTAGAAGATAAATGTTTCCTACCTTGCTGGTTGTAATTAAACACTTATAAACAGTCATTCAGTAATGTCTCCTTTTGCCCCAAGATCTTTGACATTTCAGGTATCACTTATAACTGAATATAAAATAATTCATGGTGAGATTATTATGCACTCATGCACATTCATATTTTAATCTTATTTTTCCTATAGCAGATTGTTTCTAATTATACTAATAAAATATTTTGAGCACTAAACTCTTGCTAATCTTTTATAATACCTGGTACTCTGGAATCATTATTTCAACTTCCCCCCCCACCCTTCATAGCTACACAGCTTTATCTAGCCACTAAAAGCACTATACTAAAGTTCTGAATGCCAGAGACATGCTGAAACACGTAAGCACAGTCCCAAAGCAAGCTATGGTTATCATAATTACTTTTCTAGGAATTAAGTGTGTGTTAGGTGCTTTACAAAAAACAGGGTTAAATTCAGAACCACATCTACAGTCAGCTGAATCTCTACTATTCTAAGGCTGGTTCATCAAGAGCCTCAGCCTACAGTAATCAATCCTCTGTTCTGAAAAATGCCTGCTGGGAATGCTCCTAAAATGCCAGCCACCAGCTGGGAACAGCTAGAGCACAGTAGCTGCTGCTCTGATCCTTTCTGTTCCTCCAGTCTCTTCAGGGAAAAAAAACAAACAACAACAACAAAACCCCAAATATACCCAAACCACCAACAAACCTGACTCAGTAACATTATTTAATTTATGAGTATCTGTCCTTAGGGTTTTATCTAGCTTTACAAGCTTTCATTTGTTACTTTGATTGGCTCCCGCTTCCCATTCTCACTTCTTTTATGTCTACCTCTTCACCCACATCAGCTCAGTTAGTGACCCAAAGGCATTTTCAGGGCCACATTCCCTGGGCATCCACATAATGCATAAGCTTGGGGTACTCTTATTAGTGTTAGAAGAAAGTCCTAACAGGCCTAAGGGGCTAACAAAAACCTCAGGACTGCTGATCCGTTGCAGCACTTTCCATTGGATACTCACTGGCAACTTGGGATAAAAATTTGCATGAGAGCACCTTAGGTCAGTCCCACTGGGTACTGACCACAAAGAACCATCACCTAACCTGTGCTCCCTCAGGCCTGCAAACCTTCATATATAGGAGGGTTGCTGGAAGAAAAATGAAATGGCCCAGACCTTTCACCTTAAGTCAGTTTTGGCTGAGGTAGTTTTTCAATGTGTGCAGCACAGACCAAAAAAAAAGACTTTCTTCGGCTTGCATTGGACTATCCCAAAAGGAGATAGGAGCCCTAGGAGCCCTATCAGAGCCTGCTTTTGAGCTGGGACAGGTGTTCACCACGGCGCCACATGCTTGGCAAGGCTGGAACTGGGGGCCCTGCAGCAGGCTGCTCAGAGGACTCCTCTTTATTGCTTCTCTTCCTTTCCCTTTGATCTTCATTTGGAGGCTAATGGAAAAATACAGAGTGTGGTTTTCTTTGGATGGTGCCTGTGCTGCCCACAGCCAAAGGCTGCTACCAGGAACATGTGGTTTCTTTGGGGGAAAAGTGGAGCTTCTGTAGAGGACAAGAGGCTGATCTTGATGATGAATCAGATACAAAACAGTGAATCGCATATAAAGCAGGCTTGAAAACAAGCAAATGTTTCCTTTACTGCCAATCACCAAGTGGGCTCAAGGCACTTATCAAGAGATCTCTACCATGGTCTTCAGGATATGTGGGCTGAACAAGAGACTGGTTGTGGGATTTATAGGGACTTTGTCTTTTCTCATGTGTGTTAAAAAGTTCATGCTAAATTGTGACACATTAACATTGACGTGGTTCATCTCAGACAAAGCATTTATCTAAAAAGGCTGGGCATATATAGAAAATCAACAAAAAGAAGTACCAAAAAAGAGGGAATTGTCTTGCTTTGTAACTCTGCTCTGTGTTCCAGTGAGCACAGCATGCTTAGGGTTGAAAATACTGATTTACAGTTATATCAGAACTAATCAATTTAGCACTCTAAATAGAGTTCTTTTGCAAATATATATATGCTACTTTTCACTCTTTGATATTCTGAAGTACTTCTTGTTATCTGGTTTTCATTTCTGGTCCAGCTTGGAAATAATAACAACATTTTGACAAGAAACTAGTCTGTTGCAGACACTTCCTGGTTGCATGCACTGTGCAAAGGAGCCTGTTACCCTCAAATATAAGTGCTCATGGAACTGAAACCATAAAAGCCAACCTTTGCTTTGTGTAAGGAAAATAATTTTGCAAAAAACCTCAATATTCACATTTCAGAAAATCTTCCACAGTCAGTGGAGTTTAATATCCCAGCACAGGAGTTCACAGTGAACTCCAAGCATATGGGGTCACAGGCTGAAGCAAAATCCCACTAAAGCTAATGCAGTGTCATGATCTGCACCATCCCGATGCCATGAATGAGGAAAGATGGTAAATTATGCACACAAAATGCAGCCCAATGGAATGTTCATTCCCTCTCCTCATGGCTGAGTAATTTCTACAAGCATCATGCAAGTAACTCTGGTTGCTGTAGCCAAAAGGCACTATCCATCCTGCCCACACCTTCCTGCACTGGCTATGTCAGTGCATCAGCTGCAATTTCATTAATCAGCAGCAACTCCCTCTCCACAGTTTTAACAAACTTCTGAGAATTACTAATGAGAAAACAGCTTTTTGTTGCCACAGATAAAAATCTTTTATTTAATCATGCCACCTAAATAAATTCACCAGAACATTTTTATTTAAGGCCATGAACGCACACACGCAGATCTGCAGCTAAAATAACTGACTTGACTGCATTATTCCTGTTAAAGTCAGTGAGATGTTTAACTGACTATATATTTCAAAGAAAATTAAAACATTTTTCTGAGATGAGGAATTCAAATTACTAAATTATTTTCTTTTTAAGGATTGGGACTTTCATACCCATTTTTTAAGTCATATGAAGAAATATCTGTTTGGAATTCATAAGCAAGTTCACTCAAAAGCACAGCTACTGTTCTTTCTGTGTGAATCAAGGTAAAAATAGATTTTCTAGTACATATGCAGAGTTACTGGTAAAGAATTTATTTTGTATTTTGGAAATACAGCAAATGCTGAGTCAGATGGAAAATAAAAAAAGAAGAGAGAATGGAGTTAGCAGCACTGAACAAATGTTGTCTTCTAACAATTTTAAAAACCCACAACAATAAATCAATCACAATGTTGTTTGATATTTATTAACAGACCATTAAAATTATCATCAGTGAATCCTGACTCTTTGGCAGGGCAGGCTGCAAACTGGTTTTACAGATACATATTGAATGACTTCCTCATGTTTTTAAAGGATAAAATATATTCAGGCATATTTGGTAAAATACTAGAATTGACTGTAATACATAAAAATAGCCAAAAAGCAGCATTCAACTGTTTAATGAAAGCTGCCTAATGTGTTCTTCCTTGCCAAAAAGGGCCTTGATTTTAAAGACAGCCACTTCCTTGCAATTCTACTGGAGAGAAACGTGCAGCTCTCATGCCCACTTACAACTAAGTAATAAATTACATTGAAATTCTGAAATTTTCCACACTTCTTTTTTTAAGCTAAAATAAAGTTCTGTCTTACATCTTTCCTTCCTGCTGTATAAAAGTACTACAAAAAATTGTGTTGTCCTTCTTCTTTCTTCCTTCCTTCGAAGAGGAACAAAGAGATTATTCCTCTGAGTCCAGCTTAATGTAGTAAGCCTCTTCTTGATGGTACAAGTGCAGCAGTTCCCCTGTAATCACAGGTGTGCTGGAAGGCTGCAAGCAAAGCATGAAGAGCTGAAGGACTAGGTGCCTCCTGCCATCCTTCAGCTGGCCTGTCCTTCCCTCAGACACAGGGTAGGGACCAGCCACCAGTGTGGGGCACCCGGATGCATGTTGGAAGGGATGGGTATCAGGTGGTGAAGATGAAGAAGTCCAAAGGAACATGACACCCTGGGAGAGGAGAAGACTCTGAGGGGTGGAGCAGTGCAAAACATAGATGCTCTAGTTCTCACCTGTGCTCTGCTTGCTGAAACACAGACACGTGAATACTGCTTACAGAGTCACCTGCTTGTTGTACACTGACCCAGGTGGTACTGAACTATTCTTACAGAGTTGACCTGAAGTATTTTTTGTGGAAAGCATGTCTTCAGCTTGATTCTGCACTGTTTTACTTCTGGAGGGAAGCAGATGACACCAGACCACACTTATTCCTAACCAGGATTTACCAACACACACAGTACTGGAAGGAAGGGGTAGAGTTTGAAAAGATGTGGTCATACATACCTTTGGAAGAGTGATATATGATAATGAAATCTTATTGACTCCTGAAGTGTTCAGCATTTTTGGTCAGAACCAACTTCACCTTAAGTTGCATCATCACATATGATGACCCATATCCTTTTCCTGATAAGTTATCTTGCCTTCATGTACCCATTTACTTTCCAGAGTGACAAAGGTAGTAACTTCTAAAGATTCATTCTCTGTGCCTTTTACAAACACTATTTTTCAGGTTTTCTCTGCATGGCTTTTGAAAATAGAGTTAAAGATAAAAATATCATATATATACACACACACAAAAACATATGTCTTTCTAGTACATTCTAAATGACTAATCCGAAGGGACATGATTCTCCTAAAGTAACAATGTCTCCAATGAAGTACAGCAAAGCAGTACACTAAGGGTCACCAGAGAAGTCAGGAATTAGCATCAGAAATAATTTGGCAGGACGTAAGAGGAAAACATGCTATGAAGGGGCAGATAGTTCCAACTCCAGGAATAGGAAGGGCAAGTCATACTCCTACTCAGCATTCATGTTCCTTTGGGGTTTAACCACAGAACATGTCAATAGTACTGTTGTTGCTACAACAAATTAGGATAAGTGAGAAATCGAAACAGTCTAAATTAGGCAAACTTCAATCATTAACAAAGGAATAATGGAAAACCTAATAGTAAAAAGAGCTGGTAACATCTACACAGGCAGAAATCTGCCACCATGGGTATTTTGTAACAGGAAACAGCTGCAGTGGATGGCAACCAACACCCCGTAAGCAAACCCCCCGATGGCACCTGCTCTTGAGTGCGTTGTTATGCCTCGGGAGAGCCACAGCACCGACACCCGTCAGCTTGTATTTCAGGTTGTAGATAAATGGAAGCAAAAGGCTCAAAGGAGGAGTGCCTGTGGCAAGAAACAGTGGCTGAACCAGGACGCCGTCAGCGTGCAGAGCCACTGGCAAGGCTGTGAGCATCCCCACCGATGCATTCTGGGACATGCAGTGAGGGAGGAGCTGCCCCACCACCACATCCCCAAAGGGAGCAGCTGTGATTGAAGCTATGGGCACTTCAATATGCATGTGAGGTGACAAATGGGTCGTGAGCTGTATGGCTGGAGCTGCTGAAGGAATGTGATCTACTCAACAACTAGCAGCAAACAGAGAAGCAGAAGTAGTTCTGGAGATGTACTGAGGTAGTATTTTACAATATGCCTACATCATTTGAGAAATTGAGAAGCTGCACATGCTGCCTACTAGGACTCTGCCTGGATTGCCAACTATATCTACAGATGATTTGCTGTAGAAGTATCTATCATTTGTAGTCTGAGAAGGCAGACAAAATCAGCACTATACACTAATTTGGACTTGCTCAATTTTCCTTTAATTGAACTCCACTGAAATTTTACAAAATATCACTAATGCATCCACCTATGGCAGTGAACACAAATCCCAAACTCATTCACTTGTGCTTTTTAGAAACAGTAACCAAAATCAGTATTCCCACAGAAGCAGTGAGTTTTGCAGTTGAGTGACCCAGGATATTCCTTCCTATTTTCCTAAGGACCTCTTTTCAAAAGGAAGTTTTGGTGTAAAATATAGCAACCACAGTATTTTGTCTGCACTCAGCTGGACACTGAAATTCTTCCTCCCACTCACACTTCACTTCCCTAAAGTTAAATCTGTGATAAAGACAACCCTTATGACAGTCTG